>CM028676.1:45154147-45486004 GCA_016760335.1 Gastrodia elata
ACTTGGGTTGTTACATTCCCCCACTCACCTTTGCCAATTTAAGGCCCCCTCCCCCTCCTCCTTCAAGCTCCCACCTCCTCCTCTTCCCTGCCTCACCAACAGCCCCAAGCCATCCTCCCCCTTCCCCATTGGCAACACCAAAACCTTCCCCTTCTTCTTCTTTCTCCCCGGCTAACGACCACCCTCACCCCGCCATCTCGCCGTGCCGACGCCTTGATGGCACCCTGTCAAACTTCTCTCGAGTCATCCCCCACTTCCGCGGCTAATCGCCGCATCACATCGGCAAGCCTCTTTTGAACGGGAAGAAGGGCCACAAAAAACAAAAAAAATTGTGAGAAAGGAAAAATTTATGATCTAATTGAAATATTAAATTTCAAATGAGAAATAAAAATGATAAAAAATTAATTTGACTCTCATTTTTAATCTACTAACCACTAATTTTTATTTTTGTCACTAATATTTATTTTTACCACTAAATTTTAATTTCATGCTCTTAACATTTTTTTCTACCACTAATTTTGATTTTTCTATTAATAATATTTTATTTATGCAATTTTTATTGTTTATTTTTCATTTTTTTATTTAATATTATACAAATATATGCATATTAGAATAATATGTTATGTTATGATTATAATAATAATAACATTAATTTGTTATTATTATTATCAAAATTATTTTATTATTATTGAAAGAAATATAAATAATAATAAATAGTTTTATCATTATCATTAAAAGATAATGATAAACATAATAATAGTAAATATATAAATTATTCTACTTATTATTATATTAATAATAATAATATCAATATTATTATTATTATTATCAAATATATATTATAATATTTAATTATTTCTTATAATATACTATTTGATTTTTTTTTTAATATTATCTTCTAATAATAATTATAATAAGTATATATTTTAATTATCATTATTATTATCATCATATTAAGCATGATATTAATAATATTATTATAATATTATCTCTCTTTTTATTTAAACATAATAATAATAATAATAATATGTATATTTTTATATTTATTATTATTCACATAAAATAATAATGATAATAGTGATATCAATATTCTCTCCCTAATGAATAGTGATATCATAATATTCTCTCCTTAAAATAAACATATGCATAAAATTATCATAAAAATTAATAATATTTTTTTCTTTTCATTATTATATTCTCTCATTAAGAGAAATAAAAATAATACATTTATGTGTAAATCATCATATAAATGATGATGATGATAATAATAATATAATATTTTTATTATCATTATTATTCATGATTATTTTCTCTGCTTTTCTATACATATATTATTCTCTATTTAAATAAAAATAATATTCAAATCTTATTTTCAAAAATAATAAAATAATAATAATATCAATATTATTATAATTATTATTATTATTATTAATATCATAAATTTTCCATCGACATTAATATCTACGTTACCTTCCATCCTCACCACTTTTAAGCATCCCCTTTTCTCTTTGTTAACCTTTATTCTTCTTATTAACATACAAACACACATATAGAGAAGATAATAAAAGTTTATATTTTTGTATAATAAAATTTTATCTCTTTGTTAATTGAAAAAATTTTACACTGAGATTTATAAGCTATCAACTTAACAAGAAAAATAGGTATATTTGATATCATAAAATACATTTATATATGTTGATTTAATTACAAGATCTTTGTTCTAATTTTAAAACTCACAAATTTTATTAATTTAATTATATGCTTATTAGACTTGAAAATTTTATAATTTAAGTATATTTTCACTATTTGAGTTATTATAAAAAATAGGTAACATGCTTAAACGAATAAAAATAAGATTTAGCAAATTATTTACAATATATTCAAAATGTAATTTTATTTTGTAGAACAAAACTTGTTCGTTATCATCCTATTTTGGAAGATATAAGAATATTATAGTTATGCCTATGAGGGCTACCATAAATGAATATATATATATATATATATATATATATATATATATATATATATATATATATATATATAAGTTGAGTTAAAACCCTAATCAAGCAGATATGCTTGATTCCTCAATGTTCGAGAATTGCCTAGTCGAACAATAATAATAATAATATTATTATCATTTATTTAGTAAAAAATAAAAATGTTCAATTTTTGATATAGTGTTACTTACTGGTGACATATTGCTTTTATTACAATTTCAATTATTATTCAACGCTAATTTATAGAAAGCTACAATAATTATCTTTTAAATACATATTACTTTAGTTCTCTGCAAATTACAAATTTAATTTCATATTTTTTGCTTATATATATGTAATTAATGATATCTAAAGTATTTAGAGTTTTATATAACGGGTGTTCAAACTAGGCATTTTCGTTGTAAATGCGATACCATAATATCGCTAAAGAACTGGAACAACATTGATTAATCAACCACTGCAATTTTACTTTCTCATTTTATTTGTGTATTTTAAATAAAGAAGAAAAATCCACTCTTATAATTACTACTATATCGGAATAAAAATATATTTTTTGTTCAAATTAATTGAGCAATAATCTGTGATGTTTATATTAAATATGAATTACCATCCTCGACAAATTTTTATTGACACCACCCCAATCTACACATCCTTACTGAGAACCAGAATTGAGGGATGTTAGAAACTTAATGTTAGTCTTTGTTCCACCCTTTTGTTAAATCATACTATAACACAACATTGAATAAATATTTGGGTAGCTTGAATTATAAACTATGTGAATTATCATAAGAACATTAGATCACTAAATAGACTTTTGCCTTAATATAATTATATGTAATATATATATGAACATAATCTTATGTAAATATTGAATTTGTTGCATAATTCAATGAATTGTGAGAAATATTCGTATAGAAGTAATCAATATCAAAGCATATAATTGAGACATACATGTATATGGATGTATGCAAATCTTAAGAAATTAGAGCACATATAATGTATGTTTATGTATGCTTATCTATAAATGTATCTTGGGTGATTCCTTTTGAGGTTAATTTATTGCTTTTAGATCTAAGACATTTGTATCTTTATTTTGCTTATAAATAAATATATAAATTTTTATTAATATATATAAAGATGAGAGTGGAGGAATAATCAGTAATAACGAAGAAAAACGGTGCTATTTTATTTTCTTAAAATTTTCCCGATGCCATAAAAGGCAAGGAGGAAGCACGGGCTTTTAATTCGTTAATTGAGAGAATTACACAAAAGGCGATCGGATGGGCTCAGGAGTTCACTTTCCTGCAGTTGAGGCGAATCTGGCCGTTGGTTCCGGTGAGCGGCGAGATGTCCCCATCTTGATCATAGCCGCAGCGAAATCCCCGAAGAAGAGGGGTCTGTTCCTGCTGTACTGAGTGACGAGAGCATCCTGTGTTCCGTTGTTGAAAAGCTCCTGATCGGAGTGCAGCAGGCCGCGAGAGGCGAGCAGGTTCTGGTAATAATCGTTTCCGAATAGGGTGGGGGGTCTGGAGGTCGAGTGGGGCCAGGTTGGAGTCACCTCCAGAGGACGGGCAGCTGCCCTGACGGAGGGACGCGAAGCTGGGGTCGATGTTGCTGTCTCCGTAGATTCTGGAGCGGAGAACTGGGCACTTGCGATTGGCCGATGGTGTGGGCACCGGATAGCGCCGTCATGTCGCGGGTGTTCAGATTCTTTGCCGCGAATTTGGAGACGAGGGAGGAGAGGGAGGAAGACGGGCCCGGGAGAATCGCTGTTTGCGGTCGACTGGCTTGCTGTTCGTTGCGTCCCTCCGCCCCAGCTGAACCGTCCATGATGGCCCGCCCAGCTGCAATCATTCATCCTTAGTTCAAATAGCATCAAAACTATTTCAACGATAGTTCTGATGTACTTTCTTTGATTAGTTAGATGAATGATGCAGCAATGAACTTATTCCCACATTTAAATACGAAATTTAAAATATTATTTTAATATAAAAAAAAAAAAAAACACCTGTGCGACGCCATCACGGGCGGCGAGGGCAAGAATGTCAGCGCAGGAGACGACGCCGCTGCAGGAGGCCTCCACATTAGCCTTTATAGGCATCAATGACTTCGAATCCTCGGGCCGAGTTTTTGTTCGGAAGGGCGTTCTTCTCTCCCGTGAAATTGTCCGTGTCGTCAAGAAGCGCGATCCATCGCACCCCTGTTTTTCATCATCAAAACAATCGCCTAATTATGATCAGTGTGCCCAAAACTCGCACCATTATTTTTAACTGCATTAGAATTTCTGCGCACGTTCACGAAGCAGTCGTGGAAGAAGAGGCGGAGGATGGAGGCTCCCATCCGCCGTTCCTTTGCGACTGCCTGATTCATCGACGACCACACGATTGAGAGAAGATTTCGGACAAGAGCTCGCGTAGAAGGATGGGGACAGCTGCCCAGATGCGCAAGAAGCCTTGTGTGGACAGCACGAAGAAAGAAGAAGAAAGGCGATATATGAAGCCATATTTTATATCTCGCTCTGATTTCTGATTTATTGATGACGGGCATTGCTGTATATATAGCTTTATTGCTTAAGAGTTTATAAAATATGTTTTAGTATTTATACGTAAAGTTTGTGCGATGTGTACTATACAGAGAATAACACAAGATTAATTATAATGCATATAAGATAAGCAAATATATATACATAATAAATGATAGTTTTGAATATATAAACTCTTAGGGTAAATCATATTATATAGTCTTAAGTAATGGTCTTTTTTGGGTCGCTCCCCATATTCTCTTAATACGCTTGATTCATGTCAGCTTCCAGTTCTCTAATTTGGTCGCGGCATTGTAAGAGGTGGGCTCAGGTGGTTGGGTGGTTGTATTAAATATATTTTTGAGTGATTTGGGTTGTATGGTTCCGGTTTTGATATGGGTGAGCATGAGCTTAGATTTCGATGAAGGAGACGGGGCTGCAATAAAGATTGAAGACTAAGACCGAGTGATGGGGCAGTAGTCTGTTATGGGCTCGGTGGAGCATTATTGGCCGAGGATGATGATATTATGTGTGAAGTAGTGACCGTTTGTCCGTGTTTGTGATGGTGGAAAGAAGGAGAGTGAGGGAGTTGGGGAAAGTTTGTTGGGCAGAGGAATGGAATGGTTTCATTCTAATTTCAGTTTAAAGAGAAATTTTCTTAATTTATTCAAACATGTTAAAATTCAAAACAAAGAATCAAATGGAAAATATTATATAATTTATTTTTCTGTTTTATTTTAACATTAAAAATGATATATATAATGTTATATTTTTCATAAATGCCTCATTCTTGAAGAGAGGGAAGGAATATGAAGAAGAAAAAAATAAAAATTGTAAATTAGAAATGGTGTGTTTGGAAAAGTCAATATTATCCGTCAATGATGATGGCTAACTAAAGAGGGAGGGAAGAGACCCAATCGCTGTGGGGCAATACTGTTGACTTGTATGCTGAATAATACAAGTTTGAATATAATATCGCGGCCTGCACTCCTTATATAGCGCAGCGTTATCATATTTTATTCAAATATCATCTTTTTTTATTACTATTCTAAAAAATCATTTCACTAATTATCATCATGAATTTAATATATTATTTAACTTTCAATCGATTAAAAGATTTAATACATTTTTTATAATATAAAAATATATAACTTAATTTTTCATCTCATTTGTATTTATAACTTTCAACTTTAAGATCAATATATTAAGCTAAAGAAAACATATATGTAAGGAACAAGTATTTAATGAGTGTGCTGCCATTTGGCAGCTCATTTTTATTAAGAGAAATGCAATTTATACATGTGGATGTGACACTAAGAAAAAATTATCGAATATTTTATTTTTTATTATTTATATTAAAATAATATAAATATTATTTTTAAAATTTATATTAAAATGATTTTCAAATCTAGTACTTATATCATCATATAAATATATAATTGAATTAATTTACTTTTTATTTGTACTAATGTCTAATATAAAAAAGACAAAAAAAAAAATAAGTATATGATGTATTAAATGTAATTATTTTATTAGCTAAGTTTAAAATACTAAACAAATATGTGTGGCGGTGAGATTTAAACTAAAATTATAGGATCACAATTATAAGTCTTAATCACTGAGTTACAACATAGTTTATATTTTGGTGAGTAAAATAATGCTAATTAGAATTGCTCAATAGATGTTGCTCTAACCATAAGAGTTAAATTTCAGATTAAAGTTAGTGTAAGTTGTTTTATATCTTTTGTTGTTTATTCATTTATAAATAAGTAAAAATACTTTTTATATAATATATTTAAGAAAATATTTAAAGGTTTATGCTTGAATACCCTAATAAATATTTCAATATTTTTCTTAATGTAATTAATTCATTTTAATTGATTTTTAATTTTAATTTTTAATAATGAATCTCAATTATTTTGAGCTGAATATCAAAATTAAATATTATAATGATGCTGGAGAACCCATAGAAGCGCAACTTCCATTCTTCTAAATCCTATAATTGCATTGTTATTGGAAGGGTAACTATAAACTTATCACTTTTGTCATTATAGAAGAGTCATCGTATAAGTTTAATTTTTATCAATTGATAATAAATAATATATACTCAAATCATATGCACCGTTTTAAATATTTTATTATATTTTAGATTTATATTTGAGTTTATATATATATATATATATATATGAAAATTATTATGATTAAATAAGAATATATACTAAAAAGTATTTTAGATTAATATAAATTTTTTTTTTGAATTTTTGTATATAGGCCTCACAAAAAATTTATTCAACTAATTATTTATTTACATATTAAATTAATACATCATATATATATATTTTAGTGTATACTAATATGTAGAGAAGCATCGGGTAAGCGAGGGGTCACCTTCAATACAGTTCATTAAATTTCTCCAGTTAGGCATTGGACCATGTTTTGAATTTTTGTTTTCCAGCTAAAATTATTTGTTAATGAGAAAAAATACAATTAACACAGTTGGATGTTATCGTGCCAAACAACATCTTAAAGTAAATTAGTATTTTAATATTGTTTTAATAATTTATAGTTTAATGATTATAATTTTTGAAATTATGCTTTCAACCAAATGTTCAGATTCTAACAAAATGAGTTCAAATTAGCTTTACAATATCTCTAAATAATTTCTGAAGATACCAAAAAAAATTATCTCATACAAAAAACAATATTAAATATATTCTTGCATTGTGAGTTCAGCAACTATTATTCAAATTATAAAGTTTATGCTGTAATTATTATTTTAATCCAATATTTATTTTAACTCAAATTAAACCACTATTTAAATAAAGAATAAATATTATGCTTATATAAGAATATACCATAACTCTTTAATAAATTAATTATAAAAAAATTTCAATAATTGATTTATTAAGTAGTTAGGGTTGGTTTCCTTACCTTTTGGGGTTTCTACCTTGGGGTTTCCTTGGTTCAATAGTACTCTGGTATAGTTTATTACACTACCGACGGTCAGTTCTCGGGACAAAATTTTTCTATGATCAATATAATTTTTTTTTTACATATAAATCTCATAAAAAAATATATTCAACATTATCTATAAAAGTTTTAAAATTGGAATGTAGTAATTATTTTAAATTATTACGCCTGTTTTCACTCAAATAATTCTTAAAAAAAAAAAATACATTTAAATATATATTTAATAACCATTTTTAACGAGACAAAAACTATTTATATATTTTTAAGAGTTATTAGTATTATTTGTATATTAATGAAATTTAGTTTATGTAAGAAAATATTCACACCAATTTAACACTCTAAATTGTACTTTTTGATGGCATATTAAGCTTACATAATAACATACACCAAAAAAATATTTAAGACTAATTAAATTTTTTTATTTTTATATACCAACCTCACAATATTGTGTATTCAATCAATAATTTTACTTAACATTAAATTGACATCATCTATATATTTAAGGGAGCTATTTAGCAATATTCAATAATAAAAAAATGAATTTCCGATTTATTTGTTATTAAAAATTTTATTCACTAATTTTAAGAAAAAATCTGTTTTTTTTTTTTTTTTTTTGAAATTAATTGAGCGCATTTGCACCGCGATTTGTATGGCGCTATAGGCTAGGGTTTCAATGCCTTCAAAGCTCGCAAATGAAGAGATCCGGCAACGTGTTGGGTTCGACGGGAGGAAGGGAATCAAGTGGAAGCTCAGCAGTTAATAAATCCATGGGAAGAGACAACACCGGTGTTGCCATTCCTCAGAAGCAGAAACCTCCGTTTAGACTTGCTCTGGACGACTCCAAGCCCCTTCTTCAAGACCCGGTTCGCACAATTCTCTGTTGAAGCAATTATGCCTCTTCTCCATTGAACTTTCTTCTAGCTAGTCCCTCAATTTTGTTTTTCTCATTAATTTTATTTTCCTGACATTGGAACTCGGTTGTTGTTTCTTTACAGATACTGAGATCGGATCCTTTTGAGACGGAACAAGCAGTGATTCGATTACCACCGTTTCCACTAAAACTTACCTAGTTTAAATCGATTTGCTGGTACACTTCTACTTATCTAATGAATTATGCTATTTGTTGCTCTTTCATCAGAGTTGAGATGCGAGTGCGGACACTCTGTTTGTCGTATAGTACTGTATTCCCGGTTTAATTTAAAATCTTACCACAGTTATTTCCAGTTTTTCAAATCTTATGTAAGCTTAACCCCTTTTTTTTTTAATTTGTATTAAATAGTTAATTCACTCGCAGCTGTTTTGTTCACTGGCATCTCTGAGCTGCGTAATGCTGTTTGATGTTATTAGGAGATTACAGGTGCTGTTTTGTTGACATTTTATTTTTAAAGTTTCTCCGCTACTTGAATCCAACATTTAGATGTCCTCTCATTACGTCCTCTAAATCCAAGCAACGTCGAGATATATTTTTTTTAAACGTTATGAGAGAATTAACGATGATTTCATGGAGAAGGGGGAGATTGGGAGGTTGGAGCTGGTCGTGCGGTTAATGGCGTTGCTGATGACCTTGTGGGTAAATGCAAGCTGCAACATTTATGTGCCATATTCTTCTTCTTTAGGTTGCTATTATCCTAGGGGTGCTGGAAGTTTAATTAAAAACAACACCATCCAATTATGTGGGGTTGGCTATATGAATCATACAAGACCCTTCTTACTAATGTCTTGCCATAATTTTTTGGTTTTTCTCTTTTAACATGGCCCCTTATGAATAAGCCCAAAATTCCCAACTAAGTTAGCTAGTTAATAAACCCGAAATGCGCCAAACTTTCTGTTTGCTGGGACGCCTAAGCGTGCCCGGGCCCCAAATTTCTGTTTGTTGCGCGCCTAGGAGCCAGACTCTCTGTCTGCTCGGCGCCTAGGGCACGCCTTGAACGCTAGACCCTCTGTCTGCTTGGCGCCTGGGCCGCGCCTGAGCGCCAGTCTTGTAGTTGGTTTCTATAGATCTGTCCCAGAATAAACCAGAACACCGTTTGCTCTCCCCTTAATGATTCAATTGGTCTCCACATCATAATAATGAATGTGATCAATTTCTCCAACGTCAGTTGACCATCTTTTAACAAAGATCGGATGAAATGGTACTGCTACTGAAATGTGCTTAGTCCTGGCGTGAAATGCGACATTTTTAGCTAGGTGAATAACACTCATACTGTCATCATGTAGTCTTCCATCCTATTGCTCCTTGCCCAACTCAGCCATGAAGCTCTTCAACCAGATCATTTATTTGCTCGCCTCAGTGATGCCAACATGCTCTGTCTCAGTTGTGGATATGACGACTATCTTTTGTAACATGGAGATCCATCTCACCGCAACACTGCTCAAGATGAACACATATCCTATTGCGTTCCTCCTGCTGTCGTTGTCTCCAGCTAAATCTGAGTCTGCATATTCTTGTAGCTATATCATGGACTTACCAAAGCAAAGTGTTTTGTCCACTATACCTCTCAAATATTTGAGAATTCATTTAATTGCTTCCCAATAAGGCTTCCAGAGGTTGTTCATGTACATGCTGACCTCTCCCGATGAATGGGAAATATTCGTTCATGTGCAAATCGTCACGTACATAAACTCCTGACTGCTGAAGCATAAGGAACCATTTCCATGCGTTCCCATTCGGCTTCAGTCTTTGGTATTTGCTCATTTGTCTAGCTGAAGTGACTTGATAGAGGAGTGCAAACTGGCTTCGCCTCTTTCGTGGTTAATCACTTGAGTACTTTTTTAACATAATTTGCCTAAGACAACTTCAGTACCACTACACTTCTTTCCCTACTGATCTTTATCTCGAGTATCTGCTTTGTCGGCCCCAAGTCCTTCATATCAAATTATTTTGACAATTGCCTTTTGAGTCTTTTAATCTCCTTCATATTTGATCCTACTATCAGCATAACATCTACATACATAAAGTAGAATGATGTAGGAGGTCTCAAACTACTTCACATAGCAACAACGATTCGCCTGGCACCTTTTGTATCCCGTGTTCAACTTAAACTTGTTAAACCTCTTATACGACTGTCTAGGTGCTTTTTTTAAGCCATACAGGCTTTTCTTGAGCTTGTAGACTAACTCATTATTTCATTGGGTTTCATAATCGTTTGGCTGCATCATGTTAGCTCATTCCCCAAATCACTGTGAAGAAATGCAATCTTCACATCCTTCTGTTCTAGATGCAGATTTTTGACTGCGATGATGTTAACACTACTTTGTTAGCAATTATCTTTACTACTGGAGCGAATATCTCACTATAATTGACACCATGCTTATGTTGGAAGCCTTTCACCACGAGCTTGCTTTGTAGCGTTTACTGTCATCTGGTTCATCCTTCAACCTGTAAACTCATTTATTTTGAAGGATATTCTTTCCTTTTGGAAGTCTAGCCAACTCCCATTTTTTATTTGACATGAGTGACTTCATCTCGTCATCCATGGCTGGCTCCCACTTGATTGAGACATTAACTTGAAGGGCTTCTTCATAATATTTTGGTACATCACTATTAGTTAGTAACATATAATATAATGAAGGAGAGTACCTTTGTGTAGGATGTGATATTCTGGTAGATCTCCTCAACACAGTAGCAGGAGTCTGAGGAATTATTTTGTCTCCACCATCATGAAAATCTAGCTATCCTTGCTCATCTTGCTCAGCATTGTCATTCAGTTCAATGTAATTTGGCGCATCATCTGAAGTTCCGTTTTTGTCCTTGTACATCTCATTATCATTGAATGTGATGTCTTGCCTTCTGATAATTTTTTGATTTTGATGGTCTTAGAATCTGTTCGCTCTATAGTCAATGAATGTGCACTTGATTGCTTTTGAATCAAGCTTGCTTCTAGAACCTGCATCAATGTGCACACAGGATGAACAACCAAATATCTTTAGGTGATTCAATTTCATCTCTTTGCCGCTCCACGCCTCCTCGGGCATCCCTTCTTTCAAGGGAACTGAAGGACCCCGGTTGATCAAATATGCGGCTGTATTCACAGCCTCTGCCTAAAATTGCTTGGCTAACTCGGGATGAAGCCTCATGCTTTTGGCTCTCTCTGTAAGAGTCCTATTCATGCGCTTTGTAACACCATTTAGCTGAGGTGTTCCTGGAACAATGAACTCCTGCCCGATCCTATTCAAAGCATATAATTCTTTGAACTCTTTGTTGCAGTATTCCCCGACATTGTCTGATCTGAGGCTCTTGAGCTTCAAGCATGTCTCATTTTCAACTAAAGCTAGCCACTTATTGAATACTTCAAATACATCAGATTTATGCTTCAAGAAGTATATCATATCTTTCTATAAAAGTGGCATAATATGTGGCTCCACCAAAAGAGAATGTGGGAGCTAGTCCCCTCACATATGTGTGCCACAAGCTCCAACTTCTAAGACTTCAAGTCTTTGTCACTCCTTGAGAAACTGACATTCTTTTTCTTATCGTACACCCAATCTTCACAAATTTTTAAGTCCACGGATTTCAGCCCTAGGATTTTTCCCTTCGATAACATGGACTTCAATCCTTTCTCGCTCATATGACCGAGCATTTGGTGCCTTAGACGACCATATTTCCCACAGTTCAGCATTTTTCCTTTCCTTTAGACTTGCTTTTGTTGATCTTCCGGTCTGTACCTCTTCCTCTGAATTCTGCATTTAATGCTGAAGTAATAGTTTCACCATTGGAGCGTTTCCTTACTCTTTTATTCAACAGCAGCCCGACAATGCCATCGAATTTTAGCTTGGCAGGCTGCAATCACCTGTCAGTCCCAGCTATTTGGCAAAGAAGATAAAAGCAACAAAGCTCTAGCTTCGTCAACGAAATTGATTTCCACTGAGCTTAATTAGCTTGTTACAGTGTTGAACTTATTCAAATGTTCAGTCACTGAGCTATCATCTGTCATCTTTATGTTGAATAGTTTCTTCAGTAGGAATACCTTATTGGAAGCTAGGGCTTCTCATACATTCGAGTGAGGGCTGCCATGAGATCGACTGTAGTCTTCTCATTCACAATGTTAAATGCAATTATTTAGGATAAAGAAAGGTGTATCAAGCCTAGTGCTGTTCTGTCGAGGATTTTTCATTCCCCTTTCGACATAGTTTCATGTTTCTTGTCGACTCATTTCAGTAGTAAGTACAACTTCTTTTGGTAGAGCAAATCCTCCATTTGCATTTTCCAAAATACAGTTTGTTTCGTTAAATTTTTCAATCTTGTGTCTCATCCAATAGCTAATACAACCTCTTTTGGTAGAGCAAATCCTTCATTTGCATTTTTCAAAATATAGTTTGTTCCATTAAAATTTTCAATCTTGTCTCATTTCATCAGCCATTGCTTCCACTCAAGCTAACAAACTCTAACACTAAAACAACTCTCTGATATCACTTGTTGAGAAAATTGAGAGATCTTCTACTCCGAAAAAATTTTCAGGATCGGGGTTTGACCACTAAGAATTATTGAAGCAAACACAAAATGTATACCAACACAAAAGTTGAAAATTCCAGCACAAACATTCACAAGCACACAAGCATACTAACTAAAAGATATACTTGAAAAATTCAATAATGAGAAATATTACGGAGCCACACAACCACAAGAAAATCTACAATAGAAGAAATGATTACAGAGTATAAAAAAACTTATCAATCTCCTTGAGGAAGAATAGATTCACCGCCATAAGTATTTTTTTCTTCTTCACTCCCAAAATTTTCTTTGTTCTCACTCTAGGGATTTAAGCCTCCAAGCTTCCAAGAGATTTCACAAAAAAATGCCATATACATAACCCTAACCTGTAATTTAACTTTTATATGGAGTCCCAAATCAGTCCTCAAGGTGCCCTAAGTAGTTTTGGACATGTCACGCCTGAGCTGGAATTTTAGCAGGCTCTCGCATAGCTGCTTCTAGGGTGCTTAGGCGCCAAGCAGACATAAAGTCTGGCACCCATGCGTGCAGGATTAGGCGCCATATTTTCTGTCTGCTGGGGCGCCTGAACACGCCTTGATGTCAGAGACTTTTTATCTCTTGCACGCATGGGTGCCAGACTTTCTGTCTGCTTGGTGCCTGGGCATTACACTCTCCGTCCGCATGGCACTTGGGACGCGCCTAAGCACCAAAACTTTGTCTGCTTGACGCTTGAGGCATGCCAGAGTGTCAGTTTTGCAGTTGACTTCTATAGATCTATTCCAGAATCAACCAGAATGCTGTTTTCTCCCCCCTTGATGATCTAATTAATTTCCACACCATAATAGTTATTATTTGCAAATAACATGTACCAAGGCGTATCCTCTTTAGTGTATTTAATAAGAGTTAATCTGTGGATATGGGCTAAGAGCATAACTTTGATGTGATTTGATTGAAATAAGAAATTTATTAGAGAAAATTTCCTGTGTTCGAGCATATGTTAACGACACAAATTCTTTTTCTTTTCATTATTCTCCAAAGAACTGCTCTTTGCACTTTATCACATATATTTTTCTAAATCAATGAAATATTAAATGAAGATTTTTTTTTTCATTGGCTCACTTGTCTCCGAACAGCAAATCATGCTATGCATTTTGATAGGACTTGAATCTGAATATGCTGCTCTCACTGTCGCCATCACTGCTCGCATAGAACCGATTCTCCTTGAAGAACTTCGCGGGATTCTCATTAATCATGTTCTCCTATACTCGGATCTTTCAGGTACCCCCTCTCTTATACCAATGGCTCATGCTGTCCAAGGTCCCCACTATACTTCTTCCACATTCAAAAGCGGTGCTGCCAGAGGTCACAATCGGTTTTCCCATGGCCGAGGAGACATAATAGTGGGCAAAACACTTCTGCTGCTGTCCAGTGTTAGTTGTGCAATAAATTTGGTCATGTAGCAATAAATTAATATCATAGGCCAAACTACTTTCTCTATCCTGCAGCCCACCCGCCACCTACAGCTCGTACACCATCTTTAGCTCAGCCACCACCATCTGCAGCTCAACTATCACCATTTGGTTACCAAGTTGCCACGGTTTTGGCATCCTTTCACTCCACCTTTGAGCCATGGTATTTTGATTCCGAGGCAACCCATCATGTTACCCCATCCTCAGAAACAATGCAAACAACAGTGCCTTACCAAGGATTCGAGAGACTTCAAATCGGTGATGGCTCCACTATTTTAATTGCTCACACTGGTAGTACTATTTTTCTTATTGAAACCTCTACTTTCAAACTCAATAATATCATCCATGTTCCACATAGTCCAAAAAATATGGTATCTATTAGTCGTTTTACACATGATAATAATGCTACTGTTGAATTGAATTTTATCCCATCTTTTGTCCTGTGAAGGATCTGCATTCAAAACAGGTTCTCCACTGCGGCACGCTTATTGATGGACTCTACTCCTTCTCTACAACCTCGCCTTCGCTCGCGCCGCAAACATCCTTTCAACCTACCTTGAGCTCCACAGCATTATGGCATGAACATCGTGGTCATCCTTCATTTGATGCACTCAAGGATGTTGTCGAACACATCCCTCTCCAACCATCCAAATTATCTTCATGCATGTCATTTCATGTGTCTAAAGAGCATCGCCTACATTTACATAGTTCTGATACTGCTTATCGTAACCACTTCAATTAATTGTATCTGATATTTGAGGGCCTTCTCCCATTTCATCGATATATGGCTTCAATTACTACATAATATTCATTCATGCTTTTTCAAATTCTTGTTAAACAATTTGATGCCCTTGACACATTTTTATCCTTTAAAACCTCAGCTGTTAACCCTTAACTCCCAAATTCTTGCATTTCAATCTGATGGAGATGGAGAATATCTCAATTCACCAAAACTCTTGCTCAACTTGGCATACAGTATTGTATCTCCGCACCATCTACCCCTCCCTGAACAAAATGGACATTGATATGCGCTTGTATTATATACTTTTTTAGCTTAAAATTTGGAATTAAAAATATAAATTATACAGTTTAAATTAAAATACTATATTTAATATAATTAAAATTTATTAACATTCTGCCTGAACATTTTATTTAAGAATATTTCAATAATGTTACATAAAATATGTGTATTACACTTTTGTAGTGATTATTATATGTGAATTTTACTATTCACAACAAAAAATGCAGAAATGGACATTTTCTATTAACTCATTAGTATGGGTATTATACAAGTATAATACGTGAATTTACTAAGTTCTTGACATGCCAAGGGAGTGATAGAGGAAGAGAATTTAAAGTTGCAACTCAAATAAAAACTAAAAGAATGTATAGATTTCAAATGCTGGCATAAAAGAAGCTTCATACAAATCACAAGTAACCTATTTAACATTCGTTTGATGTAATACTAGGATTTGGATGGCTAGTTAATATTCGGACGGTGTTATATGTACAAATAACTATGATTTTTGTGCCATGTATGAAATTTCTCCAAAATAAAATTGCTAGCACTTCTCTTCTTGAATAGGGGAGCAGAAGGCGGAATGATTATGCCACCAAGTTACTGATGATTTATTTTCTTCTGTTTTTATGAATAGTATTATAGTATAGTGGTTGAGGTTCAGAATTTGTTAACTCAGATCATGAGTTAGAATTTCATTGGCTACCAAAAAAAAAAAAAAAAAAAAAAAAAAAAATATATATATATATATATATATATATATATATGTATATATAAAGGTCATACATATGATGAATGATTATGTAAGAAATATGCAAATTGACATAGATTAAATAACATATAATTACTGCATTGTTGATATCTTGCAGTCGAACATGCACATGTTGCTCTTCATTTTTTAGTGATAGAATTTCTAAGCAGTTCAATTTGCCTTCAAGAGTAAGCTTGTATCATTATAATTAAGTGTGAAAGTTTTCTTTCTGCTTGTGCTTTACCTAAAGCATCTTGTATTTCATGCAAGTGCTTGCCTTAATAGATTATGCTTTATATTCAATAATCTTTATTGTAAAATCATTTTAAGCTTAGTTTAAACCACAACTCTTACATGAAAGCTGAATGAGAACGATACTAATCGAAGTAAAAGAAAAGAATAGGAAAAAAATGCATCTGGAAGTTACTAACTTTTTTTTTCATGACACCTTTGAGATTGTATCAAATGCCCAATATTATACTAGATACAATTTCAAGAAAAGCTTGACTGAAATATAATCCAACTGTCATGATGGTATTTTCCTTAAAATAAAGCTGCAATAATTATGAAATTATTAATCTACCACCACTACTTTCAACACAAAAGTTTGCCGGTGAAATTAGTGTGATCTTTCTACACTCCCTTTCTTTCCGATTATGACTTGCTCAATCTCCTTAGCCGGCCAATAAACCGAACCCTCTGCTCCCACCCGCCACCTACTTTTCGCACTGCGCATCCATTCCTCCCTTTCCTCCTCTTCTCCCTTCCCGCCACCGCATTCTTGTTTTCCTCCCCCTCTTCCTCCAGCCACCCTTCTTCCGACTCCTCTGACCACCCGCCATTAACCCTCTCTTCCAACTCCTCCACAATTTCCTTCACTGCCTCCTTACGCTCCCCTCTATGCCTCAATAGCACTTCTCCCACCTCTGCTACCGTCATCCCCACCCCATCCCTCATGTACCTTTCTGCCTCGTCCATCATCTCCTCCTCCCCCACCTCTGCCTCCCCTTCCACATACCTCTCCACCATCTCCCTCATTGCATACCTGCCACACTCCCCAAGCCGTACATGCACGTCCATTCTTC
Organism: Gastrodia elata; assembly: GCA_016760335.1. Lineage (NCBI taxonomy): Eukaryota > Viridiplantae > Streptophyta > Magnoliopsida > Asparagales > Orchidaceae > Gastrodia > Gastrodia elata. The sequence continues at coordinate 45,171,390 of CM028676.1, forward strand.
CTGGCCTCAATAATGCCCCATCGATCTCATCCTTATAATTTGTCGTGAAGACCACAATCTTCTCCTCCCCGCAGCATGACCATAGCCCATCTGTAAAATTTAGTAGCCCTGACAGTGTCACTCTCCCTGTTCCTCTCTCGTCCTCTGCATCCTCCTCATCATCTATTGTCTTTCGTTTCTTCAAATGTCTCTCTCCAGTGAGACGAAGAGAGCAATCAATGTCCTCTATCACTATTATGGATCGAGGAGTGATTTGGAGGATAAGGGATTTGAGTGCCGAGTTGTGCGGCACGTGAGTGAGCTCCAAGTCATACACATCATATTGGAGATGGTTTGCCATGGCAGCGATCAGCGAGGACTTTCCAGACCCCGGCGGGCCGTGGAGGAGATACCCTCGCTTCCACGGTCGACCAACCCTTGCATAGAACTCGCGACCGGCCGCGAAGGAGTTCAGGTCAGTGAGAAGGAAAGAGCGGAGGTCTGGATGGAGGGCGAGGGTTTGAAATGTAGCGGGGTGGCGGAATGGGACGGAAGACCACGAAGTGGGAGATGAGTTGGTGAAGATCCGGCGGTCTCGAGAGGAGATTGCGATGGCACGAGCAGTTGATGAGATGTGGGAGAGATAGGGGAGGAGAAGGGACGGAGAATGGCACTTGGGGAGCTGAAGGGAAAAGGAGCGGCGCTCTTCGAGGGAGTCGGGCAGGGTGTCAGAATGGTGGGTCCAAAGAAGGCGGTGGCCGGCAAAGGAGTCAAGGAGGGAGTGGTTGGGGGATAGAGAAAAAGAAGGTGGGGAAGATGAGGATGAGGAAAGGGTAAGGCGAGGGGGAGGGGAGGGCGGGTCGAGGAGTAGGCAGTGGTGGAGGTAGAGGTGAATGTACCGGTAAAGGTCGTTGGGGTCGACAGCGGAGGAACCAAGGAATTCAGGGACATCGAAATATGAATATGGGGTGAGGGCATCTTGCAGGGATTCCCAAAGGGAGTGGAGAAGGGAGAGTAGCTGAGCGGGGAGTATATTTTGTAGGACTGTGAGGAGTCCTAGGAGAGACCACATTTGGGATAGAAGCTCCATTTTTGTTGCCCAGGATATACAATTACGCTATAGTGTTAGTTCAAGTGGGTGATTAAAGGAGGAAGAAGGGGAGTTTATGAAGGCAAAAAAAGTAGAGAAAGGGAGCTGTAAAAGGTGGATAACGATTTTGGGCAAGTTTTCTTTGTGCTTTTCGTGCATTTTTTGTGCTGCTGTTATCTTTTTAATGATGACTTTGGGTTATATTCATGTGAGACGCACGTGAATTGGTGAACTAGAGTAGGGCAATATGAAGTTTTGATTAGAGGGTTCAAGCAAGTCAATTTTTTAAGATTCAGATACGATTGATTGTGGCTAACCCCACATTTTATTTAAACTGGTTAGGTTTGCTGTGGCGACTGTATGTGAACAAAAAATTTGATTAGTTATTATTTGCATGACATCCAAATTTTAGATATTTATGCATCAACATTCTATTATTGATAATTGTATAGCTAGTATTTTATTGTATCTCAAAAGTTTGAGGGTTAGATATGTAAATAAGACTAAATTGAGTACTGTATGAAATTCTCCTAGTGAATTTTGCGTCCCATAGTGGTAAATCAAACATTTTATAAAATGCAATCTTTTACAAATAAGCTTTATGCACGCCACTTTTTTTTTCTTATTTGCATTTACTTTCAATTTTATGTTTTATGAATTACAAACCAATATATCATTATTACGCTAAAAATATCATTCCACTTAGCATTATGTCTATGTTATGTGAATATCAAACTTTATGTCTGAAATATAACTATCCAAAATTTGGATGTCATGCATAGAATCATTCTTAAAATATTTGGTAGGCACTTTTTGGAGGTGAAAGCAATACAACTGGGTCTATTCGAGTTGAATTTGAAATCAAATTGAGTGGATAAACAAGCTTGGATTCGGCTTATGGGTCAAACTATCTCAATTAGAATCCGTAACCGCTATATACTTAATTTTAAGTTGGTTAAAAAATTAATCAATTATTTTATATCTTGTAAACAATGCTCTATACATGCATACACATATACATACATATGATAAATCGAGCACCTTCAATTTCAAGCTGAATCGACTCGAACTTGTTGAACCCAATCTGTTTTGAGCTTTAGTTAGTTTTTATTATATTTTTTATATTACACATAAATAACACATAGCATATATGCATTTTATTATATATATATATATATATATATATATATATATATATATATTTGTTTTGAGGATAAGGGCCATGGAGAACATTCCTCTATTTTCAGAATTATCTTCATGTATGGAGGTGTATTTGAACTTGAATCCTCATGCAACAGAATTTCATCCTCCCGTACTTGGAAGGGCTCATTCTACTCCAGGAGAAGAATTTGGCTCTTCTGTGGGGGATCCTAATGAGGATCTCAAGGACATCATCTCAGATTTATAGATGCTTTTCGACTTATAAAGAAAAGTGAAAAAAAAAGAAGCAAAAAAAGGGTAAACGTTCCACATCGTTAGTGGATCATTTTGGTTTTTATATTTTGTTGGGATTTTGATTCCGGTGGAGGTATTTTTTTTATTTTGCTTGTTTTTCTTTTTCTTTATTTTCGTTTCTTCAGATTTGAGGTCACCAACTCCCTATTTTTGTTATATTTTAAATACAAGTTTTATTATATATATATATATATATATATATATATATATATGTGTGTGTGTGTATGTATACATTATAAAAATTTAAAACACAACATATTTTGAGTCTGTTTGAGTTCGTTCGAGCCAGCTCAAGCTTAATTAAAAGCTAGCTGGATATATGCCCAAAATAGAATCAAACGAGAAAATTGGCTCAAATCTCAGCTCTTCTCATTATGGCTTGGTCTGAGCCAAAATTTGATATGTTCTTCGAGCGATCTTCTATCTATGAATCTTTTCTCCATACTAATATTATCTTATCAAAATGCGTCAACAGTTTAAATAAAAGCAGCAGCATCTCTCATAATATGCATTTATATTTGCATATCTTAACAAAATGCGTTACATTGATATAATATTTATTATTTTTGTAGTGCATGGATGACATATTTGTAGGTTGAATTTTACCATTATGTTTGAAATCTAGTTGTTTTTTTATTTATCTGTAGATCTTACTTGAATATTCTCCATTGCTTTGAACTTAATGAAAGCCATTGTCTGTTTTATGTATACAAGTTCTTAAAGCATTAAATAGGTTTAATCAGACTTCCTGTGATTGCTAAAGGACTAGCATATATCTTAGATCATTACACATAATTAAGCTCACTAATCTTCCTCTTCTCTTGGCATCTGCTTTATTATTCTTTCAATATTACGCCCCTGGATTAAATTCTATGGCATTGCAAGCTTGCAGTCTAACAGATAAAAATGAACTTTAGCCGTCTCCTTTCAAGTAAAATAAGAAGTCGTGCTATGAAAAATGCTCACTACTGCTTAAAAACAGTAGCTTTTTCTTTTCTTTTCTTTTTTCTTCCTTTTAATTCCACATCTTTTGATGCTAGTTGAAGCTCTTTTTCACCCTTTATGCAACTTCTAGTTTCCTTTAAGAAGCAGGCATCTCTATTACACATGGCTTTGGAATGGAATTTTGGATTAAAGAGCACTTTGTGAAGCATAATATGCTTTTGCCTTTTGTTTTGCAAAACTATTGCTCTTCTTTTTCAATAATTTAATCACTTTGTTATGTTCACTTTGGTGGTTTTCTTTAGTAATCTTCAAATACATTGGCTTACTTATTCTCTTCAATGTTTTGACAATCCAATTCCTTGTTGATCGCACTGGCTGCTTTTATGTCGACTACTCTTTAATATAATTAGTTTCTTCTTTTAAATAATATATATGAAAATCATGCATACAAGCATACGTGTATCCATGCATGTATGCACTATGCTATGGAAGGATTATGTATGTGGTTTTGAGCCAATTTTAAATAGCCTATTATGATTCAAGATTTGTAGACAAATGAATGCTAGCAATAAACAAAAAGATGAGTTAGAAGAGTAGCAGACCAAATTTATAGTGGTTTTCCTTACTAGATTCAACCGTTTAGTCTTACAAGGCTAATATATGACTTGAGATTTGAATTCTTGATCTATCAGTAATTTAAATATAAGAACTCAACCACTGAATTATAATATCATTCATAATTCTGTCTCCGTCCGCGGCTTTGTTAGGAGAAATCATTATATTTGAACGATTCACATTAGTCGTTCGATTCAAATGTGAATTCGAACAATTTCGTTGGATTCGAATGAAATGGGGTACAAAATCCTTAAAAATTAGAAAAAAAAAAGATTAGTTTTTAGAGGGGTTATTTTATCTCATATGTTACTCAAAAGATCATATATTATTTTCTTCTAAATAGAAAAATTTTAGTCTTTTGAAAGATTATTAAACAGCATTAATATAATCTTATTACCACTAATTAGATTATATGAAACAGCTCTTATTCTAAGGGTAAAAACCCTCATTTTAAATAAATCAGATTTTCTCATTACAAATAGCCCCCATTCTAAGAGTAAATCAATAGGCTGTTAAATTCTGCATATTTTTCACTCTTAGCATGATGCAGATTAGTTAAGTCTCAGATTTCCTTGTAAACTTACACTCAGCCTTTATATTTTATATGTAAGAGTGATTTTAAGGGTAAAGCAATATAATTTTTGGATATACAAAATCATGATGTTCAGTATGTATAACTTATGGGAGTAAAGTATCCAAATAATCTTTTTATTTGGCATGCAGAATTTTATTTATTTGAAGTTCACTGCCCGGGTCGTGCGTTCCCCATGAACGGCCCTCCTGTGCGATCTTATCTCTGATGTCGTGTTGCAATTGCGATTTTGTCTTCATCATAAGGCCGAACTTGCGATTTCATCTCCATTGTGTTGAAGTCGTGATTTTGTCCTGGTCGCCCCAATTTAGTCGCCTCCTTCACAATTTTGTCGTGTTGCCCGTTGCCGTCTAGGCTCTACTGATCTCCTCATGATTTCCTCAGAGCCGCAAGGATTCGTCGGAGCTACGATTTTCTTTTTTTTTTTATTAGTCGAGTGATGTCTTCTATGTGATTCATGATTCATAATTAACTTGCAAGTTGCAAGTAAGTTTATTCTTATCTTTTTTCTTCTTTTGTTCCAGGCTATGCCTACTAAGAGTTTTTTGCATCTGCCATTTCTGATCCTTTCTCAGCTACAACTTACATAATGACTAGCTTGACTATAGTTGCCTCTTCTTCTTATTTTAAATTTGCAGATCTGCCTTCTGTAAACTCTGGAGGAAACGTTTGAACTGTACTTCTTTTTTTTGTGCTGAAATTAATAAAATATAATTATTTTATTTTTTGTTGCAAGTGAAAATAATCAAAGATATTTGAAATATATTTGTATAAGGATTAATTATGTGCCAAGTGTTAAATTTTGTATATTACTCTATTCCAAACAAATATCAAAACAGTTGCAAAAAAATCAGATTATACTGTAATCATATTGCATTACAAATCAAGCATATCAAACTACTATTAAATATTGATCCAAAAATCAATATGACATTTTTCTAACCAAATGAAGCATTCCTCTCGTTGTGGTCGGCGGGGTTTGAAACTAGAGAGAAAGATTGTGCGGCTCAAAGGCATTCACATCAACCAACAAGCCAATGTTGTCACTCTTTGCTCTCACAAGCTTACAAAGACAATAAATACTCTTAAATTGTTTTAATATGTGACTACAAATAACCCCACAAGCCACTAGCTTATCTCTACCATTTTGATACAAGAATGCATGCATTCACATGAAACTTAGGATTGAGATCCAATAAAACTCACAAAACAAAAACAAACAATAATTTACGTGATTCAATGCAATTATGACAATTTAATTTTTCGTCATTTACAAATTGACCACCATTATGCATCAATAAATTGGCACGTTGTAATTTGATCATCATAACTTTTCATCGTACAAAAGCATCCAGCGTGTCTCATTCATTAACTAGGCGTCAATAACGAAACACACGATTAGCATAATTCGGCATCAGATTCTTCTCTCGTCCTATCTGAGTCAAAAATATTCAACAATAAACATATTTAAGTTTAAGATCTTGAACCAAATCTAAAGTATAAGGTGAATTTAAAGTTTATTATTGGTATATATATATATATAATTTGAATTCTAATAAAATAAATGTAATTTGAAATACAAATTCAAAAATCTTAATTATGGAACTACCACAGTTATTTCAAATCCTCCTATTTTAATAAATGTCTCTTTCTATATATTTTTTATGAAACTTGTTATAAAGGCTAATTTATATTTCAAAACTAGAAAAAATTACAAATATATACAAATTTAAGCTTGATAATTTTCCTGTGAAACTTTTTTAAAACTCATTCAATATTTGAGTTGAGTTCGAGCCTTGATTCGAATTCAGATAGAGTCGAATTTGAGTTGAACTCGAATCAAATTGACTTGAAATATAATATTTAATAAAGAGTTGAATATATAAAAGGTACAGTGGTAATGGCATAATCTTCTTCTTTTTCTTAAAAGATTAATATGTGGCATTCCTATGTATTCCTAAGTATTTAATATGGAACTGCTCTATAAAACCAAAGAAGCTTTAACCATAGAAGAAAGAAAGGCAAAATATGGAAGAGAATCTCCACGTCAGAGCGCAGGCGAAAGCTTGCGAATCCCCACTTTGAAGAAAGAAAGGAAAAATAGAAAATCTAAAGTTCTTCAGTAAAAGGCATAGAGATCTCCATTGTTAGAGCAGGTGAAGCTTGCGAATCAGGAATTGCATTGGTAGGTACCAGGTTTCTACTGCAACACACGAAAGAGCCAGGGGTGACTGCCGGCTCAGGCAGTATCTAGGTTAAGAGGAAGAGAAGCATGCCATCTTTCCCTTAGATGAACCCCATACCATCATAGCTTTGATTCCGAACAAATTAAGCGTGGTTAAATTGGCGAAGAATTACTTTTTTGAGAACAATGTGCAGTGCTGCGAAATATCATTCAATTTTTTTCAGCTAAGTTATTGTAATAGGCAATGCGCAGAAATCGTCATGTAAGACTTTCACGAGCTTCTAGCAATCGTACCAATGTCGAAGGAAAAAGAAAGATAGCATGCAAATTCATCTCTCGTAGCAAATTAATATGTGATTTTGCGGTTCGTCATTGTTCCCACATAAAGCACATATTTATTGCACGGTATAGCTTTATGAATGAACTTATCCTTGTTCTAATCCCCCCATCATGATGCGCCAAATAGAACAAGAATATTTGAGTTTTGAGTGTTTGAACCATACCAGTTCACAGCTTGCAGATCAGCCAAAAGCACCATTTTTGAAGCAACCCAAAGATAGACGAGGGCTTGCAAGAGCTCGATTAGAGAAGAGATTGAACTTAGTAAGAAAGTGTGAGAGATATTTCTCAATTCTTTCCAATATACATAGGTTCCAAATTTTTAAGCTTGAAGCTCGCTAGCACAGTGATCCTGCTAAAAGATGATAGTTTGCAAGCTCTGCCACCAAATTGCTTAGGACAAGCCGCTTTTCCCCATGCGATCAATCTGAATTTTCTTGCATTGCCACAGCCGAGTAAGAATTTAGCACGCATAGAAGATATACTGTTAATCTCATCCTTAGGGAGATGAATGGAACAGTCCTAGTAATAAGTTCGAAACCTAACTTAAGAACTTGAATACGACCTGCAAAATAGACCAATTTGTGGTTTCAACTGTTAAACCAATTGCTAATCTTTTCTAGTAATACATCAAAATTAACTTTTATAAATGTGATGGACTTGAAAGGTTGATAAAATTCCTTGAATCTTTTTGAGACTTTGTGAGTTGGCTTGAATGGAAGTAATAGATTATAGCATTTAAACGACCTGCATTGAACATGTGTTAGTGACTCACTAAACATATTATCTAAAGGCAAAAAGGATATGAAAAAACTAGACAACTTTGCATAATATCATATTTCGATACGCCCCCCCGCATCTGCTTTTCTCTCTTTCTCCACTGCTGCCAAGGAATCCATTAACTTCGTCTTCTTCGTTGTTCCCGATCGACGCCCTGTTTTTCTTGAAGTTCCCGAAACCAGTTTTCAAGGCGAGATTCGAATGACCCGACATTTCTTTTCTACGATGCGAACTGCTAGCAGCGCTTTTTATTTTCGAGTCGAAAATGGCGCACGTGCACGGCAAATGCGGAAGAACATTAGGCTTTCCTTTCTGAAGAACAGGGAATGACTTGGATGAATCATCCTATGGCGCAGTGCCTGCACTGTATCTTAGTATTTGAGGAGATTCATTCCATTCATTCGACATTGGGCATGTTTGAAAAAATTATACTTAACTTTTAAATATCTCTCAAAAAAGTATGGATGATTAAGATTTAAGATTTAAAAAATATATTTTTATGAGCCCCACAAGTAAAAGTAGATTTAATAAAAATTTTTATTTTATTTAACTCTTTAAATCTTAATATCAATATATTTTGAGAGATATTTGAGGACAATGTAACAATACTATGTTATTATACTTCAAATGATTCAATGCCCATTTAGTATATCAGCATTTTTTTCTTAAATTATTATTAATTTTTAATTATGATTTTAACTAATAAATTTCAAATCAATTAATGATGGGGAATACAACTCATATTAAAGCCCTTGATGAGCTTACATTAGAAGGTGAAATAATCATGAAAATTGTTGGTATGGGTTGTGACAAATCTTATACCGATTTAATCTTAGCATCAACAAAAAAATTATGAAACTTAAGAATATGATCTTTAGCGTATAAACAGGCACTACATTATGCATATTAAAAAAGGCATCATAGTGGTATATAACAATGCCTCTCTCTACGTGAGTGTGCGTGTATTTATGTAATCTTTGTACGTGTATAATTAATGTGATCGCCATAGTCTGTTTAATGTGACATCTTAACAGGTTGGCTCTATAGGCGTGGTAGTGGGTAACTCTAGGTGGTCAACATCTTCCAAAGGCAAGTTAGGGTTGGTGGATTTGCAATTGTTAGCATGGCCATCTGTGTTTCCTTAGATTGTTGATTTTTTAATTGTATGTCTTAGCTATATTCATGTAAGAAACCATTGGGATGTTTTTTCTAACTTGAGTACCCTTTTTGGGTTGGATTTGTTATTGAATCTTTGCTTTGCCTTCTTAACCCCCACTTTTGTTCTCAAATTAAAATCCAATTTTGTGAGTAAACCAACACTTCTCTTGTTTGGAGGAAGAAAAATGGGAGTTAGCTCATTTGTTTGAATTCTCTTTTAATTAGAAATTCTTTTGCAAACATTCTTCCTTGGCTTGTATCCATTTGGTTCTTCTGCATTACAAGTTTAAGGATGCCTGGTTGACGGGCTGATTTGTCATAAATATTGCATGAATGTTTGCTAGATCATCCATGCTTGAAGATGGGTTTATTATGTACCTCCTAGATTGGTATCAAACGATCTTGATTTGGAATCTTCTACAACCCGATTTAGGTGATTTTTCCCAAGTTTACAATCCATTTATGCAACCAATCTTTTTTTTTTTATTGTTGGGGTTACTTTTTGGAAAGGGCTTGTATTGTTTAATGCATCTTGAGCTCCAAGTTTCAATAGGTTCAAATTCACAAAGTGCTAATTGTGATTACTCATATATGGTAATTTAGAGTGATCATTCGTCAATTGTGCTTTACCCGTAGGAATCGAAGGAGGGTTCAACTAGAGTTTACATTTTGGCTAACATGCAATTAGTCATATTTCAACCTTCTTCCCTTCATCTGTTTGGACATTGCAGCATGCTTTTTTCTATATAGTATATAGATGACAGTTCAAAATGAGTTGATTATTGATGGATCCTCTCAATTCAGGGAATAAATTCAAACATATTGCAGTGTGGCAGCAACCTTGATCATCATTAATGATTAAGGTAGATGATTTGTTGACTTGTCTAATTATGAGCTTGACTTGGGTGCAATCTAAAATGTAGAGAGAAGTATGATTTCATTATTTTTAAAAGAACAAGGGAAGAAACTCATCATATCAAGCTATTTTATCAAGGAAAAATTGGCTTAGGGCTAATTTGAATTAGCTCAACAAAAAAATGTCTTGGGAGATGTCAAATAAAGATCATGGAAGTATTAAAATAAAATATTATATTGTTAGAATATTGATATATGTTTGTATAATACTTTTATAAACATACAAGCAAACTTTTAAGATGCCCATTTCTATCTAAAAAATGTTCAAATATACATACATATAAGAAAATAGAAACTACTAAACTAGTCAGTATAAAGTATACTATTTTTGCATTTGATTATTATTCCCTTTAAATAAATAAAAGGTGAGACCAACTTGTAAGATATGTACAATTGCAAATGTTTTTTTTAAAAGTGGTTGAGCTTCATTTAGACAAATATGTGTTACATATAAGATTTAAGAATATTACTACATAACTCCTAAATATCTCACAAAAAATATAGATAATTAAGATTTAAGAATTTGAGTAAAATAAAAAAATATTATTAAATCTACTTTTACTTATGAAACCATAAAAATATATTTTTTAAATCTTAAATTTTAATCATCCATATTTTTAAAAAAATATTTGAGAGCTAAGTAATATTTTTCAAAATTTAAACTCATAACCTACCTATCAAGAATTTAAATCCTATGGAACAAATAGCTGAGTTACCATAACATTCACAATTTAACTTAATCTTTCCTTAAGAAAAAGAGTATTAAAAATAGAGCCCATCATAAATGCATATCTAAACTTCTCAAAAATAGAGGATAAGTATGTTAATTTAAGAAATATTGTTACACTTACATATTAATATACATAAAAATATATAGATGATATGTCAATCCAATATATAAATAGATTATAACTTTTTATGAAGCTTAAATACAAAAAAAAAAAAAAAAATTCTATTGATCCTAAATACTTTTTGGTGTATATTCTTGCGTAAGCATAATATTTTTCTAATTTAAGAATGACTCCATGCACTATTACATGACAATTGCATTGTTAATTAAGATATTGCAATACCACTTGCACACAAATAAGAAAACATCAACAAAAAAATGCCCCAAAAAAGGCAAATTTGAATGCCTCATTAAGCTCAATTTTTAAGAAATTTGGGGCACTATAATAAGCACTCAAATTTCAAATAAGAAACACATATATGATTAATAAAACTTGAATCTATAATATGAGACAACAAATTACAAGCTTTAACAACTAAGCTTAAATACCATTCCATAAGCACTCAATTTTAACAAGTATTGAAAAAGAAATTGTTTGATAATTTTTCAATAAAATGTTGACATTTATGAAAAAAATAAATTTATACAATAATTGTGATTAAAAGCTTCTCAGTTGAACTGCGATCATCAAAGCCTCAAAACAAATTGTCTTCATGTTTTTTTTTTTTTTTAAGATCAAACTATATTTTCTAATTTATTAATAGGGTCGTAAAAAATAAAATTAAATGAAGATAGAGAGAGCTTAAGCAGCTTTCGTAACCTCATGAATAGCATTAGCCAAATAGGCGACATTGCCTGTAGTAACCCCAGCCATGCTGCGTAAGCAATAAAATCACCAATAAAAAACAAATTCCCACTAAATGCCCACTCTAAACCTAATATTAAGTTAATAATAATTAAGATTCTCATTTCAAAACTATAATTATAATTACATTAAAATTATTTTCTTTAATTATTATTATTCAGAAATAAAGGCATTCCTGAAACTAGGTCTCTCTGAAAACAAAAATCTCCCAATGAAAACATTTGCATAGAGCTCCAATGAAAAAAATGCACTAATAAAGCATTGCTGCTATAATGCTCAAAAATAAATATTACAAAGAATAAAATGAGAAATAGTTTAATGTAACAAAAAAAGATCATAATTTTTCTCTCCCCATTTTTTCACCCTCTTACATAACTTTTTAGAGAAACTTCTTTGATATTTTTGAGGCACCGTATAACATTTTTATTCATAATTATACTTTGCCTTTCTTACTTTCAGGAGATTTTGGGATAGCATTTAGCACTCATTCCAAATAATTCATTTGCTTTAAGAGCTCTGCTACGGTGCCTAAGTATCGACACATAATACTTAAGAAATAATAATGTAAACTGTTGGATGAAGAGTCAAAGTCAGAATCATAATTCACTTTTTATATTTGTCTCATAAATCACACTTTAGTTATTTGTTGATAATGAAAGCATTTTACTCTCTATTGAATTGTTACCATTTACATTAATATAATGCTAGAAGCTAAATTACTCTTATAACCCTCAAATTTAATGTTTAACTATATAATTAAAAATAAAATAAATTTTTTCCAAAACTACCATCTTACTTTATTCCCATGCAATGATCAAATTATTTTAAAGGAATGATCCTTCTAGTGAGAAGTATTAAAGCTTTAGCTAATAATTTTGAAAATTTTAAAGTTTATATGGATGTATATGTAAAATATAAGGAATCCAGGGGCAAGCGCTAAAAAACAGGCTATAATACATACCTGATTCGACCATTCCTGGTCATATATATATGAAACTCATTCGTCAAACGATCAACTTGCTCTGGCGTCAGACCACTGAAACAGAACATTCCTATCTATACATATATATACATACATAACAGAACATTCCTGGTCATATATATAAGTATAAAATTTATGGTGTTAGGCAAATAATTCCAAGAAGCTAAAGATGCTACAATGAATACTCGGGTTTACAGATGGTGATAAAGAAAGATTTGGAAAAAGCATAATCAAATCAACCATTAAGCTCTTAACTCATACCTGGTCAGTCATGTGTTCCCACGACAGATCAGACCCCAGTTTTTCGAGGTTTTCGCGCAGAGTGTTTCGCATTCCGATGATTCGGCCCGCCATTCCCTGAAAGGACGAGTGCAAGCAACACCTTGAGTCTTTTTAAGGAATTTTCTGCGTAAGAAAGCAAATCTAAATGAATGATGGTGACCTTAAGTTCCTTCAGCCATAAGCTTTTCAGCTCTGGATCACTAAGGATTATGGAAACAATAAGGGCGCCATGAACAGGAGGATTGCTGTACATAGGCCTACCAATTTGCTGCAGCTGACTCTTCACAGCAACCGCTTCCATCTCATTTTCACAAAGAATGCTGCCAACATCCATATTATTATTATTAATGTATTTTCATCAACAAAACGACCTTTTAAAGAACTGATAAACCTTTATATACAACAGAGTTAATAAAAGGCGTGCAATGATAATCTGCTATTCTTATGTGCACAAGGCTCTATTTGGAGCAGCTATAGTTATTTAAAGAAGCTTCTGTGAAATTTTACTGCAGAAATTATTGTTTTTTAATGCTCTGTTCTTATACTGTTGTGCATGATATCAATAGTGGATGAAAGCGGCCGACGTACAGTCAGCAGGCTAATGCAAGACCAGTGAGTGACGAAGAGATGGGGACAAAATAGTGATTTTCATATGTTAAACAACAGAAAGCAGCCACACTATAGTTTAAAAACCGTCCCTGAAACTGTTTTTTTAAGTCCTTATAAAAGTAAAGAGAAAAATTCAATCATAAAAGCCAACCTAGATGCAAGAGAACTTCCCCAGCTTTAATAATCATTTCGTTCATTATTATGAATTTGATGTAGGACTAATGTGCAAACTACGATACAATCCCTATACATGGTATAACAAAAAAAAAAAAATTCAGCATCAAAAAAGCTTAAAATGAAGTTGCATCCAACGAAATCATACCAATTTATCTTCTATACAACAGAGCTCTAGAACTATGTATACCTGAGGCATCCAGCTCTTTGTCCATAAAGCCCCATATTTTTGGCAAATGACTGGGCACAACCAATCATATGACCATCATCAAGAAAAATTCGAATGGCCTTAGCATCTCTCTCAGGGTCACCACTAGCAAAGCCTTGGTATGCCATGTCAAAAAATGGGAAATGATTCTTACTCTATATAAAACCATAAGTTAAAAGCAAGGTAAACGATGAATGGCAATAGTAAATTATTTAAATTAAATGTAAGAAAATGAAAGTAAACACCAAATAATATCTCCCACCTTGAACTGATACGATATCTCTCTCCATTGATCCTCAGATGGATCAACACCAGTAGGATTATGCGCACAAGCATGAAGTAAGAAAAATGATCCGTTGGGTGCATTCTGTGCAGCACACTCAGATACTTCAGACCGCATCAATTTCAAAAATTATTTCAATCTCAATCACATTAAGATTAGGAAACAATTTTATTTGTCTTAATTTGTTTGAAGAAATCAAAAGATATAAGCAGTGGGGTTAAGCAAATGAAGGCAGTAGTAGATGCCAAAATCAATAAAAACAGCTGTACTAATGTATAGTATGAAATCAGTGTCTACGAGCCACACAATAAAAGAATGAATTATGTATTTCCGAAAAAAAATCACAGGAAAAAATTAGTGTTCATAGCACAAAAAAAAACATAGAACAAAAAATAAAAAATAAAAATTTTAAATATTCGACCCTGCTTGCGTTTTCATCTCATGTAGATTGTTCTTTGCTTTAAGATCTCCCAACAAATCCACTAAGGGGCTATTTGGCATAAATAAGTCTGAGCAATTTGAGTGTAAAATAATCTAGTTATAGTATAATCATATTACTTTACTATTGTTTGGTAGTTTTAAAAAAAAATTGAAATTTTTTGCTTGAAATAAAACATGAGTGTTGTTTTGAGTAAATTGAGGGATAAAATCACCCCTTTAATTTTTTTTTTACGGTTGATCATCAATTGATTTCAAACAAAATCGATTTCATTCAAATCAATGAAGAGCGACAAAGTCTTGGACGAAGGACTCGAATGGCGAAGTCATGGACGAACTGCGCTTGTTCATTCGAACGAGAGCTTTTGTTCAAACACACAAACGAAAGCTCCGCTCGAATGAAAGATTTCTTTCATTCATTCGTTCGAATGAAAACCTTCGTTCAAACAATCGAACAAAAGCTCATTCACAATCCTTCCACTGCATTCTTTCCTCTGTGTAATCTCCAAATTCGCACGGTTCAAGCATAATTCCTTTACTTGCTTCCTATATATAATAACATAAAATCAAAATAATCTAAGAGTTTTTCATCCGTTTCTTCATGTCAAACAAGTAATCTCAATTTTCCCGAAAAAAATCTGTTTTATACGGCTTTTACCTCGTACCAAAAAACTCCTATATTTAGATAAGAAGATAAGCTAAGCAAAGATATTAAAGTTGTTTAGTAGTAAGTTGCTAAGCTAAGTCACTGTAGGCCGACATTTCCTAAATTTTCATAAAGTGGGAGAATAAAATCCAGCAAAAAATTTGATAATATCTTACAAACATGACACACATAAGTCAACCTTTTTATTTGATTCCTAAATTACAAGTTCAAAATTATCATTTTGTGCAAGATTTGGTTACAGCTATGAATTTATCAGCCCTTTTTGAGTGAAAATGAGCAAGTTACGAAGCAATTTGTTGGCCAAAATGACTTGTATAATCTTCCTATCCTGATAAATCTAACAGCTAGATTAATGCAACAACTAATTTATGACAACAACTGCTTTGTGTATGCAACAACTAATTTATGACAACTACTTAGTGTAGAGCCATCTAGTTGTGTTCGAACTATCAAAGCCATATTTATCCAAGCAGTTTGTTTGTCCAAGCTGTTTATCTGAGTTATCCGAGCTAATATGCCCAAGCTAGTTACTTATCCAAGCTATTATTGTTAAATGAGCTATAGTTTATCTGAGTTAATCAAGCAAGTTTTGCTGAATTATTTTTGTTGCCTAATAATTTTTTCTAGTTTCTTAAAATCATAAACATAAACTAACAAAGAACCAAGAAGCTGACTAACTCTGAAGGTATCAAACTTCCTAGTTCCACAATAACATTTGCTTTGGATTTCAATCTGGCAACATCGCAAAACCATAAATTTGGTCCGCGCTGTTTAAAAAGATAACAAATGAATGCAAAGAATTAATTATTTTAATGAAGCAGATATGCATCTCTGAGATCAATCCATCATGTAACATCTTGAACATTTTAAGCTTGCTATGTTGATGTATCACACCTCATTCATGGCATTATAAATAACAGTCAACTTGCCCTATATTTCTTGTGTATTCAAAATGTAAGGCCTTTGAATAATTGCCAAAATAAGCACACGATAAATTGTTCATTTATTTGATTATTGGTGAATCGAGTTATACTTCTGCTATTAACAAACCACCAACAGCATTTATTTTCTTGTTCAAATTTTGGTGTGCTTTACATAGATTTCACCCTCACCAATGATACTTGACAGCCCAATCGTAACATAGAAATGCTTGATCCTGCTGTTTATAAACATTCCATTCTCACACTTCTTCATAGTTCGGCCTGCCTTCTTGGATCAGAGTGGAGCCTAGTAGCGATGGTGAACAGGAAATGCTTTTAATTCCTCTGCAAAACCATGCTAGCACTCCAAATTCCAGGAAGCCATCTCACCGAAGTTTCAATTCCTCCTTTTTTTATTCTTCCGGTTGGTTTTTCCTTCTTTCTTACATGGCCAAACAATCGCCAACCGCCTCTAACACTCCAAACTCATTTATAAAGAATAACAACCCAGATTCCTAAGACATTATTGCTAACATTCACATCTCCTACCAATCAAACTAGAAAAAAATAATTATTCTATTTGGAGATCCTTATTTTTGCCTTTTTATAGGGCTCATATCTTATTGGGCTACATTGAAGGCTGTTAGGATTTATACGGAAGGGTTTGAGTTCAGATTATCAAAGCAAAACTTTGAAATTCACATAAGAGCACACAATTCACATGCATAAGCCACAAACATCCAAAACACAATGATATTTGTGGCTTGTGCATGCGAATTCTATGCTCTTGTGTGAATTCCTGAATTTTTCTTTGATAACCTCAACTCAAACCCACTGCATAAATCCTAACAAGTGGTATCAGATACTGATTTTGGGGTTTGCCGTTTGAATGGAAGCAATGATAGACGAAGGAAGTACAAAATCGAGAAATTCAGCAGAATAAATTTGTGTTCTGGTAGATGCAAATCGAGGATTTGTTGTACCAGAAATTGTACTTGCCATTGGGAGAAGCCAAGAAGAAACCTGCAACTATGACAAATGAAGAAGTCTTTGACAAAACAACACTGAGATCGATTCACCTTTCTTTGTCTTCATCTGTGGCATTCAGCATAGTGAATGAGAAAACAATAGCGGATTTCATGGCGGCTCTAACAACAAATTTCTAATGAAGCGGCTATTAACATGAAGATGGTAGACGACAGTTTAGTGATCGAACATCTAAATGAGTTCAACATTGTAACAAGTCAGTAAAGCTCTGTGGACATCAAGTTTAATGATGAGATGCGAGCTTTGTTGCTTCTATCTTCACTACCAGATAGTTGGGATGAATTAGTTACTGCAGCCGGTAACTCATCAGAAAATGCAAGTTTGAAACTCGATGATACTGGGGGCTTGTATTGAATGAAGCAATTAGGAAGAAGGCTTGCGGTGAAACTTCAAGTTCAGCCCTAAGTATTGAAATTAAAATAAGGGAAAAATCAAAACCGGGAAAATGAAAGTTTGAGTGTTGGAACAGTGGAAAAAAAGGGCACTTGAAAAAGGATTGTCACGCTTTGAAGAAGTCAGGCGGAAGAAATCAAGTTATGAGTCATTCTACAAATGTTACAGCAGATGATGTTGAAGATGTGTTGATTATATCTTCAGAGATTACAGAATCCTGGGTTGTGGATTCTAGTGCATCCTTTCATGCAACTACTAGAAAAGAGATCTTCATAAATTACACTCCAGGTTATCTGGGAAAGGTTTGTTTGGGAGATGATATGTAACAACTCGAGGTTGTTACCCAAATAAACTAGCCTAATTAGCCTAAAAACTTTACCATTATGCTCTAATCAAACACCGAAATTTGAGCCAATTTGGAAGTTGTTTGAATTAATCGAGTATTTTAATTAATTTAAATAATTAGAAAAATAAGAAATTATTGTGCTCAACAAAAAAATCTAATTGCATTTTTGAGTTTCTCACCCCAAATTAATTATGAGTGAATTTTTGAGAATTTTTGAAACTCATTTGGTCAAGATATTTGATTAATACAATTTGTATTAATTAAATTAAATCTAAATTTCATTTCCAACAGCTAATTAGCCATTATCTGTGAATGCTGGTGATCTGCCATAACTTGCGCAGCACGAGACAACATTATCTGCGAATGCTGGTGATCTGCCATAACTTGCGCAGCACGAGACAGCCAGATCACGCGATCTGGGCCGTCTCGCTGTTTCATTTAATCTGATAAAAAAAAGCAGATTAGATTTGCGGCAGAACTAAATCTCAGCCGCTGGACCAAGGCCCAAATCCAACCGCTGAGGATAATTAACTTCTGAGATTGGATCTGAGCCATTTGATTGATCATGCGGTCGGGATGCGACAGAGCACTGTGCTCTGTCGTCTTCCAACTCAACCACAACCTCTAGCGCGCGAGTGGTTGTGCCATGGTCATCCTGCCCGCATCCTCGCCTCAACAATTTCCCAATTTCATCTCTCGAGCGTGACGAGGAAGCACAGTATCGGGCAGGCCGTCGCCAAATATTCTTCAAATATTCACCAAATATTCTTTTGCTCGTCGGGCCCTGTGGTCCGACCGGCCTGTTCCCACAAAATCGCCATTAGGAGGGATACTCTTAGGAATTTTCTGATTTTAATAATTCTGAACTTTATGAATAATTAAATGCAGATTAAATTAATAAAATAAATTGATGAACATAAATCCAAATATATTAAAATTATATATCAAAATGATCCAAAAAAATGAGTAGAATATTTTTATGGTATTAGAGTTTAATTTTGATAATTAATTCACTAATGACATTTCTAATCACCATTAAGAGTGATTAACTTATATTTGAGCTAAGGAAGCTCCAAATTATCGTACTACATGTTATTGGAATCCTTAAATTAAGAGGATTAATAAAATACTATCTTTGCATTGATTTGGCATCTAATTAAAAATATCAAATTTTGAACTTTAGTAGGCTAGTATTCCAATTAAGTTAGACTTAGACTCAAGTAGATTGCTCCTAGAACCGTAGATAATATAAGAGTTAATTCAACCCAATTATGCTAGTATTAGGACATAAATTTGATTGGAACATTCCTAATCTAATAGGATAGTTCTAGATTTGCTAGTATTAAGCTTATACTTTAGTAAAACATAAGAGAAAGGTTATAATATGTAGCATAGTGCAGCCAATAGGAGTAAACAAATTAGATTGCTAGAAAGTTATAATTGTAATGACCCTAGGTCATTTGTAAAGGGGACGTTACTTTCTCGCAAAACCGAAATTCCGTTGATCTCCCGCAGATTTTAGTTTTCGGTAAAAACTCCTGCTAAATTTTAGTTTTTAGTTACAATCCTTCATTTAGAAAGTTTTCAAATTCATTTCAGCTAAAATAGAAATTAAGATTCTGCCATACTTAAATTAGTAAAGCATAAATTATTCAATTAATGTAGATTAGCAGTTATGTTATTCCAAGATTTTATTACCCTTAATTTACGGGCGTTTTAAGAACAAAGCCAGCCGGACTAAACGGGTACGCATTTCGCACGCGCACCCTATTTAACCGAGCGTATGTCGTTCGACCCCTCATCGCTTTTTGCTCTTGACCCCCTCGCCTCTTCCTCTCAGCGATCAAACCGATCGCGCCAGGAGACTCGATCCCTTCTTCCATCGTAGCCCTTACGCCCGAGAGACGTAGCGCGCAACCTCTTCTCCGCTCGATCTCTCTGCTGCGCTCGTCCTTCTCCTCTGCGCCGATTTCTCTTCAGCCCGATCACCTCTTCTTCTCGATTCTGCGCCCGATCATTCTCTGCTCGACCGCTCGACCCTCTGCGCCGATCCCTACCTGCGCTCGACTAAGCTTTAAGGTACAAATCTTTCTGCCTGTTGGATATTAAGGATAAGCCTGTTTATAAATAAAATGATTATTTCAATACTTATAACTTGATTTTCTGCACTCAACCACAAACTTTATATCATAAGCTGAGTTATATGATTAGAATTTAGAATTTCACTGACCGTAAGGAGAAATTGGGGTTCAGCACTAGCCCTACTTTGTATTATCGAATTAATTATCATTTTCAACTCTTGATTAAAGAAATTAGAATGTTAAAATATTTGAACCTAGTGTTCGTCAATAATTTCGTCATGGTTAATTACTTATGTAATGACCCTAGGTCATTAATAAGACAAATATTTAATTTTCGAACAGTTAAATCTCCCGTAAATTTCAGTTACTGTTAAATCTCCCACTAAAACAATTTTTCTGGAAGTTTTCTTTTTTTTTCAAATTAATAGAAATTAAGACTATCATTACCTACTCAATTTAGATAAGTATTAACTTACCTCATTAAGTCCAGAATCAATTACAATTGGCAAATCTTTTAAGAAAATCATCGGTAGTAATGACCGACCGAAGGTTACCTCCCCGCCTGCGAGTAACGCATGGAAGACTCGACATTTTTGGAAGGGCGCACGAGCCCAGACCGTAGCTCCTGCCGCAAGGAGCGGGCGTGCGTTACATGCGCACGCCCTACTTAAACAACAGGAGACCCTCGACTCCTCACATCCCCACTCGCCTCTCCCCCTCTTTCATAAGAAGCGTACCTGAGCCAACGTCCAGTAGCCAGAGCCGCTCGATTCCTTCCGCTCGTACGCCGACTTCTTCCTGCGCTCGACCGACCACTCGACCCGGCACGGCGACCCCCTTGCGCTCGATCCCTTCCGCTCGGCCTCCCTATCTGCGCCGATCCCTTGCTCGCTGGTTCCGCTTGGCTCGACCTCTTCCAGCGCCGACTCCTCTGTGTATCGCGTCGATTCAGCGCTCGTCTATGCGCTTGTCCGCTCGGCTAAGGTAAGAAGGAAATGTATATGTGTTCATATATAAATATATATATATATACATAACTATATATATATATGTATGTATGTAAATATATTTATACATGTATATGTATATATATTTACATAAATTTATATATGTAAATAAATAAATATATTAACAATAACAATAATAATAAAGACTTTATGAATTTACAAAATTGATATGATTGAGCAGTTCTTTTTAATTGGGATTAATTCTAAATTTTTTTGAATTCACTAAGTTTGTAGTAAAACAAATTATGTTTCGATTAATTGGGATATTATCTTAGGATTTTTACTTATAATACCCTATGTTTGAAAAATATTCATGTGCTACTATCTTAATAATGGGATTTGGGTGAGTTAAATATGATTTGTAATTAATAATAATTGAAAAATTCGACATAATCTTAGTAATGTTTTAAAACCTCTAAGTCAATTTTAGGACTCTTAAGAGGAACTATGGTAGCATACCTTTTAAATTATAAGATTTAAGTTAAGGGTTTGGAAAGGATATAGGTAGTATATCGAGTAAATAAGATCCGTTGAAATACAACATCACTTTCAAAGTTTAAAAGAATTCCAACTTTAACTTTTGCAGATATATCAAGTTTACGAGTAGATCTTTTGTTAAGTCAAAACACGAAAGGTACACTGGATATTACTTTATATGCTTTTACTTTTAATTGCTGCTTATGCATCGCTTTGAGCTTATTACTACTTGATATGTTATTCTTACTACTAATGATGTAAGAGAAATTGAATGATGTTTATGTGTCTTGTGAATGTTGCAAGAAGGGTTCCGAAACGGAGCATGATTAGGTTAGGGACGGGGCTAGTCCTCGGGAGCTATAAGGGTGCCATCTGGAGCCTTTGAGGGAGGCACAGGTGAAGGTTGCTTAAATGCACATTGCCATCTGAGACCCTTAAGTGGGTCCAGGTGAAAGTTTATGCTTAAATGTATATGAACCCAGCCTCATGGTTCTGGCTTTGCCCAACAGAACTGCTATTATTGCTTCATGATATCATAGACATAAACATAAACATAGATTTTTACACAATTATTGCTTTTCCTTTTGACATTTGGCATGTGAACAAAACATTTATTATTGCAGGTAATCTGATTATCTTTTATTTGAAACACACTATATTTGCCTGCAAATGTTATCTCATTTTTCTTCTTTGCCTTCCGCTATGCTTTAATATATTTTTAATATCCTTTGTATTTAGAATGTGCACTAAGACATTATTTTTATAATGCCAAATCAGATACAGTTGGAGGCGGTTGATATAATCTAGAGGCGTAGCGAGGGAAAATAACTACCCCTTTCAGGATTGATAGTTTGATGTATATTGAATTTAATGTAATAAATTCTGGATGTTGATTTTATTTTAAATTGAATGAATGTCGTTTCTTTTATGTGAATGGCTTGAATGTTCGTTAACTATTATTTTATCTAACTGCCAATATGATCCTGCGGAAAGATGCATCCGATGTTAGTTTGGTTCTTACCAACCTAATTTGGGTCATCACAACTTATGTGATGACCCATGTTAGGTTGGTAAGAACCAAATTAACATCGGATGAATCTTTCCACATGATCATACAATTTAAAATAAAAACAGCATCTAGAATTTATTATATGAAATTCAATATACATCAAACTATTAATCCTGGAAGGGGTAGTTATTTTCCCGCTCTACGCCTCTAGATTATATCAACCGCCTCTAACTGTATCTGATCTGGCATTATAAAAATAATGCCTTAGTGCACATTCTAAATACAAATGATATTAAAAATATACTTAAAACATAGCGGAAGGCAAAGAAAAATGAGATAACATTTGCAGAGAAATATAGTGTGTTTCAAATAAAAGATAATCAGGTCACCTGCAAAATCAATATTTTGTTCACATGCCAAATGTCAAAAGGAAAAGCAATAATTGCGTAAAAATATATGTTTATATTTATGTCTATGATATCATGAAGCAATAATAGCAGTTCTGTTGGGCAAAACCAGAACCATGAGGCTGGGTTCATATGCATTTAAGCATAAACCTTCACCTGGACCCACTTAAGGGTCTCAGATGGCAATGTGCATTTAAGCAACCTTCACATGTGCCTCCCTCAAAGGCTTCAGATGGCACCCTTATAGCTCCCAAGGACTAGCCCCGTCCCTAACCTAATCATGCTCCGTTTCGGAACCCTTCTTACAACATTCACAAGACACATAAACATCATTCAATTTCTCTTACATTATTAGTAGTAAAAATAACATATCAAGTAGTAATAAGCTCAAAGCGATGCATAAGCAGCAATTGAAAGTAAAAGCATATAAAGTAATATCCAGTATACCTTTGTATAGAAATAAACGAATCACACGAAACTTTGATGTGGTACTAAAAGACTTGATGTGTCTGCAAAAGTTTGTGATTTTATTAGTTTGTTGACAATGCTTGTCTTTATTATTAAAACATATATGATCCTTTCTAAGTTAATTTTTTGATTAATTTATAGTTCTCCCAGTATTTTACAACCTCTCAAGACTTTAAGACCTAGGTTAAGAACTATGAATTTCAAAGGATCAATCATATAGTTGACCAATTTAATTAATGAAATGCTTAAAGAAATCAAGCGAGTAGGTTAAATCGTAGACCCTAATAGATAGATTATTTGATTAGATAAGATCATAATAAAATTAATCTATAAGATAATGATGATGTCTAGACGGTGCTGATTATATTCATAAGTTTGTTTATTTTAACGACCTCGAAACCCAATGAATTGTTCAATCACTCGAAAGGATCAATTCGTTCTTGGCAACGACTAATATTTATTATCATAACCAATCTCCTTAGCATGGCAAACAACAAAGATAAGAAAATATCATTAGTTGTCTAATCTCTCTCATGGATTTATTAAGGGAAGGTTTAATAAGGTTAAATATATAGTTGTAAGTGAAATCTAAAATAGATAAGCATTCACTTATTAAAGCATATACGAGTTTAATCCTATCAAATTCCTTTTTTTGAATCCTCTAATAGCATAATTTGATACCTAAGCTAGATTTCGACATCTAGGGTTTGATACTAATGCATGCTAATAGATTAATTGAATTATACTACTCACAAAAATTGCAATCTAAAACTCGAAATCAAATCAATTTATTCTATTCTAATTTTATTATTATTATTATTTGTTTATTATATATATACATATACATATATAAATATATATACATATATATACATATATATATGTACATTTATATATATACATATATATATATGTTTTATCCTTTTAAGAGGCTCGACAGAAACCTTACGATCAAGCGGACGAATTGACGCAGAGGGTAGCCGATGCAAAGCAGAACCAGTATCGGGCGCAGGCAAGAGGTCGAGCGGAAGGAGTCGACGCCTAGACGAGAGGGTTCGGCGAAGAGGCGGAAGGGCTGGGCCGTGCGCTAGGATGTCGACTGCACTCGCGTCAGCTCCCGTCGTCGGCAGCAAGGATCGACGCGCCTTTGCTTGCTCGCCTGCTACGCACTTTGGTCGGCTCAGGTACGCGCGTCGAGAGAAAGAAAGAGAGGAGAGTGGGATTTGAGCGTGGTGAGGTCTTCCGTCTCCTCTCCGAATAAATAGGACGTGCGTATGTAACACACGTCCGATTTATTCGGCGCATTGCCGTAAGTTACGGTGATATTCTTAATTTTCTTCCTAAAACAACGGGTATACCCTTAATTACCATAAGCAATCCTTCCTAAAATAATGATGATTTATTTGTTTTCAGTTTCAGCTGATTTTATTTTTGTTGAATATGATCTTAAATGAAGAGTTACATTTTACCAATTCAAATATGCATTAATGAAGGTTTAAATCTCAATTTCAGTTTGAAACGGACTTTAAAACCTTCTAAATTAAGAATTGAACTGAAAATTTGAATTTTAACGAGGTTTTAACGAAAAACTGAAATTTGCGGAAAGATTCAACGAATCGGGAATTCAACGTTTGCCTTATTAATGACCTAGGGTCATTACAACTTAACTTAAGACTAGCTTGTTCAAATTAAAATATCATTATTATTAGTATTATTTTAGTGCTAGCCTTTATCATAAAACAGAAATCTCATCAATTTCACATACTCAACCATCATGATTTATGAGGTATTAAATTGATTATTGATAAAATAATTTTTATGAGGCTATTGAGAATTTATTTAGAGCATGGAATCCCTTGAAAATGAATCTTAGTAATAATCAAGTCAGCTTATTCAAAACTACTTACTATTAATGAAAATTACTTCACTGAGAAATTATAGATGCTAGAGTCACTTCTTGGATCCAACAAAAGAGTATTTATATTCTACAACAAATATTTTCTTTGTACGACTATTAATAACTAAAAGCACCAAAGTTCCATTGCGATTCTAGTATCCATGAAATCTATGGATGTTTTTCTAAAAATCTTGACATCTTGTTGTGATTCTCACATGACTTATAATCCAGCCCAGGCAAGCTCACTTAAGGCTTAAGGATACATAAATTTTAATACTGATTTTTGCTATATTATCCCAAATTAACTCAGATAATCTCTTAACCAAAGTTAATTTATATGCATCATAAATTAAGAAGAACAAATAACCACAAGGTTCATAATTAACCAAAAGCTTACGAATGACATTATTAGCGTTCAGAGAGCAAATAAGTACTTTTAAAGTTTAATAGAATTACAATTATAACTTTTGCAGATACATTGAGTTTGTGAGTGATTCATCTTGTTAAGATAAACACAAAAGGTACACTGGATATTATTTGTATGTTTTATACTTTTTGCTGCTTAAGCATCGCTTTGAGCTTGTTCCGTATTGCTATGTAATGCGTTATTCTTACTAATTATCTAAGATAAACGAAAATAATGTTTATGTATCTTGTGAATGTTGCAAATGGTTCTGAAATGGAAGTTGAATTAAGTTAGGAATGGGGCTAGTCCATCGGGAGTTACAAGGGTGTCATCTGAAGCCTTTGAGGGGGCCCAGGTAAAGGTTACGCTTAATTGCATGTTTGAAGTCATCTGGAGCCTTCAAGGGGGCCCAGGTGAAGGTTATGCTTAAATACATTTTTATGAACCCAGCCTCATGGTTCTGGCTTTGCCCATCAAAATTACTAACATTGCTTCATAATATCATGACATAAACATAAACATGAATATTTATGCGATACTATTTGAAACTTGGCATGTGACAAAAGACCATTTATTTTGCAAGTTTTATGATCATCTTTTATTTGTAACAAACTATATTTCCCTGCACTTATTATCATTTTTGCCTTCCGCTTTTGCTTAAAGTATATTTTTAATATCCTTTGTATTTGGAATGTACACTAAGACATTATTTTTATAATGCCAGATCAGATATAACTGGAGGAGGCTGATATAGTTTAAAATCGTTAGAAAGAAGCGTGGCGCGGGAAATTAATTTACCCTTCGAGGATTAATTATTTTTGGATAATGGCAATTATGTAATAAATTTTTGGATGTTATTTACTTTAAATTGAATGAATATTATTTCTTTATACTTGAATGGCTTTGGATATTGGTTAACTGTTATTTTACTTAATCGCCAATATAATCCTACGGAAAGATGCATCCGATGTTAGTTTGGTTGTTACCAACCTAACATGGGTCATCACAATAATAATCATCAAAATAGAACTTAAGCCTTTTGGGGTTAGACAGTAGAAAGATTATCTTAACCTTGAAATCTAGAGTTAGATAATACTTAAATAAACTTTAAAGATTGATATACTACTCCTTAACCTGAGTGATTTAAATTTGTAAGAGATTGTAAATTAACATATTAGTAGATGGATTAAACACAAATTCATAGAGGCCTCCTTAGAATATGGAAAGTTAGTAAATTTTAAAGTCTATTAAAAATAGAGATTGATAATTAGTATTGATAAGAAGCTAAAAAAAGAAATTTAGATAACCCTAACACCTAGAACTTAATATAAAACTCCAAGTTAGAGATTAGGATCTTTTACTTCTCTTATTACTAAAACATAAATACATCTAAAATATTATTTTCAAAATTATATATATATATATATGTATTTCAATTGACAAAGACATTTAATTAATGTCTTGAGTCAATTAGAAGCTTAATTATCCCCAATCATTAAGGATAGATAACTTAATAAAATAATAAAGAACATCACATAATTTATAATTAACATTGAAAATTATTGACTTCTGCAACGTATTGAGACTAAATTCTTGTACATACCTTCAGATATTGTGTATAAATAAAACATAAAACAATCCAAATAAAAAATTTCACAATGAGTGGATCAGTCTGTACAGACATTGTTGAGCTAGGGCAGGCCATGGAGAAATCAGGAAACTACACATATCCTAGAGGGAGAGTGTGTAGTTATGCAGGAGACCCCACTACATACAGTTGGACAGAGGTGTCCAACTCATCGTTTGTACTGTACATGCCCACAGAACATATTAAAATAAAATAAATAAAGTAACATTTATGTATAACACAATCTCATTGATTGTGTATGACTTTGACTTTCCACAATCTACATATATATGTTTTACATGCAATTTATTCAGTCTTAGAGGTTGAAATCACTTACGTACTTGTACTTTCGTACTTTACAGTTCAATTTTATTTACAATTTATGCAGTATATTCTTTATACAATTTTACAGTTACATTCCTTACACTATTTTTACAATTACTCAGAATAGGTCTAGTTTAACATATTCATTTTTGTATTCATTTCCATGTGTGTTAATACATATATATCGACTTCTTTTACTTAATATATCCTTGCAAGAATTCAGCAGCCATATCAATACGTACATTTATTTCTTTTAAATTTCATTATTCAATCATTTTCTTTAGTGCATTTGTGCACCGCTTTAAGTTTACCGTAAATTAATAAATGTAATATCCATAAGAATAATAAAATAATTAACCCTAAAATGTACTTAAACTTAACAAGTATAACCAATTTTTCTTTTATTGAACGTACCCTATCGTATTAAAAACTAAATACAATAAATCAGGAGTTTGGAGATCTTGGGTGTGCCCCTAGAGTGGAGGCAGATGAGCAGCAGCATCCTTGAAGCCTGCTCATTTTATTTTATTTTCTCATGAGGACAAGTGTCATTCGGTCTAAAACATATTGTATAACTTAATTTATAACTCTTGATATTTTTACATTCTTTTCTGTGATGAATGCTTTAATTTTTCTTTATCTGTATGGTTGGAATGATAGATATATATATTACTTATTACACTCTTATGCATTTATTTTCCCATCTCATAGATTCTTGGCATGCGTAGTACTTAATAGTGAGTTAGTTCCTATTAATCTAGTATTAAGTACTACAGTACACTCTGTGTTGGATTGGAATACCTAATCTGGTACTAGGGAGTTACAATTGGTATCAGAGCAATTTGAGAGAAGGAAAGTAAACGGATATCTATTCAAACCAACAACACAGAAAAGTAAAATAAAAGCATTAATAAGTATCTCCAAAGATAGTTAACACCTCTAATAATAACTCAATTTAACTTAATAAGTTGTAATTTATATTAGCAGATGGCGATCAACTAATTTGATTTAGACTACTACACTAGATTGTTCTACTAGTATTGGGATTGTGATCACCAAACGGCCTCAAATTCGGGAGACATTACTTTGGAGTGTCGCCAGCTAGGTTTGCGACAACAACAAATTTGTTATGCTGATGTGCTGTCCCCATTGCTCAAGCTAGCTGCTGAGTCAATTTCCAGATCTTGCATGTTGAGTCAATTGCCCAACATGGTTTGTATAACCAGTTGCTTGACCTAGTTACTGAGCCAATTGCTCAAACTGCTTCTCAAGTTGCTTCTACTTAAGCTAGTTGTATGTCCAAGTCATTTTTGTCCAAACTAAATTGATAAGAGTAGTTGAAGCTAGCACTGTTTAAGACTTTGTTATCCAAGCATGTTTTGTACGAACCAATTTTTGTGGTTTAAGTAAACTATTTTTGCTGTTAGAGCTAAAAATTTATTTGAACATCACTATATCCTACCTGCTTATTTTCTAATATTCTTCAGTATATGCTGCATCATAAAATAGTTAAATCTAACATTATTATTTTATTATCATCATAATCAAGTTGTTTGCATAAGCCTATCTCTTCAGATCAACATATTACTAACAAAAAGCAGTTTACAATGAGCTATGATAAAAACATGCATCTTCCAAAGCAACAAAATAAAAGAAAGTGGGTGATGAAATGATAAAACTCAACTCATTTATACACAATACATGTTGAACATTCTACTTTGATCCATTTACCTTAATATCATTCATCATGGCAGCAAAGTCAAGCCCCTTGGTTTGAGGATGGTAGTAGTGAAATGTTCTCTGAGGAACATGTGCATCCCTCCAAATGTTATGATGACTGTTAAAATAATCATATCAGCAATTGTAAATATAAGCCCAAAAAAAAATTTCAACCCTAAAATCTATAACTGGGTGGGAGGACCTCTTAAGTTTTAGAATCACTTTCTATTTATTTACCAACATGTAGCGGGCCTATTTGCAGATTCATAACATAAGATTGGTTAAAAATTAATTTCACATTGTTTAATATTCAAATAATAGAAATTTTTTGTAAATCTAGACAAAAATTGTTCCTAAAAATCAGAAAAATTAGAGCACATAGAAATATCTACAATATAATACTATTATATAATTAAACAAAAGAGATCACTCACTTTGCCCAGGTAGGTATAGGTATAAAAATTTGTGAATCTGGCAAGAAACGTTTCTGAAATTCTGCAAAAAGCCGGCATGCACCAGTTCCTGATAAAGATTGAACCGCAGCAATGCGTTTGTCTTTTATAAACTTTGAATCATCCCCATATGCTAATTTCAATGACTCCTCAACCATCTTGATACTGCCTCCCATTGGAAGATACTCCCTGGCAGTTAACGATTCTTTAGTAAATTGTACTGTAAAGCTATAACAAACATTCCAGGATCTTGAATTCAAAACTTCACTAGCATAAACTTGTTATGGCAGCTTTATACAATCAAATATATAGCAAAAAGAAAACTAAAAACAAAAATCAATATCTGTAGAATATTTAACTAAAACAAATTAAAACGTTATTCATAATCATAGTGTTAACTTATGAAAACAGTAGATGTAAGTAACCTCAGAGTAGCCTATAGTTATCCATAATTACCATTTATCAAAGTACCACATCACCAACTTAAAATAATTGACTACTAGGTAAAAGAAATGTTAGCATATGCTTCATGCTTATTTAAGGTAACAAAACTAATTTCCAGTAAATTAACATTATAAAGCAATTAGAATAATTAAACGCTTCATCAATGTCCATTCCTAGCTCGTTTGGTGCATAATTAAAAATAATGAGATAAAAAAAAACAACTAATTTATTTAAAATGCCCCTGGACTATCGTGATGTGCCTAATTGACCTCATACTTTTCAAGATATTAAAATAATCAAAGAAAATAGAATAATAAATCATTATTTAGAGACAAATAACACCCATCCTAGATAAACTATAAGAGTTTGCAATTTCCTAACAATTTATAAGAAAATATTTCTTCATCACTTCAATTATAATCAGATCAGTTCTAAATATTTCAAATAGCCAATTGTACTTAATTTAGAATTTAAACCCATTTAAAATTTTAAATGCCCAACTTTAAATCAAATTAATTCAACTTAACCGCTACTTAATACAATTAGAAGTTGAGTCTATTTAGAGAAAGACTTCTAGCACTACTTCTAACTACAACAGCTATATCTCCTTCATAATATTATTTATTGTTTCATGCATGCCTTCAAACCCAACATGCACATAGCATATGAGTCCCAAGGGGCAGCGCCTACTAGGGACAACCTAATCCACCTCAATATATTAGACTGCTTTAAAGGTTTAGAACAAAAGATTATTGTAATATTTCTCTTTCATTTTTTCTCTTCAGTGTAGTTGTTTCTCCTCCTACTCCATGCTTTTTTCCATCAAAAATTAATCACGTAAATCTTATATTCATTTAGCTGTAATTATCTTTCTGTGTACAGCAGCACGTTATACTGTTGTTGGCTCGTTGTATCCCTAACAGTTATATCTTTCTACTTATTGAAAGATCTATCTGTGATGACCCATATTAGGTTGGTAAGAACCAAACTAACATCGGATGCATCTTTCCGCAAGATCATATTGGCAGTTAGATAAAATAATAGTTAACAAGCATTCAAGTCATTCACATAAAAAAAACGACATTCATTCAATTTAAAATAAAATTAACATTCAGAATTTATTACATGAAATTCAATATACATCAAACTATTAATCCTGGAAGGGGCAGTTATTTTTCCGCGCTACGCCTCTAGATTATATCAACCGCCTCCAACTGTATCTGATCTGGCATTATAAAAATAATGCCTTAATGCACATTCTAAATACAAATGATATTAAAAATATACTTAAAACATAGCGGAAGGCAAAGAAAAATGAGATAACATTTGCAGAGAAATATAGTGTGTTTCAAATAAAAGATAATCAGGTCACCTGCAAAATCAATATTTTGTTCACATGCCAAATGTCAAAAGGAAAAGCAATAATTGCGTAAAAATCTATGTTTATGTTTATGTCTATAATATCATGAAGCAATAATAGCAGTTCTGTTGGGCAAAGCCAGAACCATGAGGCTGGGTTCATATGCATTTAAGCATAAAGCTTCACCTGGACCCACTTAAGGGTCTCAGATGGCAACGTGCATTTAAGCAACCTTCACATGTGCCTCCCTCAAAGGCTCCAGATGGCACCCTTATAGCTCCCGAGGACTAGCCCCGTCCTTAACCTAATCATGCTCCATTTCAGAACCCTTCTTGCAACATTCACAAGACACATAAACATCATTCAATTTCTCTTACATTATTAGTAGTAAGAATAACATATCAAAAAGTAATAAGCTCAAAGCGATGCATAAGCAACAATTAAAAGTAAAAGCATATAAAGTAATATCCAGTGTACCTTTCGTGTTTGACTTAACTAGATGAATCACTCACAACTTGATGTGTCTGCAAAAATTATAATTGAGATTTTATTAATCTATGAAACTATCTATTTACAAGATTTAGAACTAATATTCGTGTTCCCTAGTTTACCTTTAGATGGTTACTTAGATCTAAATCTTATAAGAGTAGATTATGCAATGAGAAGGTCTAATTCATAACTCTTATTTATTATAATTAAACTAAAATTGTCCTTTATTAAACTTTAAGAACCTAGGCAACCTTATCTGAAAGATTCGTATTACAGAGTTGGAGAAAAGAAAAGTCTAATTGAATTGTTAATATTTCTACTAAACCCTTCTTTTATCAACACCGAACCCATCTATTATATTAGGGCAAAAAAATATGCTTCATTCAAGCAAGATTTCAAAACCTCTTGAGTTATTATTTATGATCTAAATTGGTATGAACTCAAGGCTTAATGTTCATTAAAGTATAAATTAGGATAGGAGGTTGACAATATTCATATTTGATTAAAATTATAACTGACTTTATAATTTATCAAATAGTTGATTTGGACTGATTAGAGGTCTTCCTAATGTTGGCTAGTAAGATCTAATCATAGTACTCCAATTTTATTATTAATCATTTTAATACTTCATAAAGCAAAATAACCAAAAACCTAGTCTTAGGTTAAATGATTAAATATGACTAATTGTTGATAATTCTTATGTTCAAATCATTATAATATTAAAACTATTTTTTTTAATGATATCAAAATAAGTTATTTAATCTATTTATAACAATTATTTGTTATTATTATTATTATTATTATTATTATTATTATTATTATTATTAATATTATTATTGTTATTATATATATACATATACATATGTAAATATATATATATATACATATATATATATACATATTTATATATACATATATATATAGTTATATATATACATGCATTTATACATATATATATATATATTTCTATATATAGACATATACATTTTCTTTTCCTAAGAGATTCGATCGATAGAGGGTTTACCTGGCGTCAAGCACGTAATCGGGCGCGTAAAGGAGAGTCGACGCAGAGGGCAGAGCGGCAAGGATCGGGCGCGGAATCGAGCTGGGAGAGTTCGGCGTAGAGGCGGAAGGGCTGGGCCGTGCGCGCTAGGATCTCGACTACACTCGTGTTGACTTCCTTCGTCGGCAGCAGGGATCGACGTGCTTTTGCTTGCTCGCCTGCTGCGCGCTTTGGTCGGCTCAGGTACGCACGTTGAGCGGAAAGGAGAAAGGCGAGTGGGGTTTGAGGGTGACGAGAGCCTTTCGGCTCCTCCTGATTAAATAGGACGTGCGTACGTAACGCACGCCCGATTTAATCGGGATTATGCATCAATTTACGGGTAATCCTCTTAATTACCTTAAACATTTCTTCCTAAAATAACGATGATTTAATTGTTTTCAATTTCAACTGATTTGCTTTTGTTGAATATGATTTTAAATGAGGAGTTACATTTTACTAATTCAAATATGCGTTAATGAAGGTTTAAATCTTAATTTCAGTTTTAAATGGACTTTAAAACCTTCTAAATTAAGAATTGAACTGAAAATTTGAATTTTAGCAGGGTTTTAACGAAAAACTGAAATTTGCTGGAGGATTCAACGAATCGGGAATTCAATGTTTGCCTTATTAATGACCTAGGGTCATTACACTATCTCTCTCATATTTTTCCCAAACCACAAAATGATATTTTCATTAGATCAGCCTTAAAAGAAGCTACTCATGCGCTATCTAAAAATATCACAATATCAAAATTATAAAAAAAAAATGTGCTAAATAAAAATATCTTGTCTCAAGAAAATTTATTTAGTAAAATTCTTGAAAAAAAAATGATAAAAATAATATATTCTATGATTATCAAACAAAATATAGAGATAAGGAATACATGACATCTAATAGTGATTGCAATAATCACACGACAAAAAATTCTTAAGAAAAATATAGTCTCGCATAAATCAGAACTAAGTCTATATAAGAAATGGTAGCTTATAGAGGCAGCATGAAATGGTATAATTGCTATTAATAAAAAGGTGGAAAGAGGTGTACCATTGATGTATTACTGGTGCCAATTATTGATCAAAACATTTTCAATGTGAGCCAAAAAACAAAAGAAAGGTTACTTATTGTATTTGAGAAAGATGCGTGTGAAATTATGATAAGAATGATAAATCAATTGAAATTGCAAAAATTAAAATGAAGAAGTGCTTTCTAATTCAATTCAATTGAGCCATACATATGATATAACAATGAAGATACAAGTGAATAAATCATTGTTGTGGCATAAACATCCTGGGCACTTTAAATTTTAAGGGTTGATTTTCCAACAAAAGAATATACTAAGAATCTTGCAATAATAAAAGAAATTAATAGTATATGTGAAAATATCTTCTTAAACAATAACATTGATAGTTAATTCCATCGGAACAAGCATAGAGGGATAAGGTGCCACTTGAGCTTCTCCAAACAGATTTGTGGTTCAATGCTAACTCCATTAATTGAACAAAATAGATATTTTATTCTTTTCATTGATGATTATACACAAATAACAAATTTCTATGCATGAAAATTTCAAAACATTAGTTTCAAAAAAAGCAAAGCCTTAGTGACCTTTTTTTTTAAATCCTCAAAATTGATAAAAGCAAAGGGTTCATATCCAAGAGGCCCAACTAAAGTTGTCCCAAATATGACACCAATTGAAGCATGGAGATTAAGCAAGCAGCACCAAAAATCACAAGCCTTTTGGCTCTATACGTTATGTCCACATCCACAAGATACCAAGAGCAAGCTAGATAAAAAAAAATGAAAAAAGAGTCTTCTAAGAACATAATGCTCATTTAAGATGGTATGTGTTTATAATCTTTTAAACCAAATAAGCTCATCAACAACAGAGATGTGGATTTCAAAAAAGATGAAAAATCTAGTAAGATTGTGGGGCAAAATACTAAAAAATTGTCATTATAATATCATAATTACAACAAGAAATTAACAACTAGCTTTCACCACTAAATCAAGCTACAACATAGGAGCTCGTATCTTCTCCAAATTCTCTAAATAGGAGAACAATGAGCTTACTGAAGATATACGAGACATGAAATTTAATTATAACAGAGCTAGAGAGCTTTGAAGCAACCTCAAAGCAAAAAAATAGAGAAAAGTTATGGAAGCAGAAATTAAGATTGAAAAAATATTCATGGAAGCTAATAAGCTCATCGAAAAGCTCAACCCAGATGGTACAATTTAAAAAAACAAAGCAAAACTAGTGACTAAAAAATATACACAATAATTTAGATTGACTATAATGAGACATTTGTCCAAGAACTTAGCTTGACACTATAGGGGCATTGATGGCACTTTCTACCCAGATTGAATGAAAAATTCATCAATAAAATATAAAATCAACATTTCAAAATGGGTATCTATAAAAGAAGAAATTTATGTAGAATAATCTCAATAATTTCTTGTATAAATGCACAAAGAAAATATTTTTTAACTAGAAAAACATTGTATTATTAAAAATAATCCCCAAGGGTCTGTTACAGCCAAATTGATAGCGACTACATAGAACAAGAATTTGGGAGTAAAGGTAAACAAACATTTTTAATCATAACTCATGGTACATACTGCACATTGAATCTCCTTGCATGTTGATGATCTCATTTAAACAAAAAATAATATAAAACTAATCAAAAGGTTTAAGAAGTAAATACAAAGACATTTGAAATGATACTTTAAGGTCTAATAAATTATTTCTTGGGATAATAATAAATCAAAGAGAAAATAGAGTAATT
Organism: Gastrodia elata; assembly: GCA_016760335.1. Lineage (NCBI taxonomy): Eukaryota > Viridiplantae > Streptophyta > Magnoliopsida > Asparagales > Orchidaceae > Gastrodia > Gastrodia elata. The sequence continues at coordinate 45,207,382 of CM028676.1, forward strand.
ATATCTCAAGAAAAGTTCATAAGATCTGTTCAAAATGAAATATTGTAAGATAACATCTACACTATATTATATAATAATAAGGAACTCATAAAAGAAGATGGGATGTCAAAAAACCCAATATGTCATAGAGGAACTAAACAAGTTAAATCAAGTATCAATTTAATGATAAAGCAAAATTAACGAAGAGATCGAGCTTAAGCATTACAAGACTGAAGAATGGTTAACAAATATATTTATAATAGCTCTTATAAAAAGAAAGATCAAAATACAACAAAGAAGCCGCTAAAATGTGCATCATGGAAGAGTGATGAAAAAACTCAGTTCATTTAAAGCTCAAAAATTCAATTTTTAGATTGAGCCCAATAAGCCTATATTCTAGAGTGTTTTGTCTAGAATCTAAGATAATCTAAATTGAAATAAAATTCAAAAAATAATAGATTTGTAAGAAATTATTGATAATAAAATGTTTAAGTGAATATAAATGAAATTGATGGTTATATATACAGCCTCAATTGCACTTTCATTCGCCGTGTAAGTATAGCTAAGAATTGGAATGCTTTAAAAAGAAAAAAAAAAAAAGCGAAAAAGTATTAGAATCGGATGACATCCCTATCAATGTATGAAAATATTTGGGTGAGAAAGGAATTTTTTGGCTTATCAAGTTATTTGATATTATTTTAAAGACTAAAAGGATGTCAGATGAGTGGAGAAAGAGTATTATTATATATATTTACAAGAATAAAGGTGATGCTCAAGACTATGCTATTTATAGAGGAATCAAGCTAATGTGTCATACTTTGTGAGGGAGTAATTGAATACAGATTATGAAAAGTTACTTTCATTTCTCAAAATCAATTAGATTTCATACCAAGTAAATTTATCACAGAAATCATACATATATTAAGGAGTTTGATGGAGAAATTTAGGGAAGAAAAGAACTTCATTTAAATTTTATTGATCTGAAAAAGGCTTATGATAGAGTACCAAGAGAAGTTCTTTGGAGAGCTTTGGAGAGAAATGGGATTAGTGTTGCATATATTAATGTTATTAGAGATATGTATAATGGGGTTGTTACATGTGTTTGATCAAAAGGTGACTTGTCTAATGATTTCCCAATTTTGGTTGGATTACATCAAAGCTAAACTATCAGCCAGTACCTTTTTGCTCTAATTATGGATGTTCTTACCAAGCACATTTAAGAAGAGATTCTTCGGTGCATGTCATTTGCATATGAAAATTTATTAATTGATAAAGCAAGGAATGGAGTTAAAGAAAAACTTGAGTTATGGAAGCCTACTAGAATATAAATACTTTTGTCTTAGTAGATTTAAATAAAAATATATAGAGTGAAAATTCAATTGTATTAGAAGTCCTAATCTCGATGGCATAACTATTGAGGACCACGTGATAAAGAAGAGTGAGAGGTTCAAGTGCCTGGGTTCAATTATTCAAAATCATGGCGAAATAAAGAGTGAAGTGATTAAAAGAACCCAAGCTAGTTGGATGAAATGGAGGAGTGCTTCTAGAGTATTGTGTGATCCAAAAATTCTATTCAAAATTAAAGAAAAACATTATAGAGCAGATATACGATCATCTATGTTATATGGGATTGACCAACAATGAAGAAATTTACCGATAAAATAATTATTACAGAGATGAGGATGCTTAAGTGGATGAGTAAGCATACTTGTAAGGATAGGATGAGAAATAAGTTTATTCAGAGCAAGGTTGGAGTGGCTCCAATAGTGAATAAGATTAGGAAATGTCTTCTTAGATGGTTAAAGCATATTAAGCGCAGACAAAGCAATTCCCCTGTTAGAAAAATTGAGTTTATGAATATGAATTTTTCCCAAATTAAATGTAGAGAAAGATCCAAAAAAGCATGGGAAGAAATTATTAGAAAGCATCTTCGCTATTTGGAACTTAGGGAGAAGCTTCTATTTGATCGTGCACAATTGAAACAAAAAATTTATGTAGCCAACCCCATCTAATGGGATTCAGGCTTGGTGTTGTAGTTGTTGTTATAATAGATAATAAAATGTAATCATTAGATTGAAATGTGTTGGCACAATCCTAATCATAAATTAATGTCACTAATACAAATAGGGGTGAGTTTCACAATTTGTAGGAGAACAAAGAATTTAAGACTGAATAACAAAGTTATATTTGTTTGCTCTACTCTCCTTTATATTTTCAATTCTCCATTGCTAGCATATGATAATTAATTTCATGCATGAACTTTCATTTGGATATTCAAATATTGGTTGAGACCACTATTCTGATTAGGGAACTGTTAATAAGAAGCAGGTTGGAGGCAGACGCTACAGCGCGCTGCAGCAAATTTGACGCTGCGCGTGCCGCAGTGGCAGGTAACTCGAAGCCCAGGCGCTACGGCCCGCTGTAGCGCCTGGCGGATTTCTACTCCGTTTCAGGTTTCGCTAAGCAAATTGAGGGGCATTTTGGACCATTCATGGTTACAAAATTGAGCTAGATACTTAAGGAAATATATTGGAGGAGTTTCGAATGTTGGCATTCCACATTTGTGAGATCTTGGCTGCTGAAAAAAAGTAAAGTGTGGTACCTACTCCATTGAAGAAGATAAAGCTCCTACAGATTTTATAAAGACATCGGGTGTTCACTTACCGCATAATCATATTGAGTAATTTGAGAGAAAAAGAACACACATACAAAAGTCAAAAGATATTACTCATTTATTTTAATGTTCACATTACAAGATCTTTTCAACACTGCTCGTACAAAAGTGAAAATAAAGAAAAAGATAAAAGATAAACAAGCAAAAATATCGTCATGGATTATTGGTAGTTGAACATTTTAAGCATTATGGTTCTTGCACGTATTCCCCTAAGAGCACCTGACCTGGTATTGTACAGAAAATAATACCAGAATTTGAATTCCCAGTAATTAGAGAATATTGTAAGTACTGCAGTACACAATAATAATTACATTTTAAAAGATGCGATTAGCGGAAGTAAGACGAAAATAAAATACAGGAGAAAATAAGGCAATAGCGTGAAATAATCAATTTCCTGCAATAAATATTATTTATCAAAGAAAGATTACTGATGTCATTTTCCAGTAATCAACACCGAATGTTATCGATGTCATTTTCCAATAACAATCCTGAATGTTATTTATGTCATTTTCCAATAACAACCCCGAATGTTGCTGATGTTATTTTTCCAACAACAATCCCGAAGGTTACTGATGTCACTTTCCAGTAACCCCTGAATGAAAAGGATATTAGTTTCTAACAACCAACCAAGCATTAATGTTACTGATGTCATTTTCTAGTAACCCCCGAATGAAAAGGATGTTGGTTTCTAATAACCAACCAAGCTTCAAATGAATTTGGCTCAAAGCAAATACGCGAAGCTAAGCAGCAGTAAAAGTGCAAAATGTAATACATGTCATGTCCTAGGTACCTTTGTTCCTTAAGTTCAGAAGTTTAACAGTTCGGATGAGTGACAGTTCGCTCAATCTGCATTTAAGTTTGGATATCTTAAGTTAGTTTTTTAATCCAATATTTTAGGAGTCACTTTTCTTCTTTACTTTCATTCTGTTCTTCTTCCATTTTTCTATTAAAATTAAAGTCCGATTTTTTTGTTGCTATTAAAGCAGTTATAGACATTATAACGTTTAAGATTAAGATCATAATAATAATGTACGAAGAAAAAAGACAGAATCAAAACGACTGAATTGACAAATTAAAAATAATAGTCATTTTTATAATATTTGTATTGTTCTCATTATTAATTAATGAGAATGATAAAAATGAGAATGATTAAAAATAAATTTTATAGCAATGATTAATAAGTATAGAGTAACAAGATTAGCAAAGTTTCCCCTCATTTTCCTCTTTTTCATCTCCTCTTTTCTTCTCTCATTTTCCTTTTTTTCTTAAACTTCTCTTCTTACCTTAGGATTAGAATTGCCGGAAAACAAAAAGAGGCTGGAGTGGGTGGTCGAACGGCTGGTCGGGGTGACTGCGGCAAGCTGGCAGCAGCAGGAGAGGACTGTTGGGTGGCTGCCTGCCGTTGAAAGGACTACTGGCCGGCGGCTGGACTGCTGTTGGCAGGTCTGCTGGCTGGTCGGTAGGGCTGTTGGCAGGCTGTCGGAGGCTAGGAGGAGCTGCTGTGGCTGGTTGGGAGAGAAAGGAGGGGCTCATGCTGCTGCTGTGAGGGAGAAGATGAGCTGCTGTGGGGCTGAGAAAAGGAGAGGGGGGTTTAAATAGAGGAGGGGAGGGATGGGGGTGGTCGGCCAAGAGGGCCGACCAACCTGGGCCAAAAATGCCGCAGGTAGCAGGCGCAGGCGTAGGGTCAGGCTTCCGCCTGGCGCGAAAGCTTCTTCTGCCTTTTGGCGGAAGAAAAATCGCAGGATGCGATTTAAGGGGGGTAAAGGAAAACAGAGGATAATAGGAAAAATGGAAAAAAAATACTTAAACTTTAAATTAATGGCATTTTTCTGCCGTTTGGCGTCCAAATACAACGAAACTTGACGCCGATACGTGTTATGACATAACGAACACCCTCGCACCGAAAATTTTCGATTCGGAGTAATATTTTATTTTATATTAATTTTTGAGGTTTAAAACTTCAAAAATTAATCACGATCAAACCGGCGCTCAGAATTTGATGAAACTTCTCGAGTTGCCCTTAAATAATATACTTAGCACATCGACACAGAAAATGATGAATTCGGACACGCATTTGAATGTTCTTGATTTTTAGAACTTAAATAATTCGGAAAATATAGCGATAGCTTCCGTTATTCGAATTTCTCCCAAATTATGGCACTTCGATCTTTAAAATTAATCTTACCTATGGGATTTTGTTTGCCCTAAATAGAAATTCCCCGGGATCCTGATTTCTGAGACGGGATTTGACCTAAATAAATGTTGTCAAATTGATGGGAAGAACAATTTTGGTATGTGACGCTGCGAGGTGACAGACGCACTATGCGCCCTGAATCTGAAGGATGTTCTTAACGGCGAGGAGAAATCAGAAGAAATTTTAGAGAGAGATTGGATCAAGATGAACCGCAATGCGTGCGGCTTGATCCGGAATTGCTTGACTCATAAGATCAAATATGCAGTTATGATGGAGACGTCGGTGTGGAAACTGTGGAAATTCCTAGAAACCAAGTATCAGACGAAGAGCGTTGAGAATCGACTCCATATGAAAAGACGGCTCTACAGGTTTCATATGAGAAGGAGAATTTTTATAGATGAACACCTAAATGAGTTCATGAAATTGTTAACAGATTTGCTGAATTTGGATGAGACTATGGAAGATGAAGATAAGGCCCTATTATTGTTGAACTCATTGTCATATGAGTATGAGCACTTCACCGCGACTTTAATCCATGGGAAGGAGGTTTTGAAGTATGAGGAGGTGACAACAGCCCTGGTGAACCATGAGTTCAGAAGAAGGGATAAAGAATCCACCAAATCAGATATGGCAGGAGCTCTTACACTCCAAAGAGGAAGACTAGAGAGAAAAAAGCAATGGCCAAAGAAGAATATGGACTTCCAAAAAAGAGGGAAATCCAGAGGCCGAAGCATTGGGCGCAATCAGTGCGCATTCTGTTTGGAAACAGACCATTGGAAGAATGACTGCTCAAAGTTGAAAGACAACCATCGGGCGAGTGGATCATCCGAGGCTAAGGCTAATGTGATCCAGAATGTGGTGAAGGGTTCAAACTCAGATGTGTCTCTTGTTGCTATTTCTATGGGTCCAGTAGCTGGCAGCTCCAATTGAATTATGGATACTAGCGCGACATATCACATATACTCCCAGAATGACTGATTTTGTTCATATAGAGAAACAGGTAGCGGTGCCGTCACAATGGGGAACAATGTCACATGTCGAATTGCAGGAGTTGGAAGTGTGCTGATTATGACACATGCAGGAACAATCCAAGAACTAAAAGAAGTCAGATATGTACCGGAGAAGAAGAAGAACCTACTGTCTATTGGAGCCTTAGAAGCCAAGGGAAGGTGGTGATTGAGGCAGGGGTTCTGAAGATCAGCAAGAGTGCTATGACTTATTTGAGAGGAGTCAAACAATAGAACCTCTACTACCTGCAAGGAAGTACAGTGACAGGTTCAATAGCTATGGCTGAAGACTCTGAAGATTCTATGACATTGTGGCATATGAGGCTAGCACATGTAGGGGAACCTTCATTGAGAGCATTGGAGAGAGATGAACTCATTAAAGATATAAATTCTTGCAAACTACAATTTTGTGAGCATTGTATCTTTGGCAAGAAAACATGCAAGCCCTTTGGTGTTGGCCTCCACAACACCAAAAATATATTAGAATACATACACACAGATGTTTGGGGACCAACGAAGAATACATCATTCGGTGGTCGAGGGTATTTTGTTTCTTTTATAGATGATTACTCCAGATTTGTATAAGTGTACACCTTGAAGAGCAAAGCAAATGTACTGGAAGTTTTCATAAACTGGAAGAAGATGGTGGAGAATCAAACAAGCAAGAGAATCAAGATAATTCGATCAGACAATAGCGGAGAGTTTACATCTGATTCTTTTTTAAAGGAATGTCAAGATTCAGGGATTGAACGTTATTTCACAATAAGAGAAACACCGCAGCGGAACGGGGTAGCAGAGCGAATGAACCGTACCTTGGTGGAAAAGATGTCGTGTATGTTGTCCAATGCTGGGTTTGCGAGAGACTATTGGGCGGAGGCCCTAGACTATGCATGCTACTTGGTGACCATCTGCCATCTACAGCACTAGACAAGAAGACTCCAATTGAGTTGTGTTTCGGACATCCTGCTACAGATTATGATCAACTAAAGATCTTTGGCAACCCAGCTTATTATCATGTAAGGAAGGATAAGCTTGAACCGCGAGCTAAGAAAGCAATTTTCGTAGGCTTTCGGCACGGAGTGAAGGGCTACAAACTGTGAGATCCAGTTGACAAGAGGATTGTGGTGAGCAGAGATGTCATCTTTGATGAAGAGTTTTTCTTGAGATTGAGGAGTTCTCATCAGGTGGAGAATAATACAGAGATTCCTGCAAGAAGGCAGAGAGTGGGGTTTGATGTCACCCCATTTGTTCCACAAAGAACTTCACATCACATCGAGGATACTCCTACCACATTGGTAATGATGAAGAACAAATTGACATTGATGGTGAGGCTCTAGTTCATGAGTCAATTGCTAGAGACAGACCCAGAAGGAATGCACGTCAACAGCCAACCTAGCTTAGAGACTGTCACATATGCATTGTCCGTATTAAAGGATGAGGTTCCCTCATTACAAAGCAGTGACTGGCTCAAAAGGAAATTTATGGAAGCAAGCTATGGACTAAGAGATGGAGTCTCATCACAAAAATAAAGAATGGAGGTTGGAGAAACTCCCTCCAGGAAGAAAGATTATTGGGTGCAAGTGGGTGTATGCGAAGAAAAAGAATCCTCAAAAGCTAATGTGCGCTACAAAGCAAGATTAGTGGCCAAAGGCTTTGCTCAGAAAGAAGGGATCAACTATGATGAAGTGTTCTCCCCAGTTGTTAAACATTCATCGATCCGCACGCTCTTAGCTTTGGTGGCACAGTTTGATTTGCTGCTTGAGCAGCTTGATGTTAAAACAGTGTTCTTGCACAGAGAACTAGAGGAGATCTTTATGGCGCAATCCCCAAGGTACAGTGAGCCAGGAAAATGAGACTTGGTATGCAAACTAAACAAATCTCTTTATGGACTAAAATAATAACCAAGACAATGGTACAGGAAATTTGATCAGTTCATGCAAAAAGAGGAGTATCACAGAAGCAGTTTGACCATTATGTGTATTTCAAGAGAATTCCTCAAGAGATAGATCACATGAAAGATCAACTGTCAGAAAACTAAGAACTTAGAAGAGGCAAAGAAAATATTGGGAATGGAAATCCGTAGGGACAGAGCAGCAAGGAAGATTTGGCTTACCCATAAGAGGTATTTGGAGAAGGTGCTGAGGAGGTTTAGAATTAAATACACTACAAAGTCTGTGAGTATGCCTCTAGCACCTCCTTTCGCTTATTTGCAGAGCAATGCCCAAGGATAGATTTTGAAAAAGAAGAAATACATACAGTGTCATATGCTAGTGCAACTGGGAGCTTAATGTATGTCATGGTTTGCACTAGACCAGATTTTGCTCAAGTTGTTGGAGTTGTGAGCCGATACATGCACAATCCGGAGAATTCTCAGTTAGAAGCGTAGCGGCTCGACTGAATAGGAGAGCTAGCTAATCCCCTCGTTGGCAAGCAGTGATGGGGATTTTTCGGTACCTGAAAGGTACATTTGCTGTTGATCTATTATTTCAAAAGTAGTCCTCAATAGCTATATGGATGAAAGGCAAGCAGTGTTGGTCTACTTATGCATTGGATACGTGGAGTCCGACTACGTCGGAGATTTGGATCGAAGATGATCAACAACTGGTTCTATATTCACTCTAGCAAGAGGTCTAGTAGGGTGGAGATCAACTCTTCAGTCTACAATTGCCCTGTCTACGATAGAAGCTGAATATATAGCAGTTACTTAACCATTCAAGGAAACTATATGGATGAAAGGCTTGCTCAAAGATTTGGGTGCGAAGAAAAATGAGATAGTAGTTCACTGTAATAACCAGAGCGCTATATTTTTAGCTACTAACCCGATCAGTCATGTTCACACAAAGTATATTGATGTCCAATGCCATTTCGTTCGAGATGTAATTGAAGAATGTGAGATCTTACTGGAGAAAATCGACACTAAAGATAATCCTGCAGATATGATGACAAAGATTTTCACAGTTCAAAAATTCACCTATTGTAAAATCTTGGTGAATTTGGAGAAGCATTTGTAGGCTTCTCATTTGTTGAAACTACGGACGGCTTGATTCCCTTGGGAGGGGATACGTAGGCAACCAAGTTGGTGCAACTACATTGATAGAGAGCTTAAATGAGTCAGCTCTCATGTGGATCACATGAGAACTGAGGTGGAGATTGTTAAAAACGAGTAGGTTGGAGGCAATCGCTACAGTGCGCTGCAGCGGATTTGACGCTGCCGTGCACCGCAGCGGCAAGCAACTCGAATCAGGCGATACGGCGCGCTGCAACGGCAGGCAACTCGAAACCCAGCGCGCCTGACAAATTTCTACTCTGGTTCAAATTTTGCCCTAAGCAAATTGGGGGGTATTTTGGACCATTCAGGGTCCAAAATTGAACTGGATACCTAAGGAAACATATTAGAGGAGTTTCGAAGGTTGGCATTCCACATTTGTGAGGTCTTGGCTGCTTAGAAAAAGTATAGTGTGGTGGCTACTCCATTGAAGAAGATAAAGCTCCTACAGATTTTGTAAAAATTTGTAAAACCCTAAACTCATTGTAACTCCTCTAAATAGTGAAATTTTGCTCTCCTCCTAGTGGGCGTAGGTGTTAGCACCGAACCACGTAAATTCTTTTGTCTTGTAGCTGTGATTGTTTGCATGCAATTTTTCTTACTTTATTTGATTTTCTCAAAGTCTGAAGCTTTTGTTCCATATTAATTAGTAACCCTAAGAGATCCCAATAGGAACGTAATTAGCAATCGCGTACCACCTGAACCTGGCAGTTGGCATGGATGAAAAACTTACTAAGCATCGAATCTCCAAGTAAAAATAATAAACATTTAGATTCTGCAAGTTCTGCCTTATCATATGTCTCTTTTGTGCAAATTATAAATTTATAAAATCAGCATATTTTCTTTATAAATATACCACCTCGAACATTACATGCGCTTTTAAGTATACAAATTATAGAGTGAGAGACTAATTTGATAAAACAACTGCTTGCAAAAAACCCTAGTGTCTTGCATCACTAACCTCTCAAAATTGTGCTCAAGAGAAACTCAAGCAAAATGGTGATAACTTATATGAGAAATTTTTTTTATTTTTCAACAGCCAACCCCAATCTAATCTATGTGACAAAGGAAAAATACAAAACGAATACCACGCAACAAATAAGCAATCACAGCTACACGTAGCTGAGAAAAGGATAATTAATCTCTCCATAAAACATGGCAAATATTCAGGAAAAAAAAATTAATACAACTGAAAAGAGAGCACAGAGACACGAGCAAAAAGTCTGGAAAATAGCGATTTATATACATGTTTAGGTTCCCAGCGACACTATTCTCAGCTTTCCGCACGCATTCGAGAACCACTGGATTCCCATTATCATCCCGATAAGCTCCCTAACCACATCAAACCAAAATTCAGTAAAAAGAGATGAGCAAATAGAATAGTCGCTTGAAGTGACACAGATAAGAGGGGGATACGAATGACTGATGCTCACAACTCCAACATTAACTTTATCGGGGCTAGGATCGGCGAGGAACGCCTCCGTCACTCCGAGGATAGGATCTTTCGCCGCCGGTTCGATGTGGCTCCACCACGACGCCGTCGAAAAAGATCTCCCCCAAGCCGGCGCTTGTCGGCTCTTTCCTAAAACTCCTCTGGACAGCCACGGCGCCATGAGTGAGAAGTTGCACTCTCAGCCTCTTTAGAAAGCTAGGAGAATTGAAGGAGAAAGAAGAAGGCAGGCAGCTGGAAATGGAAGGTCTCAGACTTCACGTGCAAAGATCGGATGCTGATTGACGAGAATGCCCTTTCGATGCAGCCTGACCAGTGTGACTTCGCCCGCCGTGCGTCCTCTTGATTCATGCGCGCGCTCGGCAACAACTTTGGTTGCTGACGCGGAAAACACGTTATCTGTGATGTTTGATAACACAGTTTAAATGATCTCTTATTATTTTTTTATAAATTTAGGATATTTTCAAAAGTGTTATATTATTCATTTTAAATTAAACTTTTTTTATTTTAATATTTTTTTTGCTAATAATAATAGTATTATCGAAGAGCTAATTATATATAATGATGTAGATTTAACTGCTTAATCTTATCTATATTGTGCCTTTATCATCACTTGAGTTTTGTAGGTTCTCGTAAATCACTTACTTGTTGAGTCATATGATAAATCTACCTTCGTGCCTTGGGATGAGGATCAATCACACTCTATAACTCCAATTTGTTCATTACAACATGTTATCAATAGAAAGCCACAACACTGTTATCATGTAACCACTTTTGAGAATAAAAAAATTGTTATATGTGTATTTGACAGCTCCTGACATTTTCACCGATATGTCCCTGATATATGTCACCTTTATGGTTTATCGTCGTGAGTCACATCAGTATCCTAAACCTTCTATATCCCACCATGTCTTCTATAGAAAGTGTCATTACACTCCTATAAGGATGGACTCCAGTATTGCCTAACACTCTATCCGAGTAAACATTAAAGCCTAAGAACATCCATTATGCTTCTCAAATAATTTGGCAATTAAAGTTTTGGCGCTTCGTTCTCATTTTTATTTGTATATATTATTATTCGAGAAGCTGTGGAAAATGGAATCCATTCTCTCCTTTTTACATTGAATTTATGATAATTCTCCTACATAGTGAAAATACTGAGAGATATCATTTCTAAAGAGTATGCAAATTCTTAAATTAGTCAAATCACTGAGAATATGTGTTATATCTAGCATTTTATGGACATTTTAAATCATGAACTTATGAACATAACGTAGCATACAAATCATTGCTAACTGTCAAGCTAAATGGTTTATCTATACATAATTTATTTTCATTAGAACACATTTGGAGAGTATGGAGAGAAACTATCTCACATACTTTATCCTACCATAATAATCAAGGAAAAGAACCCAAATATCCCCGCTACTCAAGAAAATATGCATTGCTATCATCAGTTCGACACTCTTAAGCGCTCTCACTATGGACTAAGTGCTTCAACAATTTTAGAAATACAAAATCCGCTCATAAAGCCTCTTCACCCATCTCGAAGATATGAGATTGCTGCAAGTTGATAAATACAATGTCGCTCTGTAATTTTCGAGGAAACATAACGACTAATATTCCATCGAAATAATAAAATAAAATAAATGATACATTGAACGTTTTTTATACAAATGTATTTTTAAAATAAAAAAATAATAATAAACATGTTTACTTCTTGATCACAAGACGAATTTTTAAGACTAAATCTACAAATATTAATAAGGAAAACAAGTTCATTCATCTATGATATAAAACATGCTTTAATTTGAATGTTAATAGAGTGAGCTAAATATGTGAAATAATTATAAAATTAATTTATTTAATTATAAATTAACATGATAGTTTCCTAATAAGAGCTTAATTTCTCAAATAATATTTATTTTTCAAATCAAAATATAATATTTTTCATTTGAAATTTTATTTGCATTTGAATTTATATTTACAATTAAAATATAATTTAATAATTTAGAAATGTTGTATAAAATAATAAATTTTAAATAGATATGGAAAGAAATAAATAAATAATATAATTTTCAAATAAAATATGATTCACAATACTCAATATTAAATATTAAACCCAAAAAATTTATCGAATAAGATTTAAATATTATTTTATTAATATTTATTTATTTATTTTAAAATAATACAAATATTATTTTTAAAATTTGTATTGAAATAATACTTAAATTTCATTAAATAAGTTTTTATGGGTATTACATTAATGTGTCTAAATAGCATTTCTCCATTAAAAACTTTAAGTTAGAGTTATTCAACTCAAGTATATCAAATGAATAATATTTATTAAGAAAAACAAAAATATTTTAATAATAAAATAATTATTAAAAATAAGCTCACATCTGTCTGAAATGAGAAGGTTTTAATAAAATTAAAACTTTTTAATAAAATCATAATCATAATTTTCATTAGTAAATATTAATTACTATATATTTAAATGTGACGGGGCACTAAATAAAATACTGAATAAGATAATAATAATGATAAATATCAATAGTATTTTCTCTTTAAAAAAATAATTAATTTTATTAAGATAAATATATAATTAATATGAACTAATTACATATCAACAGTTTAAATCATAAGCTCCCACCGCAAAACAAATATTTCCTTATTCGCTCACAACTTTTCTTGTCGCGCATGCGCACGTGAGCCATGCAGCAAAGACCACCTCCTGTTCGCATACGCAGCTGCGTTACTGGCTACTTGCCTATGCACAGGCCGCCCTCTCTCTCCAGTCCATCTCTCACTTGTTATCACATAATAGTTATTATTATTACATAGTAATTAACATATGAATCTTATTATTATTTTTAATGTTACTATAATTATTAATTTTACAAGTACATATTATTAATTATTAATAATTAATAAAATAAAATTTCATTACGTTATAACTGAAATAATTATTATTCTTTGTAATTAGTAATTCGTATAATAATTGAATAATTATTATACATTAATACATATGTGCTGATTTAAGAATAATATTTAATGAAGGAAAATTTAAGAAATTTAATTTTTCTTAATTAAAAGAAAATTAAAGGAAATTAAATTTTCTTAATTGAAGAAAAATTAAAAGAAATTATTTTTTCTTTATATATAATTAAATCTCTCAATTATGACATTATGATCCAATTGACAAGAGGATCGTGGTGTCACATTTGATGAAGAGTATTTCTTGAAACATATGATTTCTCATCAGGTGGAGGATAATACTGAAACTCTTAAAGGAGGCAGAGAGTGGGGTTTGATATAACCTCATTTGTTCTACAGAAGACTTTACATCATATTGAAGATACTCATACAGATGAAGACCACGTTGGTAATGATGAAGAGCAAACTGATACTGATGGTGAGGCTACAACTCAGGAGTCAATTGCTAGAAATAGACCCAGAAGGAATGCACCTCAACAACCAGCCTGGCTCAAAGACTACGTCACATTTGCATTATCCGTAGTGGAGGAAGATGTACCCTTTAATTTCAAAGAAGTGGTGACAAGCTCTGAAGGAAATTTATGGAAGCTAGCTATGGATGAAGAGATGGAGTCTCTTCACAAGAACGAGGTTTGAAGGTTGGAGAAACTCCCTCTATGAAGGAAAGCTATTGGGTGCAAATGGGTGTATGCGAAGAAAGAAGGTTCCTCAGAAGCTGATGTGCGCTATAAAGTTAGACTTGTGGCAAAGGGCTTTGCTCAGAAGGAAGGGGTCGATTATGATGAGGTGTTTTCCCCAGTTGTCAATCACTCCTCGATCCGTGTGATTTTAGCTTTGGTGGCACATTTTGACTTGTTGCTTGAGCAGCCTGATGTGAAGACAATGTTCTTGCACGAAGTACTAGAAGATGAGATCTATATGACGCAACCCCCAGGATACCGTGAGCCAGAAAAGAGAGACTTGGTATGTAAACTAGACAAGTCTCTCTATGGGCTAAAATAATCATCGAGGCAATGGTATAAAAAATTTGACCAGATTATGCAAAAAGAGGAGTACTACAGAAGCCAATTTGATCATTGTATGTATTTCAAGAGGTTGTGTGGCGGCCGCCCCTTCTAATCACAAGGCTTAAGGAGTGGTCGTCACTAAGCACTCCTTATACTTAATATTAGGTTGGAATTTAAGACTCCAATCCAATCTTAATAAAAAGAGGTGCTTTTCTAAATAAAGTAAAGGTTAACAATCACTTAATGAGTATCAGAGTGCGGAAGAAAAATAGCAACTGAAGTAAATATCCATACTATAAAATAAAGACATCCAGCTCATAATATATACAATGCAGGAAAGTAAAGTACAAATAGTTCTGTATTATTACAAACGTTTAAAGTTTTAAAAGCTGAAATGAAAAGAGTCTCTCATCCTCATAATATACAAATAAAGCAATCTAATAAGTAAGCTAAGGTCCCTCAGTAGTCTGGACCTCCTCCTGGATCTGCTCCTCTGCAGGCTCCATCTCCTCAAAAAGCTCAGAATCTACTATTATTGGTTTCATAATGGCAGGACCCAGCCAACAAAATAAAAATCTTATTAGACAAAATATCTAAGTACATTTTAAGGTAATGAATTTTAATATATTTTAATGATATCACAATTGAAATTAAACATAGTATAGTGGTAAAGCACAAAGAAAGACAAGAACAAGTCATGAGATAGAAACATACCTCAACTCAGGCTGCAATACAAGGTAAGTAAAGTTCAAAGGTAAATCTACTAAGTACAAAGAAAAGTTCTAAGGAATATGATCAAACTAACATGCCAGTTATAGTATAAGTAAAAGTACAATACTGAAAGTATAAAGACTAGCATCATAACATGATTTCAAGTAAGGAGAGCGGCTAACATACAAAAAGTTCTAAAATGTAAAGGAACTGCAGAAAATGAAAAAAAAAATAAGAAAGAAAAATATGTTGAACTGTAAAGTAAAGTAAGTCTGAAGTGTATGAAAAGTAACTGTAAAGAGACTGAAAAGTAAATGTAAGTAATGTAAATTAAAGTGTTGTACGTGTGAGATACTCTTACTTAGTCTGCCAAAAAGTAAAGTCCATCTGATAAACTAGGTGAAACATCCCAGATTTAAGTAAAGTTCATCCAAAAGAGGCATCTAGGAGAAACATCCCAGATCCTAAAGTAAAATCTGTAAAGTAAGTATATAGGAGAAACATCCTAATGCCAAAGTAAAGTACCATAGGGGAAATTTCCTAGGCAAAAGCTGTCCTAAAGTAAAGTCATACTGACTGGTAGGCTAAGTAAAACATAAATCACCATTCATAAAGTTGTTTATTAATGTTTCTTTTATAATTATGCATCAAGTATATTATAAAATATGCATCAAGTATTTAAGTATGTCCAAAGGTATAAAAAGGCTCAAAAGCAAGAAGAAGTATTGCATATCAAATTAGCACTACACAAATGTTATGATATCACCTGGTTCTATCTACTCTAAGTTACATAAGATTTAGAATCATAAATTCCTACACTGTCTGTAACTTAGAATCATGAACCTATAAGTTGAATATAATTAGGAGTAGTTAAGTCCTAATTATAAATAAATCCAAGTCGTCTACAAAATTAAATAAGTAAATCAATCGTCCTAAGTTATTATTTAATATAAAGCCATTCAAATCTTGATTAGCCAAATCAAGATAGAAGATTAAGAACTAAACTTCAATTAATGAGGTTCAATTCTTAATCACAAGGTTATCTTAAAGGCTAGAGCTTAATCCCATCTCACTGATTAAATGTTAAGGCAAATCCTATTGAATTAAGTCAAATTCAAAGGATAGATTTCTAATCCTAATTCTAATGTTAAAAGATTAAATAATCAATAAATAAATAATGAAAATATAATAAACTAATAAAATCAAGGTTTCACCTTAATGAATAACTCATTTTACTCATTAGATAAATTCTAACTTAAGATCTATTTCTAATCTTAGAAATTTAAGTTCTTAAATCTAAGAATATCACTCAGACACACATTCTAACTAAAGTTATAAGACCTAAGGATGATCTAAGAAGTCCAAAGGAAAAAGAAATATCTCTCATATTTTACTTAGGTTTTAATTAAGACTCAACTTAGGGTTTTTTCTTCAATTTTCTAATTTAAGACTTAGAATTATCTAAATCAAGGTCTAAATAACTTTAATTACTATTTGTTATGATTTAGAGATAAAATTAGGACTTAGAAATATTAAACCCTAAATTTTAGGCAAAAAGACCATTTTGCCCCTCCTTAAGGTCTAAAACTCACCTTTATGAATTAGCACTTAATTCTAGATTTTAATGATGTGGAATGATTACTTACTGTCTAATATGAGTTTAGACAGTAAGTTTACTAAAATTGGTTAAGTATTAAGAATTATAGGGTCAAATTAAGGAATTTGACCTATAAGGGTATTTTGGTAAATTTATCCTAATGACATATCATTTTTCTATTAGTTTACTGTAGGTTATACTCTAAGATTTCCATAGAACCTTAAATTATTGAATTCTGATGTGTATTGCTAAGTTATAGCCAAAATAAGTTTTAGGGCTAAAGTGTAATTAAGGGTTCTTAATTGAGAGTCAAAACCCTAACTTTGTCATTTGGTGTCTAAATTAAATAATTTTAGTGGCTGTATGTTACAATTGATCCACTGATTCTAATGACTAGTAGTATGTTCAATTTGGATTCCATTTGGCTAAGTTATGGCTTAATTAGGGTTTAGGGTGATTAGTGAGTGATTAGTGAAATTAATCACTCAATTACTAATCCAACCCTACAGTTAGGTTCTAATAGGTTTTAAGAGTTCTCTGAAACTTAGTTTGTCCAATTTGGATTATTATATTTGCTAATATTCACTAATCAATTTACGGTAATTAGGGGTGATTAGCAAATCTAACCGTTGGATCCTAAATATTTATGTAGATTACTGAAATTTAGGTTTTGCTGATCTAAATTGGTGTTTAGATCACCTAATTTGGATCTAAGATGATCAACTTATAGTCATTTGAAGTTCTAGGTCAAATTAGGCTAATTAGGGTTAGGTCCTAAATGTGATTAGTATAAATCTAATCCAAATAGTAAAACTAATATTATTAAAATATTCCTTAGGATTTTGTGAGTATTTTAAGACCTATATTGGGTATATTTAGATTAGTGAATACAAAGTTGTGGTTAAATAAAGATTTGTAACATAATTTGTATTATTTCATACCACTAAATGTCACTTTATAAAATATAAGTCCAAACAGAGATTTGATAGTCTCAGATTATTCCTTAATTTTTGCTGATTAATTTAGTATATTTATTTGTATAATTTGGGTAAGTATTTTGTATGGTATGATAGTCTAAAGTTTTAGATTTAATTAATCTTAATATATTTCATTAAATAATTTACTTTAATTTATAATTACATTTGTTTTAAATGGATTGGACGGCGAGTGGAATCCGAGAGCTGGTATGGCAGTCGGCTACAGCAGAGGATGGGTCCACAGGACACGCATCGGAACGGCAGTGCAGAAGAAGATTCTCGTGGCTCACTTGGGTGTTGACACGTACCCAGGTGGACCTCTCTCTTTTCCACGCCATGGGACGGGACAGGCCCGGCCCAACCCAGGCGTTCTCTTCTTCTTCTCGTGGGAGCAAAGGCGTGAATTTAAGGTTAAGCCAAAATCGACATGCGCATGATTCTCTTGACTCAAAACGCATAGTAAACGGAAGATTAGAGCCAGACCTATTGTTATTCTAAGAAGTTATAACCTAAAACACTCTTCATTCAAAAAATATACGATGCCCTAAAAAAACAAACTAGGGCACGTCACCTGCAGAAATCGGCGACCCAAATTGTGAAAACTTTGAGTGGAATTGAGATCATATACATTTGATCAATGACAACCTAATTGACGAATCATTCCATGAATAATAGTAATCAGAATAAAAGTGCTTAAAATAGGTTCGATCAAGCAGGAAATACAATGCGATGGATTTGAATAACATATTACATTGAATTTGAGTATTTCAGACTAAAATACAATTACATAATCTTACAAGGATCAAACGATACATTTATCGTAGAATAATTTGAATTCTCTTGAGATGGATGGTACCTTTACACCGACGGATGAGGAGGGATTCGGAAAATCTTGTGACAAAATTCCTGTTTCAGGGAATGAGAGAAGAAATGGTGCTTTCAGGATAATACTTTTCGATCCTTACCTAAATCTTGCGAGTTGAGCGGCGGAGGACACCACCTGTTCGAGGTGAAGGCTCGACGCGTGGGGGGGTTCTCGCCACGCGTAGGTCTTTCGTGATGGAGCGGAGAAGACGGAGGAGGAACATTAGATCCTGAAGGGAACAGCTAGGATCTACCGTTAATGCTAATGCTTAATGCTAATGACGCTTAGAAGAAAAGCTAACGGCATGATTAGGGAGGAGACGGCGGCTGTTATGAATAATTTTTAAATAATTAATATATTAATCATTACCTAATTTTATAATTAAAATGAGTCCATTAAATGACTCCAGAAAAATCCCAATAACTCACTCCTAGCTAATTGAAGGGTGCTGAACGCAACGGCGCACTCGGATTTTTGATCCGACGAGTATTTAATTATTCGAATTTTTAGGTATTCAAATAATATTAAAATATTCGCTGAAAATTTTATGACTTCCAAATGCATCCAAAACTGTACCCCTAGCAAATTTGGGGGTGATGAATGCAATGGTGAAGTTAGATTTTTAATCTGAGGTCTAGATAAAAAGTCAAATTCTAGGGTCTTGGGATTTTCAAGAATTTCAGATTTAGACCCAGTTGACTCTTAGTTTGACTTAGGTTTTAGAGATAAGTTCTAAATGACTTCTTTAGTGTACTAGAATCCTAATTAAGACTTAGATTAGTCTTAATTGACCTAAGTAACAACCTGGGTTGTTACAAGTTGCCTCAAGGTAACTTCATTTATTTGTTATTGTATGCCAAGGACATATTAATAGCTATTTCGGATCAGTTAGAAATGGAACACATGAAGGATTAATTGTCAAAGAACTTTGAAATGAAGAATCCAAGAGAGGCAAAGAAAATATTATGAATGGAAATCTGTAGAGATAAAATTGCAGGGAATGCTTGGCTAACCCAGAAGTGGTATTTGGAGAGAGTGCTAAAGAGGTTTAGGAATGAAGAAAATACAAAGTCTATAAGTATACCTCTAGTACCTTATTTTTGCCTATCTGCAGAGCAATGTTCAAAATCATATTTTGAAAAAGAAGAAATGCACACAGTGTCATTTGTTAATGCAGTTGGGAGCTTGATGTATGCCATAGTTTGCACTAGACTAGATTTGGCACAAACTGTTGGAGTTGTGACCCGCTACATGCATAATCTGGGGAAGGATCACTGGCAAGCAGTGATGGGAATCTTCAGGTGCTTGAAAGGTATAACTGGTGTTGGATTATTGTTTCATAAGCAGTCTTCAATAGCTGACTTGTGCGTGGGATATGTGGACTCTGACTATGCCGGAGATTTGGATCGAAGAAGGTCAATAACTGGTTATATATTCACACTTCCAGGAGGTCCAGTAGTGTAACATCCCAGGTTATTATCATAGTTAACTAGGACTAATCCTAAGTCTTAAATACAATTATGAGTGCTAATTAGGTCAATTGGAGTCAACCTCTGAGACCTACTCCAAATCAGGAGTCAAATGGATCGAATCCTGATTTCTGGAAATTCGGAAACCCTAAAATTTTGACCTATCCAAATTGACATCAGATCGAAAAACGGACACCGCCATTGTGTTCATTGACCCCAAATTAGCTTGGGGTGAAGTTTTCGTGTCAATCGGAAGTTGTCAAAATTTCGACGAATATTTTAATAATAAAAATGTTCTGGAAATCGAGGAATCAAAATACTCTTCGGATCGAAAATCCGACCTCGCCATTGCGTTCCTCACCCCTCAATCAGCTCGGAAAAACATGTTCAAAATTTCTTTTGAAAAAAAAAAAAAAAAAAAAAAAAAAATATATATATATATATATATATATATATATATATATATATACTATATATATATATTATTTTAATACTTAACGGCGTGCCGTTAAGTATTTAAAGTTACCGTTAACTGTAGCTGACGGCGCCGTCTATCCGGACGGCGCCATCACAGCCGTTGGATCGCGCCCGAATCCAACGGCCACGGAGCCGTCGTCCTCGACGGCTCCGTCTCGCGCGCCACGCGGTGCCCCGCCGCCCCTCCGGGCCAACCCGCACCCTTCCCAACCTCGTCGAGGTCGCCATCGCGGCTATAAGGTCTCGGCCGAGCTCTGGGCTCCGGGTTTTGCGAACCCGAGCCCAGACCGAGCGATCCCGAACCAAGCCCCGTCCGCCGTCGAATCCCAGGTACTGGATCTCCTCCATTTCAATTCCTTTTCCTGCAATTATTATCTCCTTACCTATTTCATATGCTGGATTAACGATCGAACGGTTTCGATCGGGGCTAGCCCAACCGGATCGTCGGGATTTAGGACCGAGTCCACAGTAGAAACCGTTAGGTTTCCGAACGCCGAACCTTAGGAATTAGGGTTCCCTTTTTGCCGGAGATCCCGGCCACCTCCGGCGAAGGTCCACCCACCGACGTGTAGGCCTCGCCGAGGGCTACCGTCGGCCGTGTGGGCTGAGGTGGTCCGGCGCCGGGAAGGCCGGCAAAAGCCGTGCCCGAGCCCGACGCCCTCGGGTGTCTCCACGAGGGAGACGAAGTGCGGGTCAGGCCGGGTCGACACGAGCCCGACCCGACCGCGCCGGGTCCGCGTAAGCCCTGGGTGGGGCCCACTACGCCACGTGGCAGCCTCCGGGCTCGCCATGTATCCCATGGGGACCACACGCCGAGCCTGCGACCTTTCAGCTTCGGTCGTGGGGCCCATCGTGCCACGTGGCAGACTCTGGGCACGCCACGTGGCATGTCGGGGGGGGCCACGGGCTCTTCGACTTCGGCCGGGGGCCCACGGCGCCACGTGGCCGCCTCTAGGCCCGCCACGTGTCCCATGGGGCTCACGCACCGAGCACCCGCGGCGCTTCGGCTCCCCCTGTGGGTCCCGCCGTGCCACGTGGCAGCCTCTGGGCCAGCCACGTGTCAAGTGGGACGCACTGCCCGGTCACCCGCGGCGTTTCGGCTCCCTGTGGGGCCCACAGTGCCACATGTCATATGGGGCCAACTGCCCAGTCACCGAGCTGACTCCGCCTCCCCGTGGGGCTCACAGTGTCACGTGGCAGCCTCTGGCAGTGCCACGTGTATAGTGGGACCCACTGTCTGTTAATTAAAATTAGTTAATTACTATTAGCTTAATTAAATGTAGTTAGTGGTTAATTAAATTATGGTTAGTTTTAATTACTTTTGAATAATAACTTTTATAATTAATTAACTGAATTTACTAATTAAGAGATTAATTAGGTTTAATTAAATATTAATTTAACTTTAACAGTAATTAGAATAATTAATTATTATTAAATAGTAAAATATAATTAATTATTCTTAATTAGATATTAATAGGTAATTAATATTAATTAAATAGTAATTAGTACTAATGACTTTGCTACAGTAAAATATTAATAAATATATTTTAATTAATTAATTAATAGATTAATTAATGTTAATTAATAATTAAGCCTAATTAATCATAGATTAATTAAAGATTTATAAATTCAGAAATCATATAAATAAACTTTAGGAATGAACAGTAAAATTATTTAATTTGAATAAATGAATAGTAAATTAATTTAAATTATATTTTTGAATAGTAAATCTTAAAGGCTTAATAACTTTTTATAGGATGATCCAAACATAGCTAATATAAGTCTCAAAATACTCAGAAAAATATAAGGAATCAAATAACGTAATATAAAATCTATTTCGGGGTACGCATAACGAGGTAATATTTTATGACCTCTTTAGAGCCTCATAACTTTTTACTCAGTTATCAGAACATAGTCAATATGGGTGTTAAAATGCTCAGGAGAGCGGCCCCATCACTGTAGTAGTATTAGTTTTCTCATTCGGACATCAGGGCAAAAAGTCAACCTATAATTCTTAGTGAAAAATGACCAAAATGTCTCTAGACTTCAAATAGTCATAACTTAGTCAAACCAATTCCAAATTTAAAAATTCAAGATGCTAACTAGTCTAGAATTTCAATGTCATCAATAAACTAAAATAATATTTAGGATTTGACCCCTATAAATTTAGATAAATGATCAAATTACCCCTGGCCTCGTTTTGGTCATAACTTGATCGTTTGGAGTCCAAATTAGGCGTACTTATTATCTATCTTCAAGTTAGACAGTAAGGAATCAGTTGGAACTAAGAGAATTTAATTCTAACCTGTAAGTTAAAAGTTAACTTTTTGACCCTTATAGTTGGGGTAAAATGGTCATTTTGCCCTAAGTTTGGACTAAGTACCCCTAACCTTTAGTTAACATTCCAAATCACTAAAACTAATATTATAGTCATCTTAGTGATATTTAAGTGAGTGAAATCAATCATTAAGTCAGATTCCTGAACTCTCTAAGTTTTAAGCACTACACCTTAAGGACCTTTCCTGAGACTAAGACTAGATTATAGGTTAGAGTTCATTCATTGGGTAAATTGGGTTACTCAATGGGTGAAGCCTTGGTTTTGCTAGCTTTTAGACCTTTTTTTTATTTTATAACTTGTTCTGATTATTTTATCTTTCAACCCTAGATTTAAGATAGGAGATTCATCCTATTAAGCTTAATTACTTAATAGGATTTGCCTAACTAGTAGATCACTTATAGAATAAAACTTAGAACTTAGGTCTTATCCTCTTTGGATTATATAATTAAACTTAAATCTCGTAGTATTTAATCTATAATCTATAGGGTTAGAAGATTTTGATCATATCTTAGTTAGAATGTCTAAATTCACAAAATTAGGACGTATAATTTATTAATTTAACTCGTAGTCGTCTATCTAATTGAACTAGATTAGAACCTGATTAGTTCTAATCCTTTTTAACTTATAAGGACGAATTTTTGAGTTACACTCGATAGTAGGAAAATTATGATCCTGAACTTATGTAACTTGGAATAGTTAGAATGGTTAAGTAGAAAATAAATAATATTACCATGTGTAGTAGAGTCCCTTGCTTCTATTTGATATTTTGTTGTTACGTGTTCCTTGTACTTTTGTGCTGTATTTTTGTTGAGCATATCATATAAGACTGTTGATGCATAAATAAAATGTTAGAAAAATATGGAGACTCCTTAGATTCCTTGTGAAAATATTAAAGTGATTAATAAAAAGATAATAGTTATATGAGTTGCCTCTCAAATATGTCCTTATTGCCTAGCCTCCTTATGTCGCAAGGGGAAGGACCTATTTTGTTGTGTGCCTAGTTTACTAGCTTCCTTATGTCGCTAGGGGTACACCGTTGGTGCCTTAGCCGTACTGGTGTAAGGTTACCTTGTATGCTTAGTTTACTAGCCTCCTTATGTCTCTAGGGGCATACAGTTGGTGCCTTAGCCGTACTGGTGTTAAAACCCTTCGCTTGCTTTGTGTGCTTATTTACCTAGCCTCCTTATGTCGCTAGGGGTACACAATTTTATGACTTAGCCGTGATGGTGCTAAGCTTCTTTGATATTCGATGGGCTAGATTAGCTATTTTCTGTATGGCAGTCGATGCACGGATATTTATACGCAGTTATGTCTTTTTGTTTACTTTTCAGCCTTTTTATTCATTCAGCTTCTTCTTTGTATTGTTTTTATATATATTTAGGATATTAGAATCTTGCCACTATTTATACTTACCACTGCTGAGTTATTTTATTTTAATTGGCATGTTTCTTTTGATCACCAGCATGTTCAGGGTGTAGCATTTTTCTTACTGCACTTGTTTGATTATGTATATTTATATGCCTTACCTTGTTTAGCTCGCATGTGAGGCATGTCTTAGCCTCTCCTTTGCTTAAGTTATAAATGATAATTTATAGCTTTCCCTTTTCTTTTGTATTGCTTGCTGCTCCCTTATACATTTGTTGCATAGATATTATAGAATTGTGATATTACTTAACACGTATAAAAATTATCAGCTTAAAATGTACTTAGACAATTGTCTAACCAGATTTTTCTTTTTTTAGTTGGGGCCCTACATTGTGAAACCGACAATGGCAGACCCTCTTCAGTTAGATGAGCAGGAGTTAGGAGTGGAGCCATACCTAGAGGAGGAACCCTTGGAGGAAGCAGCTGTTTAGTTCTATATGTGAGGATGAGTGTATTTGCACTTTTTTTATTTAAACTTTTAAATGATGTAATAATACAGGTACTGATGACTGCGTATTTAGATTTTTTACTTATGTTTTGAGATACTTTTCTTTATACTTATGTTGTGATGCTTTGATATTTTATATTAAAAATTACTTCCGCACTCTGTATGTTTACTTAGACAGTGGCTGAATGTTTGATTCTATGCTCACTCCTTCCCTTATTAGATGGATTGTGGATTTTATCATAATCCAATTATAAGTGAAGAGTTAGCTAGAGTGACACACCACCCCTTAACTTAATTCTTATGGATTAAGGGGTGGGGCGCTACAAGTAGGGTGGAGGTCAACCCTTCAGTCAACAGTTGCCCTGTCAACATCGGAAGATAAATATATGGCAATTACTGAGGCATTCAAGGAAGCTATTGGATGAAAGGCTTGCTGGAAGATTTGGGTGAGGAGCAAAAGGAGATAGTAGTATATTGTGATAATTAGAGCGCTATATTTTTGGCTACTAATCCAGTTTGTCATTCACAAAGCATATTGATGTATGACATCATTTCGTTCGAGATGTTATTGAAGGTGATGAGATTTTACTGGAGAAGATTGATACCAAAGACAACCTTACGGATATGATGATAAAGGTGCTCATTGTTTAGAAATTCACCCATTGTAAATCTTTGGTGAATTTGGAAAAGCATTAATAGACTTCTCCTTTTGGTGGAACTACGGGTGGCTTGATTCCCTTGGAGGGGGATATGTAGACAACCAACTTGGTGCAGCCGCATTGATCAAGAGTATAAGGTTTCAGTTCTCATGTGATGCACATGAGATGTGAGGTGGAGAATTGAAGGAAAATTAAAAAAAATTAATTTCCCTTAATTAAAAAAAATTAAAGGAAATTAAGTTTCATTAATTGAAAAAAAATTAAAAGAAATTATTTTTTCTTTATATAGAATTAAATCTCTCAATTATGGCATTAAGAAATTGTCGCATTAATAACTTCCATTTCAGAAATTATGGTGGCCGAATTTGGAAGTTTTCTTTAGGCCATTTTAATACCGTAATTATTGAGATTGAAAATTTGTAACTATTGGAAATCAATGATGGCTTATAAATAGGCCTTTATATACAAGTTAAGAGACGAGAAAGAGAAATCTCCAAGAGAAAGGTCTTGTAAGGGTTCTCTAACCTTAAAATCATGTATATTCTTTTCTAATTTTAGTGAAACTTTGCTCTTCTCCCCGTGGACGTAGGTGTGATCACTAAACCACATAATTTTTTTCTTGTGGCTGTGATTGTTTTGTAAGTTTGATTTTCTTGCTTTAATTTTTAGTTTCTCAACGCTCACTCAAATTTCTTTTTGTTCCGCTTTTGGTTTAAACCCTAATCAATCTCAACATTTAATACATATAATAATAATAATAATAATAATAATACCAGTATGAATACATTATTATTAGGGTTATTGACATTTAATCGTATGAATTAATTATTAATAGCATGAATATGCTTAGGAGAACTTAAGGAAGAGAATTACAAGGTATTTTACAAGTTTAATTAGTGCTTATGATAACTTGAAGCAAGGAAAATGGGTTTACTTACAAGAGTCTATAGTGGGGCTAACATGTTTAATCGAGTGGCTACATGCACAGACTCAGATTTGTGGCTCATTAGTTTCTATATGGGTTAGTTGGGCATGAATTTGAGGATAGTTGAGTGCATATAAGGTTTGGGTTTGAATCCAACCATCCAAAATCAATATGCCCGTCAAAAATACGTATGTGTCGGGGTGTATGGGTCTGTGCGCCTTGGCACTATCTCTTTATTATGTTGTTCTTTCTCAAGCATTAAGATTATTAACCCTAAATCTAATATAACAGTTAAGCTACCCTTTCAAGTAGCAGGAAATTATATCCCCTGTGAGCTAATCTAACTTAAAGCTAAAATATGAAACTCATGATTAGTGGTTAGTCCTCATAAAAAATAATATTTTAAGTTTGGTTGCTAACATGACGACTCAAAGAATCAATGCCACTCTTATCCTGCTGATGCTTCAACTATATCATTCACGTTTAGGATGGTTCTCAAATGATAGTCATCACTATTAAGATTGTTTGTTGCGAGGTTATCTTTCAAGATTAGATATATTATGGATTAACTAAATTAAGTTAAGATAAGCTATTCGATTTACCACCCTAATTAACATCGATAACAACATGTGATCCACAATCGTTCAACAAAAGGGATTTCTTCGATCAAGTGATCGGAATGCTGCATCAGAAGAGGGAATGGAACACGAGAAGAAATTAGAAAAAAAGAAGAAGAAGTAATAGAAGGGTCAATCAGTAAGAGAATGAAGAGAGGGTTGATCACCCATTCTTATCAGCAATTTATAGAAGAGGTAAAACGGTGGAATTTCAAGAATTGGCTTCTTCTATTTTTCATGAGAAAAATAGAATGACTACACAAAAGTATACACTAAAAAGTATTCATGATTAATAAAAATATTTTCTTTTTTTTTTTTTAATTTTTGTATATAAATCTGCTAAAAAATACATTCAATCAATAATCTACTTATATATTAAATTGAAATAACATCTATATATTCTAGTGTATACTAATATGCAAGTGTAATAATACTCATTCGATTAATGAGAGAAAAGAAGAAGAGGTGGTTGATCAGCATAAATTGGGGTGGTATGCTTGATTATTAAGTGGTGTTTGCAATGTGGTGTAAAGTAATAAATTTATATGGAATTAATAATTCAGGTATTTGGAATTTTGAAGTAAAAGCATGATAAAGTAAAATTTTTTGGTAAAGATGATAGGCATGGTAAAAATTTTACATCAGATTTAGCCGAAGTCTGATTTTACGAGGAACGGTTCGCAAATCGTTCTCAAGCTTATTTTCGTTCAACGCATGAGATGGAGACGAAGCTTGTTCGATGCCTAATGCAAAGCTCGTTTGTGCCGAAAACAAAGCTCGTTCGACGCTCGCAGACGAGCTTCTTCTAGTTCGACATAGGAGATAGAGACGAAGGTCGTTCGACATCGAAAATAAAGCTTGTTTGAAGATGAAGGTCGATCCTTCGTTCGGATAGATTCACCTTATCGACTTCGTGAGACGGAACTCGTTAGGAAGGAGACAAAGCTCGTTCGTTCGTTTGACGCCAAGAGAAGCTCGTTCGTTGCAATCATTCACTCTTAGGGACTCATTCGGATAAATTCTCTGATCGATTTGTTTTTCCGCTCATTTGACACGGGTGAATAAAATATCGAGAAACTGCTCATTTGACACGGGTGAATAAAAAACATCGATAAATGCTATTTAGACCCGCTGACATGGCATCTAAAAAAATTCATCCAATAAGATTTGAATATCATTTAAATACAAAGTTTAAAAATAATATTTATATTATTTTAATATAAATAAATAAACACTAATGAAAGAATATCTAAATCCCATTATGTTGGGTACACTACAGATTAGTTCATTCCGATCCGAAAAATCCAAACATAGAAAAATAATTCTCCACTTTTCTTCATTCTATAAAAATTAAATTCCAAAATTTTGTTTTAAGAATAAATATTAGAGATTTTTATGATACACTAAAAATCCCATTTACTTATTTATTTTCTTACTATATATTGAATAAAATAGATAAGGTCAATAATTAAGGCTGTTATTTGCAAATTGTTAAGCCAAGTCAAACCAAAATAATCCCATTATACGGGATTCGAGTACATGAATCCTCTATCCAATAATAATCCCTCAAAATATGTTAGAACATCCCTAATGGTTTCCTTCAATTCATAACTCACTAAAACAAAATGACAACACCCTTAATTAACCTGCAAAATTACCAACCATCTCTCTGCAACACTCATTTATTCTAAATTGAATTATTCTATAAGAACTTCTTTGAACAATGAATCAAATGTGATTAAATTGGTGTTCTGTACAAAATTTTCTATCAAGAAAAGACAAGGCCGCGTTAAACCTGTGTCTGTGAGAGAGAGATGGAGAGAGAAAGAGAGACTCTCATCAGGCAATCAAAGAACAGCAGAGGCCACAGCCTGAGCCCACAAACGGAGATGATTCTTCATGTCAATCCCTTCACCTGCTGCCGGAATACGCCAATTGCTCAAGCAATTAGTCCCCCATTCCTCCTTATCCGCCTTCCCAAAATCCGTTGCAGATGAAGATCTCTCAGAGGACAAACTGCCTCCGTCCCTTGCCGCCTCTCTCAGCCGCTGGATCCCCGGAACGATCGAAATCAGCCGCGGATCCACCGCCTCAGCATCCGAGAATCTGAATCCGAGATCCATAAGCCCCTTCAGCTCTTCGAACTCCAGATCCGTGAGGCTTTTGCTCTCGCCCTTCTTCCTCCGCCTCCTCAGCTCCCGCCTGTATCTCTGCTCTCCGATCTGATATTCCTTGGGAATCTTTCCGGAAAAAATCGTCTGGAGCTTTGGTGCCCGGATTTGGAGAGAAAGGAAGGGGGCGGGTCCTTCGCTATGAGATCGGCGATGGCGGCGGAGCAAGAGCGTTTCCGGGGATCTGTCAACGGCTATCTCCGGAGTTGTCGACTGAGGAGGCGGCGGCGATAAATTTTTCCGGTGAAGAATTAGGGTTTGGAACCAGTACAATTCGAAGAGGGCGAGGACGCCGTCTTCAGCTGCCATTGGGGACAGAGACAGCTGTTCCGCTCACTTTGACAGAGAAAGAATTGCGCCTTGAGCTGGAATTGGATGGAGTGTTTCTTCTAACGCTTTTATGTTTTAGGAGTGGAATTAATCACGTTTAATGGGATGATTAATAAAATAACAGCGATAATTTTCGTATCAGCGATTTCCATTTGCCAAGCTACGGTTAATAAAAATGAAGATAATGTTCTCCTTTTTTATTAAAAAAAATTAATTAGTATAAAACAATATAAATATTTTTTGTTCAGTTGCTTCCATGCTCCAATTTATTTAGAAAAACAGTATTTTTAATTATTTAAATATGATTTCTTTCATATATATATGTAGATATCATTGGATTCTGATCCATTTAAAATATTAAACTTACGAAATTTAAGATGTTTATAGCATTGGTTGTGATCTATTTTATTTTTCAAAAATCAAATATATTTCAAAATAATATATAATAGCAACTAAGTTCTAAGAATACTCTCATTCAGATCAACAGTCGTCCTCACCAAATCTCCCAAGTCAAGGCAATATTCTTACGTGTATATATATATATATATATATATATATATGCATATATGATTATTAGGCATTTAATCTTTTGAATGTTTATTTTCTTAAAATTTTAAGAAATTATAAATTTAAAAGTGTTTTTATTTTTTTGTTAGTTCAATGAAACAAGAATATAGATTAGTTTAAAATGTCTTAAAATATAATTCGAGCCTTGAATTCATATCATTGTATTATGTATTTAATTATAATAAAGAATAAAGTTTTATTGAGCGATGATGTAATTAAACAATATAATTAAGACTGCTGAATTTATAATTTAGATAAGAAATTCAATTCACGCCGACAATCTCTTACTAAACACATACATGAAATTTTATCATCATTAATGATTGGAAAATAACAAATAAATCACTTATTTAATAAATAAATAAGAAATTTTATTTAGTCTCAATAGGATATTTTAAAAAATATATTCTTGAATATTATTTCAATATAAATTTTAAAAATAATATTTATATTATTTTAATTTAAATAAATAAACACTAATAAAATGATATTCAAATTTATTGGAATAATTTTTTTGGATGCCACGTCAGTAGATCTAAATAGCATTAAATAAAAATATTAAAAGTAATATCCAAACAAATATTCAGAACTAATTACTTTTATAATTTTAATTAATAGGTTTTAAATAAAAATATATTGGACGAATTAATTTTTTTACATTATAGTTAAAATATACCGTTTAAAGATTCATTCAATCAAAAAATTTTTGACTCACACCCTTCCAGGGCTTACATAAATGTTGCCTGAAATCATTTCAATTAGCGGGGATAGCTCAGTTGGGAGAGCGTCAGACTGAAGATCTGAAGGTCGCGTGTTCGATCCACGCTCACCGCATTTTTATTATAAATAACGAAAGATAATTTTGCAAAATAATTATTTGAAATTAAACCTTTTGACCAAACTCTATATTACAATTTTTAAATACAGTGAATACTCCCATTGTTATCATCAGTATCATTAAAATATTTAAAAATTAAAATTATAAATTTATTAAAATGAATTAATTACATTATTAAAAATATTAGAATATCTATTGGGGTTGGGGTACTTAAATATTTTTCTTAAGTTCAAATTCTACATAACCCATTTAGATATTCTTGTAAGAAATAAATTTATAAATAAACGTGTATTAATATTTTTATAATAATTATTATATTATTTAAATTAAAACCTTTTGTAATAGCAAAAGATATACTTTTCAAAAATATACATAATAAAACATTTATAATTAATAATTATCTTTATTCATATTTATAGGCTCAAACAAAAAAATATGAGATTGTAATGTTATGTTCAAATTATTATATTTTTTAATATGTAATCATATTAAAGTCATTCTCGTAATATCTTCTCTTATATAATTATTATATAATACAAATTTATTTTAGGAAATTTATAATATCTAAAAAAAATATTGGAAAATTCTTATTATCTTTATATTTTATAGAAATCTCAATTTAATCCCTATAATTTAAGGTTTCCCAGTTTAGTCTATAATTTATGAAAGAATTGTTTTAGCATCCGACACTGCAGCTCCTCTACCGCTGCTTCGCCTCCACCCACGCACGACCCCGTTGCTCTGTCCCGCCGTTGATGCCTTCTTCCTCGCATGCAACGTCAACCCCGCCCTACGAGTGTGCTCAGATACAAAACTTTGAAGAGGAGGCAGATGCATGGATTCATCTTATGTTAGGTATTGTTCTATGAATTTAACCAAAATATTATTAAGCATTCACCACAACACAAACATGCAAGAACAAAAACACATAGCAAATCGCAGCACACCACAAGATTTACCTGGCTCAGTGTAAACACATATATTCACGGGGATGAGAGGAGAAAATATTACTATATCAAAGAGAGCTTACAACTTTTATGATCACACTCATTCACCCAAGAGGTGTACAGATGAATTTCTAGCATTCTTCTTCTTCCACAGGCATCAAATATCTAACTCTATTTCAGATTTGGGATGAGGGCTGAGAAAACATCAAAACTCAAACCATAATATGCTATTTTTGCATTTATAAAACCCTCGAAATTGGGTCATAAAAACAGTGGGCAGACGTCTGGGCATGCCTGAGCGCTTGGGTACCAAGAAAATTCTTAAATCAACAATACCCACATCAGATCTCATGTGTTCTACATGAGAGCTAACCCCAACATGCTCCAAGATTAAAGTAGCGACTGCACCCATAATGGTTGCCTACGTATCCTTGGATGGACTACGCACCCATAATCAAACCAAAGGAACCAAACCGTGCGTAGTTCATCCAAATGATAAGCCTTGATCAAAGCTTCTCCATGCTCACTAATTTCTTGCAATCAACGAACTTCAATACTATTAAGATATTCACAAAAGGTTGCCGCATATGGTTATCTTCATCAAATTCTTCGTGTTGAAATATTTTCTTCTTACGCTGCTCCATGATCAGATCAACTTGCGCTACAAGTGCTAAAAGAACATGAATGGTAGGACGTTTAACAATACGAGAAAAGTATTCATAATAGTTTATCCATCTCCTTTGTGCAAGGCTTTTATCAGCAAATCTTTTCTTGCAGCGCACATCAGCAACTCCTTGAGATCCTTTTCCTTTGTCCACACTAGTTTGCATCCAATAGCAGTTCAATCTAGAGGAAGCTTCACCAAACTCCAATTTGTAATTTTCTAAAGAGACTCCATTTTTCATCCATCGCTATCTTCTAGTGCTCACTCTCAAGGATTTCCATAGCTTCTGTATAGTTAAATGGAATTTATGTTTTAGAAACTGCCAAAGAAACTCCTACTCTTAAAAATCATCCATTAGCCATGTAGGTTTTGGAACATTTACCATCCTAGTTTGTAATTATAACAATCCAAATTCTAATTAAGCAAATGAGATCAAATTACTGATTCAATTAGGACAAAATTAAGATTCTGGGCAAGTTCAAAATTAGGCCAAATCAAATATATTTTTGTAAAGAGTATATTTTTGTAATCATAATGTTCAAGTTTGGAAGCAATCGATCCAACAAATAGTTATATAATAATTTTTTAATTTTTAAATATGAAAAATTAAAAAATTAAAATATAAGTCCAATTTAAAAAAATTTAGTGCTGTTGGATTTGTAATAATAAAAGAAGGCTACACAAAAAGTTTCATCGAATTTTGAGCGTTGGATTGTCCAAAATTAATTTTTGAAGTTCTTACCTTCAAAATTAATTAAAAATAAAATATAACTACAAATTTAGAAATTTTTTATCGAAGACGTTCGTCTCTTCAATACGGATCTTCCGGTCAAGTTTTGTCAAGTTTGGAAATTGGGCGACAAAAGAATGCAATTAATATATATTTTTCTTATTTCTTAATTTCTCTCTCTTCCTCCCCCCCTTTGGTGGTAGCGTGCTCCCCGCCAGACAAGCTTTCCAGTCACCTAGCCTACCGGTTGCTGGGCTGCTTAGCCAGGGGGCATCCCGACCAGGGAGCCCTCCCACCTCCTCCTCCAAAGCTCACCAATAGCCCTTAGTTCCCCTCACCCTTTGTAGCACCTCATCCCGTTGTCGCGTGCAACTGAGGTATTCTTAAGGAATAATAAGATAGTTGGCAGCGGAACGGTACACTACTCGGGAAGGACTGCCGAATCTCCCCGAATAACTGCTAAATAATGAGCTGCTAGACTAAATTTTAAGATGCGCAAAGTCTTATCTTAATTATTAGATAATATTATATATATATATATATTAGATTATGAGTGAAATATGAGGAATCCAATATATATAAGTGTAGCTCCCTGCCCCTTAATCCACAATCATCAAATTGAGGAGTAGTATGTCACTTTGGCAAATCCCCCACTTAAGATTGGATTAGGTATAACTCCTAATCAACTAGTAAGGAAAAGATGAGCCACTTCATATATATTATATACTCAATCATTAAGCAGATAAAAAATCAGAGTGCGGAAGTAAAATAAAATAAACATACATCCAGTTTATCACAATAAATAGCAAAAGTGCAATATACGGCTCATAATATAATGTACAGTAAGAAAAAATACAGTCAAAGGTACCTATATTATTGCAACATTAATTAAATAGTTTAAATAAAATTAAATCAGAACTCTCATCCTCACAGGAAGATGAAAAAGACCAAACAACTTATGGTTCTCCCAACTGATGCTCCTTTTCAATATAAGGCTCCTCCTCTTGAGCACTTATCTCCTTAAACCTATCTGAATATGATATTATCGGTTTCATAATGCCAGGGCCCCCAGCTAACAAAAGAAAATTTTTATTAGATAATTATCTAAGTATATTTTAAGCTGAATATTTTATATGAATTATTAATGTCATCATTTACTTATATAAAATTAAAATCATAACTAGCATAGAAACAGTAAGCACATAAGAACCATGATATGATATTTATAACTAAACAAGATTTGAAGCAAAAAGGTACATCTCAAAGCAAACTAAGAAAGGATGAGCATACATATATAATATAGTAAGTAAGAGTACTGAAAGCAAAGTCTAATCCTAAACATGCTGATGATTATATATCATATGCTGGTTTAAAATAGTAAATCTAAAAGTGGTACATATAGTAAGCAGTAAAATCTAGCATCATATAAGTAAGTATAAGTGAGCAGATAACTAAAATAAAGTTAACTGAAATAACATGCATCATTAAGACAATAAGCAGCAAACTAAAATTTAAAACAGGTATATACAACTGTCATATCAAAAAATTAGCCAATCAGGCCTAGACAAAAATTCCCAAAACTTTTATAGGCTATGGCAGATATAACAGAACAACATGACTAAAGAGGTAGTAAATATAAATGTAGAATATTTAGTTATTTTACTTTTGCTTCTGTGGACACATCCAGAAGCAGCTAAAGAGTCAAGCACGTCTGTAAGACTATACGGGTTCCAAGTTTAACACACACTGCTCAATAAGTAATGTTAAGCAAGGGACCCTTCTATACATGGTGACATTGTTATTATCTAATTAACTATTCTAACTATTCTAAGTTACACAAGTTCATGATCTCTAATGCCTACTATTGAGTGTAATTTAGAAATACGGCCTTATAAGTTAAAAGCAATTATAATTGATCAGGTTCCAATTTAGTTCAATCAGAATCGACTATTAGTTAAATAATAAATCATTACGACCTAATTAATGAATTTAGATATTCTATACTAAGATTTGGTCAAGATCTACTAAATTAGGGATTATGAATTAAGCACCACGAATTGGAGTTAATCACATAATCTAGAGAGTAAGAACTAAGGATCTAAGGTTTTAAAATTCTAAAGTGAACTAATGATTGAGGCAAATCCTATTAAATAAAGTTAAACTTAATAGAATAATTCTCCTAATATTATTCTAAAGTTTAAAGATATAAAAAAAAATTAGAATCAAAATATGAAAATATAGAAACTAATAAAATCAAGAATTTATTTATTTAATAACCCCATTATTCAATAAATAAAATATAACCTAATATCTATCCTTATTCTTAAGAAACAGATCCTAAGGTGAAGTGAAAATTCCTAATGAGCTCATAATAAAAATACTTAGAGAGATTTTAAGAGCTGATTGAATTTATTTACACCCAGTGTTTGTATTTAATTAGGGAGGTTAAGGGTGCATTTTAACTAAGTAAGGAATATTTTCCTTAGAGATTTTTAAATCTTTATGGGAGATTTTTATATAATTATTCAAATTATGAGATTTAAGACCTAAATTAATCTTAAATTAGTTTTATTATTATTTTTAATGATTTGAATGATATTTTAGGGGTTAAAAGCACTTAACCTAAATTTTAGGCAAAATAATTATTTTGCCCCTACTCAAGGGTCCAAAAAGCTACTTTTTAATTTAGGACTTCAATTTGGATATTCTTACTATCTAATGATTCATTACTATCTAACATGAAGATAGATAGTAGGTACATTAAATTTGGATAAGAAATGGGTCATACATAATCAAACTAAGAAATTTGACATAAGAGGTAATCTAGCACCAAATGAGATCTAGATTCTTGTGTAATTTATTATCGCTTGTTGTTCAAGAATTTAATAGTCTAAGAACACTAAATTCTGAGATCTATTGGTTAAGTTATGGTGATTTCAAGATTATGGGTATTTAAGCAAATTCTAAGGCTAAGAGTGATAAAAAACCTAACTTCTCCATTTGAAATCAAAATTTAACAAATTCAGTGGCTATAGTTTTCATATATCACATTGAGTACTTTAACTGAGAGTAGACCCAATTTGAACCTCAATTGGTCAAGTTATGACCTAATTAGGGTTAGGGGTATTTTGATCAACTTAGTATTTCTATAGTTCAAAACCTAAATATTATTTCAGTTTACTATTGGTACTAAAATTTTAAGCTAAATAGCAATTTGAATTTTTTGATTTGAAGTTTAATTGACTAAGCTATGGCCAAATCAAAATCTAGGGTTTTATGGGTAATTAGGATAGGTCCTAAAAGTCATTAGCAAATTAAATACCCAATGGCAAAACTAATAATATCAGTGTATTCCTAATATTCTCCTGATTACTTTAAGATCCATATTGGTTAGATTTGAGTCATTAGGTGCAAAGTTATGAGGGTTCAAAATTATGTTATAAGAGAGAGAATATCCTAAAATATCACTATATTAAATAGGTGTCCTATGAGATAATTAATACTACTATTAAATTCATCTAATTTTTTTTGATTAAAATGAGATATATATTGAGTATATTTGGATAATTAAATTGGGGATTATGATCATCTAAAGTTTCAGTAATTAATTAATTTAATTAATATTAATTTAACTCACTGATTAAGTAAGGGTAACAAAATTAAATAAATTATATTAATCAGAATAAAGAATTAATTAATAAATGGCGGGACCCATCTGTATACGCGATAAGTAGGGATTCGGCGACGCGGAGCTACGAGTCCCATAGGGACACCTGGCAGCGAACTATAGGCAGACAGCCAGCCGCGGGACCCACCAGAAGGCATTAGTTGATGGAGCTAGACCCCATCGAATGCGTAGTGCTGCCGGACTAGACGCGGGACTACGATGGGGCCCGCTGTCGGGGTCGACAGCAACCGCTGACGCGGTACGGGCCCCACTCATGCACTACGAGCGACGGGTGCATGACGCGTGGCCCTGAGGTCCAGCCGAGCATAAGAGGGCAGGCCCACATCACAGATGCGCAGCACGAGTGGTCCAGAAGTTCAACCCGACCCAACTCAAGGCTAGCCCTCGCTGCTATGGAGCACCGCACTTAGGGCACGCCGGGAAGGGGCTCTCCCGTTGTCAGCGGGGCTCGACCCGCACGACGACGTGTAGGTCTTAACGAGACTTTCACAACCATGGTTGAAGCAACCGGTGAGGTGGTTGGGATGAGCCGAAATCCCAAACCCTAAACTATAGGTCTCAGATGGCACGCACCCTAACGAATCCTACTGTGGATGATCAATCAAATTGATTCGATCGAATCGATGGTTCTTCGATCAGACGCCATAAGAATGTAATCCATGTAGTGAAATAGGTATGTGAGATGGAAAGATAGTAATTGAATGCATGGATCGGAAGAATGAGGTACCATAAAGTCGACGACCGAGGTTCGCAGAGGTCCGAACTTCCTCAGAGAGTCGATCGCGCAAAGTAGCGGACTAGCACGGGGAGGTCCTTAATGGGCTTATGGCGGAAAAGGAGAGGCTGGACAGGCATTGGTTGGGCAGCGGCGACGGCGAGCGGCCGCGTGGCGAAGGGCGAGCTCTGCGAGGGACTGATGCACGAGAGCCGTCTGATGAGACGACCAACCAAACGGCGCGGGCGTAAACAACAAACAACGTCGATTAGGGTTAACGACATCGCGATTTTATTTTTTTCTTAAATAATAATTTAATTAATAAATTTAATAATTTTAAATCTTGATTTTAGTTGATTAATTTTACTTGATTAAATAATTTCCAAAAATTCTCAAATACTAACCCTTAGCTAATTGAGGGGTGAGGAATGCAACGATGAGGTCTAAATTTTTTATTCGACGAGTATTTTATTTTCCCAATTTTTGGGGTATTTAAATATTATTAAAATATTCGACAAATTTTCGACGACTCCCGATTGCCATCAAAACATCACCCATAGCTAATTTGGGGGCAATGAGTGTAATGACGAAGTCCAATTTTTGATATGAGATCCATTTAAATATGTAAATTTCTAGAGTTTCTAAATTCTTTTCAAAATCAGGATTTGATCCATTTAACTTTTGATTTAGACTAAGTATTAGTGGATGACTCATAATGACTTAATTAGAACTTAAGACTGAGATTAGGACCTGGATTAGCCTTAATTAGTTTAAGTAATAACTTGGGCTGTTACAATAAGTATAATAATATTTTTAGTATGCTGATCACATCATAATACTAAGTATAAGTAATTATAAACACAGAGTGCAGAAGCTAAAGCATACATCTAGATCATCCATCACCGAAACTAAAAAAATCATTCATCTCAAAAAAGAAAAGAAATACATCCAATGTTAAAGTTATTATAGACAATTTTCTTTAAATAAACAGATAAAAAATAGTCTCTCAACTCACAATAAAAAAGTAAACTAAGTACAGTAAAATATATTGAGCAGGCTAATACTCTACCAACTCTTCTTGGATCTCCTAAGAAACCTTAAATGTCTGCTCCTCAAACTGCTCTGGATCTGGCAAATTGTTGAATCCCAAAAATACCACGTGTTAAATAATGAGTCTAACACATCGAAAAGATATTCTGAATAGTTATAATTATCTAAGGTTTAACATTTAAGCAAATAAACAAACTGCAGAAACCCACTAAAATAGCTTAAAAGTATGAAATTGTGTAAAGCTAAAATGAGAGGTACAATGGTGGCTAAAAGACTAAGTACTAAAAATAGAAAATAGTATATTAGCTGAAATTAAATAAAAGGTAAAATAAAATTGTGCTGCAAGTCACTGAATATGCATCTGATTATGCCAATAATTTATACTGTCATTATGCATTTGGTGCCTTATGCACCCCAAGTAATCCTAATATCATGATGCCTGCTGCATCCTATAGTTCATACTACTTTTTGATGCTTATGCTTATGTAATTCATGCCAAATGCTTTCAAATTAATATGCTTCTTAAATCATCTAAAGCTAGAAATAAATTCAAAATCAAGTAATGATTCAATTTATCTATATCGTGCAGAATTCATCTAAATGAATTCTAACTCCTAAATCTAATCCACTTAATGGTATACTATACATAAACTTATCAAATAAAGAAGTTGTATACACACAATTGGTATATTTCTAAGAAAGGTGGGTTTAATACTTAGTTTATTTAACTGCACTTATCGAAACACACGATGATAAGGTGCAGAACCATAGCACAGTTAATTCTCTCAAAATAAGTTATTAAATATCCTATTTAAAAGCATACTTATAATGTCCTAAAAAAGGTAACTTTAAACACTTAGTATGTTTAACTGCACTTATTAAAACACATGGCGATAAGGGGCAAAACTGTGTATGTAACAACCCTCGGTTGTTATCCTAGCTAAAACTAAATTAATTTAGCTAAACCAAGGTTTGATTTTGATTCCATTAGATTCAATGGGTCATTTAAACATAAACCTAGAAGTTTAAAATCAATTGGAGCTAAATTGGAGAATTTGGTATTTTTGGCTATTTTTAAGCCCTGAAAAATACCTAAATTATTTTGATCTCCAAATTGAAATCTGATTTCATTTTTAAATTCCTCATACCTAAATTAGCTAAGGGTAAATTTTTGGGAATTTTTGGAACTCATTTGATCCTAAATTGAATTTGGGAAATTTTATAACAATTAAGAATTAATTAAATAGTTTTAATTAATTAAAATTAAATTTTATTTAATTTTAATTCTGTGGGATTTGCTGTCGGGACCACGGCAGATCCGCTGCGGGGTCCCGACAGCGGCGCACAGTTTCGAGCCAATGGGATCTTGAGCACGGATCTCAGCGCAGGATCCAAGGGCTCGCGTCGCTCCGTCCCACGATCGAATCTCAGCCGCGAGATCGGCATATTAAATCTAACGTACGGGATTTAATTTGCATGGCCGTTGCTTAAAATCTCCATCAGGCCGTCCAAACGTAACGGATTCGCAGATCAGACGGCACTGAGACCCCGGTTACTGTGGATCTTCGTCTCTAGAGGATCCCGTCCCGACAGAAGGAATTTCGCCGAATCAAGCCACGTCGGACCTGTCTGCCATCTTCTCGCCAGGTCAGCTTGACCGTTAGGATCCTTCCCATAGTGGCCAAACCTAGGGAGCTGGGTAGTGTGGCCGAGCTAGTCCAATTAAAGGAATCTGGGTGAACTCCTCGGCCCAAGCCTAATCCCTGAACCTCAGCTATGGTTTCCTTCCCCCAGAGCTCCCTGAGCCTATAAATACCTTCCAAGCTTCTCAGTGAGCTCCTTTGCTCACTGAATTTCCCTCCACTCCCTAGCTGAAGCCATTGAAGCTCTCGACGATCATGACTGACTGGTCCTGCCGCATCTGCTGATAGAGGGAGTGATCTGGCGTTCAGACCCCCTTACCGAGCTTCTGCAACCTTCTAGAATAATCTAGCCCAGCCACATTGTCCTCTGTCCCTGGGTTTCTTCAAACCAAGGTACAACTCCTTCCTCCTCTCTGTCGAGCTGAATCTAGCTCAATTCGCCTCTCCTCAAGCCATAGATGCTGTGCTAGGACCCTTCCTTAGCTCCTAGCGGTCATCCTGGACCTCTAGTGAGCCTTGGCAGTGCGCTAGATGGCCTAAGCACCGTCTGGGAGCACACTATCAGTCGGGCCAATCCGCACGAATGCGGCGTGCTCCTGAGCCATTTAGCCCTCTGATTAGTATCGAAACCCTCAGAGTAATAATTGTAAGCTGGTATCGAGGGTCAGGTTCGACCAGATCGATCAATTCGACTGAACATGATCGATCCAGTTGAAGCTCTGAACGACAGAAAATGCGGAGTAGCACTCCAACGATCCAGACCACCTCAGGATCTCTCGTTGCGCCCTGTCGCTCCCTCTTCGATCCCTGAACGGGTAGGGATCGAGATATCGGCGACTCGTGGACTCTGTGAGGAGAATTATCTCCTCACAGGTGCGCCAGCTGAGGTGTTTCGGCCGAATAGGCATCCCGCGATTCGGACCTTCCCAGTCAGGGCTTCGTGGTTTAATCGACGCGTCTAAGGCCAAGGAACGTGTAGCCATCGAGATCAGGGCCTGGCGTCCTGTGCACGGTGAATTTGGCGACGTAAGGTAACCCTATGGTTCGGGCTGCGAGCGCTCGCGGGAGGAAGAAGACGGTAATTTTGGGCCGGGCCGAGCCCCGGCCCGCGGAGTTTGGAATTTGGGCTGCAGTTAATTAAATGATTATTGGAATGTATTTTTAATGGTTGTGATTTAATTTAATTAAAACCTAAAGTTCTAATTTAAATAAAAATACAAATTAAATTAATTAAATAACTTTAGTTATATAAATCCAAATGATATGATCCAATACACCATTTGAATTAGAAAAATTCAAGGAATCTGAATATAAAATAAAATCTCGGATCCATTGATTGGATTTAAAAATATTTGCCAAACCTTCTTTGTTCTTAAATAAATCATATAAAATCATCTAATTATCCAATTTATGAGATTAAGAACTCTGATTGCTCCTTATACCCTAAGGAAAAATTCCAGACCCTTAAAATTAATTTTGGATAATTAATTTTCTTAATCACTCCTTAATCACCCTAATTAAGGATTAGTAAATTAAACCCTAATTAAGCCTCTGATTTGGGTGGGGATGGTTCCAATATCATATTAGACCTCCTATAACCTAAGTATAAGGTTTGATTATCCTAAAGTGCCCTAATTTCAATAATCATCATAAGTGGCTTAATTAAGTGATTAATGCTAATTAAGACCATTTAGGTCTTCAAAACCTAAATTAAAGGTGTTTCCCACTTTATTAAGTAATATGAAAC
Source organism: Gastrodia elata (assembly GCA_016760335.1). Taxonomy (NCBI): domain Eukaryota; kingdom Viridiplantae; phylum Streptophyta; class Magnoliopsida; order Asparagales; family Orchidaceae; genus Gastrodia; species Gastrodia elata. Next base: position 45,249,334 of record CM028676.1, read on the forward strand.
ACATTAGAACAGTCTGGGACAAATTTGGATAATTAAACCCTAAAATCTCAATTTTAGCCTTAAGAATGGCATTTTTGTCATTTTGACCAAAGTATGATTTAATGTTCCTTAAGTGAAAATTTTAGTAAACCACTACAATGTAGGGTGGAAATGTTTCTCTAAAATCCTAGAACAATAATAATCACCAATCCATGAAATCTTCATTTAGTCCTTAATAAAGATACTTAGATCTTAAGTTTTACTTATAAAGATCATATGGCATAAAACCTTAAAATCTAATAATTGAAAAGGTCAATTATCTCACTAATAAGTTCAGTTAAGATAACTTAAGAATTAAGTACTAAAAGAAAAGTAATTGAAAATGTCTAAGTAAAATCTTAGCTTAAGGTCTAAAGTGATCAAAACTCAGACCCATAGATCTTAAGTGACCTAAGAAGGTCAAAATGGATTCAAAGTTAATCTAATACTTGAAATAAGCTCTTATAGTTAATCATGAAATAAGATTCTAAAGAAAATCACAAATGGAAACTTTTAAGTCAAAACTTTAATTAAAAGTCTAAAGAGATCAGACTTCAGATCTTTAGATCTTAGATCTTAGACTTAGATTTTCAATTTGAATCAAATCACCTCCAATTGAAATTCTTTAATGATTGATTGTTTAATCTTTTGAAACCTTCCATGTGGGTATATGATGATTCAATCAATAAGATAATGAATTTATCTTAAGGATTGAATATAGATCTTAGATTCTCAAGTTCTTAATTGATTATTTTATCTTGTAATTAGTAGAATAGCCTTTCATTAAGATCTTAGTTCCTGAATCTTTCAACTTATAGGATTCTTTACCATTAAATTAGGATTAAGTGAGAAACCTAGATCCTATTTAGAATATCATCTTGGATTTAGAACTTGAACTCAACATAGGGTTTAGGTTCTGAATTCTTAAAATCTTGATTAAATTTGATTTATTTAATCAAGATTTGGGTAAGAGAGTGAAAAATTCATAAAATTAGGTCGTTGAATTGCTTACATAAACTATATAATCGCCGCATGATTTTGGATTAGAACTTGTTAAGTTATGATATTTAACTTTAAGGATGTAAATCTGAGATTGTACTCGATAGCTAGATGTTGGAGATCCTAAGCTTGTACCTTCTTAGAGTAGTTAGATTTGGTAATTAGACAACAATAGATATCACATAAGTTTAGATTGAGTCTTTTGCTTACTTTAACTAGATTGCTTTGCAGACCTTGGATTTTGAGCTTTAGCCCGTGAGCATAATAGGAAAAACTTAGGATGATGCATCCTAAGCTAGTATTGAAATTACATATCATTCAATTTTGTTTTGTCACAGTTAGTAGAATATGACCTAGTTTAGTCTGCCTCTTCAGTAGTGGTATTGTATAGATTGGACTCAGACCTAGCATATTTAGATGGCTAAGCTGAGGATTTATTGATTGATATTGGAGGCCCTATATGACCTATTGGCTGGTATGGCAGTACTAGGACTTAGGCATATTACTACTTTAGCTGAATTGTTTTGTTTCTGATTTTCTTTGCCACATGCTTCAGTAGCCTTATTTTCAGTATTTGCTCACTTTACCATATGTCTCAGTGGTTTCATATTTCAAATATTGCTTTGCTTTTGCCATATGTCTCAGTGGCCTTCCTTTTTATCTCAATCTGCATATTATATGTATACTTTCATGGCTTAGATATATGTATGAATGACATGTTTAGGATGCTAGAATTTTATTGTATTCAGTGCTTGTGTTCTTTTATACTCAGCATGTTTTACTTCGATCATAATCATGTTAGGATCATATTTATTCAACAGTTACAGTTATTTTTGCTTTTAGCCTTACCTTGCTTATTTAGTGTTTTGTATGTTACTTCACATATGTGTTGCATACTATAAATGGATAATTTATAGTATTCCATTTCTTTCATAGCTTGTTGCACCATTTACTGCTTGCATGTGTAGTTAAATTAAATGTGATATCATTTAACATTCAGTTTATTTAAATAGCCTAAAATGTACTTAGACAATTGTCTAGCTGTAACCTTTTTATTTTGTTGGCTGGGGCCCTGGTATTTGTGATACCGACAAATGTCAGATCTAGACGTGTTCGTGGGCAGTGTCGCTGAGGAGGAGCCAGTTCAGGAGGAGGACCTTCCAGCTGCTGTTTAGCTAGTTTTGTCTTGTTGATTCCAGTGAGGATGAGAGTATTTCATTTTCAGTTATTCATTTCAGTTTGTAATAATTACTTTTTGGATGTACTTTACTTTCTGCATTGTGATGAGTTACTATATTGTATTTTCTTTTCTTACTATGTATGCGTGTGGATGTTACTCTATTTTATATTGCTTCCGCCACTTTGATATTTATATTGATGAATGTTATAGCACTTGGTGACAAGTCCTTGCCTTAAGGCAAGTTGGGTTCGCCTAACTTTACTTAAGTTGGGGATTTACCACAGTTGGAGCACTGTACTTCTTATTGTCAGTACGGGGGCCCCACAGTGTAATAGTCTATTCTCTCAAATTAAGCTGCTCAATCCCCAACTTATAACGCTCTTGAATTTGGGATGTTTATCCTGAACTAAACTATACTTATATAATTACCTAAGATAAGATCAAAATCATACAGTTCTATTCAGGATAAATCAACCAACTCGAAATTCTATTGAAATAAATCAGTTCTATGGATATAAATTATCACCTCCAACTAATAGTTCTACTAATTCTAATAATTCTATCTAATAATTAAGGAATAATTGATTAATGAATCCACACTCCATTGTGGTGATTACTATACAAGGGTTTAATGGGAGTGACATAAAAGTCACTTAATTTAGGATATTACCATAAGAAAGTAATCTCAGTCTAAATTTTTAGGTTATTATACTACAAAGTTCTAAGATTAAATATCTAAAGCTAAGAAGGTGCATCTAAGTTCCTACCTCAAGATTAGACAATAAGCTCTTCCCACCTCAAAAGTATGACTACTTAAAGGTTTAGCAGTTATTAAATTAAATATCTAGACCTCAATCTTAAGATCTAAACATTGAAGTATACACGTGTTCAAATTATAGTTGAGTTATAAGATTTACTTGAACTTACCATTCTTGAAAATATTTACTTAAGTCATATAAATTAGATGAGTAAGCTCATCTGATTAACTTAAACTACAATAATGGAACATAATCATATGAATTCTTTGAGAATTGATTGAATTTACAAATCCATTTTATTTTAGAATTTATCTTATGTTAAGTATCTTTCTTAAGAGAAAATCAAGAATTTAATGGTTAGTTTCAGATGATCAATTATAACAACACACGTTGTTACTTAGGTCATTAAGGACTAATATAAGTCCTAATTATGATTTTAGTATACTAATTAAGTCATTAAGAACTCAAAAATGAAGTTATAGTTTTAATGAGAGGTCAATTTAACTTTCTTTATTTTCAGGCTAATTAAATAACTCAAAATATTTGTCAAAAATAAACTATCTCTAAATCGCACCAAATTTCAGTGGTTGGTTCTTAAAGTTATTAGGAGTCTATTGGTGATATTCTTAAACTAATTGGACTACCCAATTATGAGTAATAATATTTTGGTTGTTACAATTTAGCCCACTATAAAAATATTGTAGATCTGGAGAAAAGACTCACATATTATAAAATTTAAGTAAAATTATTGACAAATAGTTGATACCTTCTTAAAATTGCTTATACTCTAAGAAATGCTACTGAGATTGAACTTTTAATGCCTAGCAGCAATAGAAATATATATTGTTATAAGAGTTTATACGATTAAGAATTTGTCACACAAAATTAGTGATAAAAATATAAAATTTTATTGTTGCTTATTTTAGCAAAGTTATGCAACAAATTTTGATAATATTTATTATTGTAAAGTTGAACAAATATTTATTTTATTTTATACAAGCTTTATTAAATAATATTAAATAATATTGTTGTTTATTTTATGCGAGTGATAAAGTCGAGTTGTTTATCCCTCTGCCTATCCCCAAAATTGGATCTCTGAGTCCAAAATGGAAGCTTTTCAGAGTGAGCATCAGGCTGGCCTCCAGGCTGAGCGAAGAGGAGCTGGGCAAACTTGAAAGACGATGAGAAGGATGGAGCGGTTCTTCCTCTGAACTATCTTTACTCTCTGGACGTCGGTCTTCGCGAAGGTCATGTGGAGAATTGTGTGTCAATGGGACGGTCTCTGTTTCCAATATCCACTTGAGATGGCAGAGAGTTAGGGGGAGGAGTTGTGGGAGTCAGAGGCTTCTTCCAGAGACTCAAGCCGATGCATCAAGGCTAGGTCATTAGTGGTAACTTTCCACGAAAGCATTGGCGTCATTACTTGTAGTACTACATGAAGAATCTTTCACAGATAGGACGAGCAGGTTGTGGTTTAGGGCGCCGTGATCGACGGGCTGACAGCTAGCGGAGAAAGACGGGAGTCAGTGGCGGGAGGGCGAGGCGTGGTCATGCATGGGCAGAGGCGGGGCGACGGAAGAGGAGCCGCGGCTCACAAATAAGATCATGGACTTGACTTTAAGCAGTTCTAAATCCAAGTTATATATATTTCTCTAAGAAAATGTGTCTGATGCGTTTTTGGATAATAATAAAACAATAAGTAGGACCATTTATATACTAATATACTAAAATACATATAGATGTTATATCAATTTAATATATAAATAAATTATTTGTTAAATATATATTTTTATGAGATTTATATGTAAAAATTAAAAAAAAAAAATTTCTATTAGTTAAAAATATTTTTTGATATATATTTTTAATATAAGTATATATTTTTTATAAAAAATATCAAAAAATTTATAAAAAACAGCAAAAATAATTCTCATTTAGCTTATATATTTAAATAATTATACTCTTACAAGTAATTAAATAAAGAAATTAAATAATATAATCGAGACCCTTAAATTTATAATTTAGAAAAGAAATTCAAGCCACACCAATTTTATTCTTACTTAAAACAAAAGAACATTGTTATAATATTTTTATCTGTGATTTTTTTAGTGACTCAATATAATTAATATATTTAAAATTAGTAAAATTGATGTTAATTGATATTTATTAGTAAAATTATAATTAAAAATTCATTAAAAATACTTTAATTAGTTACACTAAAAATATTGAAGCACTAATAAGGGTAAGAACAAAATAAATCACTTATATTACTAAAGGAAAAGATTATAGCAATATAAGAAATTTTCCAAGCAACTATTCAGAAATAATAAAAACTTTTATAAATTTAGAGTTGCACCTTGGCAACTTGCGGGGATAGCTCAGTTGGGAGAGCGTCAGACTGAAGATCTGAAGGTCGCGTGTTCGATCCACGCTCACCGCATTTTCATTATAAATAACGAAAGATTATTTTGCAAAATAATTATTTGAAATTAATCCTCTTGAACAAAGTCTATATAAAATAGAATTTAAATACTTATTAAAATGCTCCCCCGCTGAATTACTTGAATTTGATTTAATATTTTTAAATATACAAAGTCAAAAGATAGAAATTTTGTATACCAATATTCTTATAACATTTTAGAAAATTTTAGATTATTTAAAGTTAAGATATTTAATGATACCACCTTTTATATATTTAGATTAAAAATTATTTTGAAATAAATAATTAAGAAAGCATGAAAAAGATGAACTTTGACAAAGTAGAATAAGTTATTTGAATGTAGGGGTGTCAATTTTATCCGAAACTCGAAACTCATTTGAAAATTACTCGAATTTTGAGTTAAATCAAACTCGACTTGAAATTTTCGAGTTGATTCTAGAGTTGAATATCTGAACGCAAACCTTATTTGAGTCGAGTTCGAGTTAGGCTTGACTTGACTCGAATTGGGTCCAACTCCAATCAAAATAAACATGATGGTAATGTAATGAATAAATGAAGCGACATTTATTTAATGCTTATATACCGCGACACTGTCGGGTACGACGCTCGCTCATCACCCAACTAAGTGCAGTTCAATACCCCGAGTAACCAAGTTTTTCTTTTTTCCGCTCAGCAGATTTGAAAGGAATTATAGTGGATTTCAAATCCGCGATAATCTTCTATCCGTCAGCGATATCTTTTGTACGAAGCCGCAGAGGCATCATTTCCCATTTTTCGATCCGACTTCTCTCTCGAGTTTTGTCTTCTTCTGGCTTCTCACATTCTACTGGCTTCTCGCCTTCTTCTGGCTGACGGATCCTTCTGTCCCAGGTTTTGAATATAATCTTCTTGGCTTTTTGTTCTTGGCTTCTTCACGTGTTTAGGAATTTTGCATGCAAATGTTTTATAAGTTGTTTAGTAGCTTTTATAATTATTTTAGGGTTTTCAAACATTCAAGAATTTATGAGTTGCGATATTCTTTAGATCTTGTGAGTTACAATATAACGGTGTGTTTAAATTTTTTAGAGTTTTCAGTTTGGCAGTAAGTTATTTGCATATTTTAGGGTTCAAGCTGCAAGCTGATAATGTGATTATGTTTATATTTTGTACTTATTTTTAATTTTAGAATTTTTTAATAACAATAATTATGAGCTTATAACTTTATTTTTAAGGCTAAATAGTGAGTTAGAATTGTGCTTTTACAGTTATAGACTTACAGTTTAATAATTTGTTTAATATTTTTTCATATTATTTTTGTGTTTTTTAGGCTATTCAATCTTGCAGTAAGCATTTTCATATTTTATAGTACAAGTTGCAAGCTGATGTTATGATTACGCTTACATTGTATACTTTTAATTTTAGAATTTTTAGACATGTAATATTTTAGGAGCCTGTAACTCTATTTTTAGGATTAATGTGCGACTTGAAATTATATTTTTATAATTACAAACTTATAGTCTAAAAATTTGTTTAATATTTATCATTTTTTTTTTTGTTTAAGCTTTTCAGCTTTGTAGTAAGTTATTTATCTATTTTTGGGTTCAAGTTGCAAGCTGATGATGTGATTCTGTTTACATTTTAAATTTTTATTTAATTTTAAGATTCTTAAGCATACAATATTTTATAAGCTTTTAACTCTATTTTTAGGGTTAAGCTTTGAGTTAAAATTGTGCTTTTACAGTTACAGACTTAGAATTTAATAATTTGTTTAATATTTTATCATATTATTTTTGTGTTTTCTTAAGCTTTTCAATCTTACAGTATATTTTTTTTTATGTTTTATGGTTCAAGCTGTAAGCTAATGCTATGATTCTGTTTATATTCTATACTTCTATTTAATTTTAAAGTTTTTAGACATTCAATAATTATAAGCCTATATCTCTATTCTAAAGGTTAAGCTGTGAGTTGAAATTGTAATTTTACAGCTACAAACTTACACTCTACTGATTTGTTTAAAATTTATTATATTATTTTTATATTTTTTTAGGATTTTCAGTCTTTTAGTAAGTTGTTTGTCTAATTTAAGTTTCAAGCTGCAAGCTCATATTGTTATTCTATTTACATTATGTACTTCTGTTTAATTTTAAAATTTTTATATATTCAATAATTATTAGCGTGTAACTCTATTCTTAAGATTAAGTTATGGTTGAAATTGTGCTTTTATAGTTACATACTTACTATAACAACAATATGTTGTTACCCAGCTTAATCTATACTTAATTAGGATCAATGACTTAGAGTCACTAAATTCTAAACCTCATTAGGACATAACCTTAAAAAACTATGGCTGATTTCAGCACTACGACAGTTTTCAGCTCTGTGGCGTGCGGCAACACTCTCAGGCGCTACGGTGCGCTACGAAGCCAGGTTTCCCGAGAGCTGGGTGCTACGGCGCACTGCAGCATCCCCTGGCAGTGAGCCAGGCGCTACGGCGCGCAGTGGCGCCCTACGACGCACTACAGTGTAGTCAACCCAAGACGCGGGCACTGCGGTGCTCTGTAACGCCTCATGGCCGAGAACCAGGTGCTACAACGCGCTGTAGCGCTTGACGGTGATTTTGCTTGTGCAAAAACTAAAATGTGTCTCATTTGGCACCCAAATACTCTTGATTTAGGACACCTCATGTGTGGTGTCATATACCGATTAAAAAGTCTTTCTAAGGCCTTTCCATTGATACCAAAATCGACACAAAATGATTATTTTAACAATGCAAACAATGAAGCTAAAGGTTCGGGTATACAAAAACAATATATGTAGAATTAATTTGCTTCTCTAAATAATATAATTACAGAGATCACTATTCCTATAGGGATAGAGGCATGCGTTCATTATCCCACATGTGGGTCGGCCTTCAGCCGCTCCCTTACGACCCCAGACGCCCACACGTATGAAAGGAATGGATTACACGAGTCATGCGGGTCATGCCCGACCTGACTCGACTCATTTAACATGTTGGCGAATCATGGGATGGCTAGAACTAGGGCATACAAATACGCCCAGCTCTGTCCACCTCTTATGGGGTGCTTAATATCGATCAAAAGGTCTCTCGTAACTAAATCGCCACCTAAATCTGCCTTTAACTCCTCAAATAATGGTGCCCTAATTTCATATCTACGAGACATTACTGCCGAATAATGTAAACTAGTCGGTGAACTGAGCCCTAATAGGGATCTATCGAGCCTGATTTCGGCTCGATTTAGATTGCATAATATAAGCAATAACAAATTGAAATAAGTTTAAGAGCAAACGGAGACAATCGAAAGAGTACCTGTAACGACCCAAAGTCGTTTTGCAAATTAGGTCAGAATCCCGCCTTATGAATCAGGATCCCGTGAAATTTCACTTTAGGGCAAACAAAACTACCAATAGATGAAAACAACTTTAAGGATCAAAGAGCCCTAATTCAGGAGAAATCCGAAAGACGTAAGCTCCCGTTCTATTTTCGAAATTTCTAATTTCTAAAAATCAAAACATTGAAATACGTGTCCGAATTCATCGTTTTCAGTATCGACGTGTTAAGTATATTATTTAAAAGTTGCTCGAGAAGTTTCATCAAATTCTGAGCGTCGATTAGATCGTGGCAAATTTTCGAAGTTTAAACCCCTAAAATTAAAATAAAATAAAAGTTTGCTCCGAATCGAAAATTTTTCGGCACGAGGGTGTTCGTCATGTCGTAACACACCTCGGTGCCAGGTTTTGTTGCATTCGGACGCCGAACGGCGAAAAATGCGGTTAATTTGAAATTTTAAATTTTTTTCCATTTTTTTCTTCTTCTCTGTTTTTTTGTCTCTTCTTTACACACGCCCCTCCTTTTTCTCCCGTGCCAGGCGGAAGCCTCCGCCTGGCACCTGCCTGTGCCATTTTTGGTGTAGGTTGTCGGCCCAGAGGGCCGACCCTGACTCCCGGCCCCACTCCCGCCCTCTGTCGGGAGAAGCTTCCGCGTCAGAGCCTCCTGGCGCGCGCGCCAGGCGCCGAGCTGGCGCCATTATGGCGCCAATTGGCGCACGTTGTGGCGCCTCTACGTGCGCTTATAAAGCCCCCCATCCCCTCCCCTCTTCTCCCCACACCTTCCAGCAGCCTCTTCCCCTCTTCCCTCCTCAATTCAGCCAACCCTCCTCCTTCCAGCAGCCCGGCAGCCTCGACAGCATCCTTCCGGCAGCCCGGTAGCCCCGACATCCCTTCCAGCAGCCCGGCAGCCCCTTCTAGCCTCCTTCCGGCAGCCCGGCAGCCCCGACAGCCCTTCCAACCACCTTTCGGCAGCCCGGCAGCCCCCCAGCGGCTCCAGCAACCCTCGGCCACCCTTCGGCCAACCCGTTCCAACTCTCTTCGTATTCCGGCGATCCTAAATCTAAGGTAAGAGGAGGAAATTATAAGAAAACATTCATTTTCTCCAAAGCTTGTTACTCTCCTTATAACTATCAAATTATATCTAGTCATTCATAATATAATTATTCTCATTTATTAATAATGAGAATGATTTAAATTGTTATAAATGACTATTATTGCCAATTCAGTCATTTTATTCAGATTTTTTCGATCATAATCTTAAGACACTTTAAACTGCTTTAATTCTACACTTAAAATCAATTGAACTTCAAAAGCGGAAGAAAAACAGAATGAAAGAGGAAATTAAACTCCTAAATCATTTGATTAAAAAGCTAACTTAAAAATATCGGGACTTAAAATGCAGATTGAGCGAACTGTCACTCATACAAGCTGTTGAATTTTTGAACTTAAAGACTAAAGGTACCCAGTATATGACTTATATTACATTTTGCATTTTTTTTTACTGCTTTGCCTCGCATATTTGCTTTGAGCCGAATTTCATTTTGAAGCTTGGTTGGTTGCCCGGAACCAACATAATATCATTCGAGGTTGTTACCGGAAAATGACATCGGTATCATTCGGGGTTGTTACTGGAAAATGACATCAGTAACATTCGGGGTTGTTGCTGGAAAAATGACATCAGCAACATTCGGGGTTGTTATTGGAAAATGACATCAATAACATTCGGGGTTGTTATTGGAAAATGACATCAATAACATTCGGGGTTGTTACTGGAAAAATCACATCAGTAACATTCGGGGTTAGTTACTAGAAAATGACATCAGTAACCGTTATTTGTGATAACTACTTATTGCAGAATTTTGCTTGCTTATTTTGCGCATTTACCTTACCTATCCTGCATTTTTACCTCTGCTAAATGCGTTTTCGTAAATTAATTTGTTATTGTATACTGCTGTACTTAGAGTATTCTCTAATTACTGGGAATTCAAATCCCGGTATTGTTTTCTGTACAATACCAGGTCAGGTGCTCCTAGAAGAGGTTAAACAAGAACCTTAACTTTCAAAAGATCAACAACGGCGCTGAAATGCTTATTTTGTTTTTTTTTTTTGTATGATGATGGAACTTGTAATAAGAACTTTTGAGAAATGAAAAATATCATTTACTTTTATATGCACATTCTTTTTTTCTCAAATTGCTTGATATGATCCTGCGGTGAGCAGTTACCCAATGCCAGAACGGTTTCTACCGAACCGGCATCGGGCCCTCACAGTACCCCAAGGTTTTTCAATTATGGTTCTCCGAGATGTTTGGGAAGATTTAGTCGAAGGCATTTGAGCTCTAATTATCTTCATCGATCCTCTCAAAGTTTGGCTAGAGATTAGGATATAAGCTGATCGACGGTATAAGCTTAAATGAGCTCGATAATTAGCGACAAAGGATCGCTCGGCACGTGCGACACGCGTCGCTCCTTTTGCGAGGAAGTCGGTCATGTGATTGTTAGATCTTGCTTCTATTTGACCAAACAGCGGATTAGATGGATTTAAACGTAATAATTAGTTTAATTAAGTAATAATTAATGGCTTATTTTCTAATTAATATTTAAGCTATCAAACGAGCTCTGAAAATTTTTAAAAATTCATCTATACTTAAATGGGGGTGATTAACTCAAAAATGAAGTCGTAATTTTAATTAGAGGTCTATTTAATTATTTTAATATTTTGAGTATTTAAAACATATTATAATATTTGGGAGAATTTTGACAAGTTTCAAAATCCTTAAAATCTCACCCCTAGCTAATTTGGGGGTGATGAGTTCAATTATGAACTTCGATTTTAATTTGGAGGTCAAATTAATTATCTCATATTTTTTAATTAATTAATTACTTAAAATTAGAGTTTGGTTCGATTGATCTCCAAATCGAACAAAAACTTAAGGATTTGCTTTTAATGACTATTAAAGACTAGCGGAAAAGGTTACACACTTATTAGATTGATAAACAGAAATTAACAGCCTTAGGTTATTATATTAACAAAGATGACCAAATATATTCTTACTATTCTAGTTACAAATATTGCTTTTGAATCTGCATTTAGTGCAGATGATTGAGTACTTGATGATTATAAAAATTCATTATCGCCAAGTATAATTAATGCTCTTATTTGTATAGTAAATTAGCTTACTTTGTCTCAAATTAATCTTACACACTTGGATGAAGATGTAAAACTTTGAATTTTATATTTTCTAATTTATAAGATAAATAAACTAGATATAAGTATAATTGATTTGTTTTGGCATTTTTAGATTTTTTTTGTACAAAAAGAGCAACTAATATGCACTATACCAGATGACGAAGTGTACGATCTACTCAATTGAACCAAGCGATTATTGAATTTTGAGTACTTGGTGTGTTATACTTGGTTATTTTTACAGAACTGCAATGCTTTTTTGATTTTTTCTATTTAATAACCAAGTTATAATATTGTTAATTTAGTTCAATCCTCATTTTGTTGAATGTTGACTCTTTTTATTTGGATTTTTATTTAAGCAATTTTGTGATGAAAAATGGGACTATAATGAAGAATAATCATTTAATATTAAATGTCATATGATATTTAGAGGCTTTCATTAATACTTATGATTACTTTAAATTTATATTTTTTTATTATACTATTTTTCTTTTTAAATTTATGATGTTATATTGCTATAGTTGTTATTACTTTGACTATTGCTGCTTATGCTACTACTACCTCTATTGTTATTATCTCTGAATAATTTTATATTAAATGTAATTTGAATTATGTGAATGTGATATTTAGACCATTTCACTGATAATCGTGCTTATTTGATTTTTTTATTATACTATTTTTCTTTTCAAATTTATGATGTTATATTGCTATGATTATTGTTGTTTTGGTTGTTGTTGTTTAGGATACTGCTGCTTGGGTTGCTGCTGCTTGGGTTGCTGCTGCTTGAGCTGTTACTGTTTGGGCTGTTGCTTCCTCTGTTATTATTATTTTTGTTGTTGCTGTTACCTGGGTTGTTGCTACCTCTGCTGCAGCTGCTTGGGCTACGGGTTCCTAGGCTGCAGCTGCTTCTGTTGTAGTTGACTAGGCTACTGCTACATATGCTTGGGATGATGCCGCTTTTGTTGTTGTTGCTTAGGCTGCTGCTGACTGGGATGCTGCTACTACCTCTAATATTGCTACTTGGGCTGCAGCTGCCTCTGCTGCTGTTGCTTGGACTATTACTTCTTTGGCTGTTGTTGCTTGGTTTTCTACTACATGGGCTACTGCTTCTTTAGTTTATTACATGTATAAAAACTCTAAAATTAAATAGAAGTACAGAATATAAGTAGAATCACAGTATCAGCTTATAGTTTGAATCCTAAAACATGCAAATAATTTATTACAAGACTGAAAATCCTAAGAATATATAAAAATAATATGGCGAAATATTAAACAAAATATTATATTGTTAGTCTGTAACTGTAAAAGCACAATTCCAACTCACAGCTTAACCCTAAAAATAGAGTTATTATCTCATAAATTATTAATATCATATATATTTGGGCTGCTGCTACCTCTATTGTTATTTAGGCTATTGATGCCTCTATTGATGATTGGGTTGCTGCGGCCTCTGCTGACACTTGAGTTGCTGCTGACCTGATGCTGATTGAATTGTTGATGCCTTTACTGCATTTTTAAAAAGCTTATACAAAATATACATAATGTAAAAAGGCTCACAACTTATTGCATGTCTAAAAATCCTAAAATGAATACAACATACTCTATTATTTTGCATTGTTATTTGCTGCTATAGTGTCATTGACTCATTGTTTCAGCATTTTGTAATAATTTTTTTATTTTATAAAGTATTTTAACTCAATTTTTTTGTTTTTTTTTTGTTTGATTTGAATTTGAACAATTATTTGAGATGACTATATTGAGTCTATTATAAATAATTATTATTGAGTATTGACTACTCTGCTAAACCTGTTAGACTATAGCTTTACAAAGTGATGTTAATCTGAATCATCTTTAAAAAAAAAACAAGTGAGCCACAATCAGAATCAGTCAATCAAATCTTTTGATGTTAATTCATTTAAGTATTATTTGTAATTTATTATATTTTTCACTTGAGTTATTGTATTATTTTTTATGCAAATTCATATGTTGCATACTTACGATTATGGTGATGTGGATTAAACATGCAAGTTGCATACTTACATGGGCTTGAAGTGCTTTAGCTTGGGCTTAGGCTATTTCTACCTTGCTTAAATGCTATGAGTTGGCCATTGAGGATACTTGCAGAGTTGCAGTCTTGCTTACTCTTACGCATCTATTAAATGATTGTTAAATGTTGAGTAATTTAAGTTGAAAGATTGGTGCTTCTGATTTAAATTAAATTAATATATAATTTTATTATATTTAATTTGTAAATTGTGCCAAATGTATATGAATATTTTAACCATAATTTAATTTGCTAAATTTTGAATGCCTATATAATATATTATATATTATTTACTGTATTTTTTTATTTCTGAAATCTAAACTTAAAAAAATGTTATTATTTTTACATGTTGACTCGAATCAAATTTGAGTCAACTCAAACTAAAAAATTTTGAATCGAAATGATATTTCAAGTAACTCGAATCAAGTTCGAGTCAGCTCGAACTTGAATTTAAATGAGTCAAATTTAACTAGACTCGAACTCGATTTGAGTTCGAGTTAAACCTGACTCACTCGAACGCTCATCGAAATCGGCCCTATTTGAAGGGCATTATAGTATTTCTTATAAATAATTTTATTTAATTAAACTTTTTAAAGTGAAAATTTATAATTTTAAATAAAATATTTAACACACTGGGCATAAATTGGGAATTGTAGCCTAATGAAGGGTAGGCAGGCAGAACCTTGTGCTTACATAATGATCATATGATCAAGTTTTAGTTAAAGCATAATAATTCATGTGGTTATTTTGATTTTATTTAAAGTTGCTAAACTTTATGTTCAATCTGGCACCTCAAAGAGATTACTGTGCTCATTTTCAAAGTTATTTGGAGATCATGCTGGTTTTGCAATTTTATTTCTTTCAAGCTGAACAAATTATGCTTATAGGGGCCCACGTCCTTATTGAAGGAAGGCAAGATACCAATCAAGGGAGCAGCAGCCCTAGATCTCAAGCCTCTTTTACAGTTATTTTTCTCATTAGCACAGTAGCAACTAATGTGAATTTAATTTCTTAACAAGCTAAGAGTTAATTCTCATTAGGAAAAGATTTGTCTTAATGAATTCATCTTCGCAAAACAGAGTACTCAAAATCAAAGGTGCTCTCAGCAATAGAGCACTTCAAAAAGTATGTTTTACATACAAAGTTAGTGAGCACATCATTAGACTCCATCCAATACAAGGCAACAAAATAAGAATGCTATTCTAACTACACACCGAAAGAAGCACGCGCACAGAATAATAATAATAATAATAATAAATAAATAAATAAAACCTGATTAATTCGTTCAGTGTTTGCTTGCTAGGTAGAACGAGAACAGCGAAACCCTAAAATCATCAAGCAGGGCAGCATCGGGGCTTGGTAATGGCGGAGACGTCGTCGTTGACGTTGATCCGGAGGGCGTTGGCGGGAAGGGAGGAGGGAGGATCGTGGTGGGCAGAGTCGAGGATCCTCTTGCTGACGATGCGGTAGATGTGAGAGAGGAGATCGGAGAAAGCGGGGTCGACGTTGGAGGCTTGGAGGGCGGAGGTCTCCATGAAGAAGAGGGATTCGGCCTCGGCGAAGGACTTGGCGTCCTCCGAGGGAACGGCGACGAGGTGGCGGAGATCGGACTTGTTCCCGACGAGCATCACCACGATGTTGGGGTCAGTGTGCTCCCTCAATTCCCGCAGCCACCGCTCTGCGTTCTCGAACGTCGACCGCCGCGTCACATCGTACACCAGCAGCGCCCCCACCGCCCCCCGATAATACGCGCTCGTTATCGCTCGGTACCTGCCCCAATGCACGCACACATTCATCCTCTATTTCACCGCATTGTGAATGATTTTTCTGAAGAAAAATACGACTTTCAAAAAAAATGTCAAAGATAGACAAAAAAAATTTCATTTTTTTTATTTTTTATAGATAGCTCACATAAGAAAAATATATTACATAAATTAAATATTTATACTTAACTATTATATTGACTTTTATTTTTAGCATTAGCACTCTTTTCTCAGCATTGATTCTCGTCACTCTAATTTCATTAAAAAAATTCTACATAATTATTAGTAAACAATTCATATGGCGTAATATATGAGAGAGTTTTGTAACTAAGAAGACAATAGTAAGAATGCATCCATTCTAGAATTGAATAGGAACTCTTAACTAAATATATATATTTAATAGATGTTGGTGTTTTCATTCAGCAATTGGTTTTTGTAGTGAAGTTTCAATGCAAGAATGTTGATGAATTGCACATTGGGAGTTAAAAAATTTAATATTAGTTTTTTAGCATTATCTAACCTAAATTTTTTATTTTTAGCATTAAATTTATAAGGATATTGTCATGAAATAGATCTAACAAATAGCAGTGAATCAAATTAAAAGGATTATTAGAATTGAATTAATAGTTGAGTCATCGTTAGAACCAAAAGAGTGCATTGCTGTTTTTTTTATAGAAATGGCTAAAAAAATTTTGCTAATTGGAGAAAAAGAACCAAGAGGAAGAAACTGACTTGAACAAATGATTCATTCAATTACTTTAAAAATGACATCATAGATTCCATTCGAATGTAAGAATTTGGTTCACATAACAAAAGAAAAATATGATGATCATGATTTGCTAGAATCAACATTGAAGAAGATCAACCAAAACTTCATAAGCTAAAACAGAGAGCATGTTGAGATTTCTTTGAGTACAAAATTTAAAATCTAAGAGAGCTTCTATTATTGTGAATCTATAATTGAAGATGATTAATTCAAAATTCTTATGAGCACAAAACTGATTCGTTAATAAATCATAATTTGTTCTTGACAAACAAAGCAACCAACCATCATTATCCGACTCCAAAAGGAATAGTTTTCTATGATAAGTTTTTGTGATATATAAGAATGAGATCAAGATTACCAAGTCATCATCACTAAAGGATAGGCCATGTTGCTAAAGAGAAGTCATGAAAAAAAACATGGGATTAGAACTCATTATGAGCGATGATTCACAAATAAAGAAGATTTTTGGCAACTCTTTTGATATTTACTTGTGCCATTGGCCAAGAAAGAATATTTTGTTGTGAAATTTATCAGAAATGCTTGTGAAAATTTGATTATTAAGCACAAAAGATAAGAAAATAAATATCAATAGAATGGTAGAATTCATGACTTTCATAGCCATTACAATTTGAGATAAATATCCCATCACGAAAATTACCATCTCGAAAAGTGATCCCTGCCTTTGCTTCTCATTGCGAGTATCAAAGATCTTTGTAACGCTCAACAAAGGGTGGTAGTTCTTAAACAGCCGTCAGATATGAAATCTAGGCAGCATGATGAAGAAAATTGCAGCAGCTGTGCCGGATATATGAACGATGATGGCTCTTGAATGCCCATGATAGCTCTTGAATGCCATGAAGAAGGGTGAGCTTGTGGACGTTGCGAAGACAAGAGTGGTGATTCACTGACCACGAGAGCATCTTCCTCAAAGCTCTTAATGTCTAGTTGAAGCAGCCTCCAACAATTCTGCTCTTAATTTCGCTCAAGATGGTGGGAAATGCACCAAAGAAATAATCAAGAATGCTGAATGAAGAGAAGAGAGTGCTCTGATACCATACCACGATACTAATGTAATATAGTATCTGACTTCTCTTCATTTTATAGAGACATAATAAGCCTATTTATAATTGAAAAAGGCCTAATTTACATAAAGATCTAAATTTATTAAAAATTACATGAACTAATCAATATATATATATATATATATTTATATTATGTGTGATTGGTGGAATCGGTGGAATTTGAACTTATGATCTAAGATAACAAATCTTGAGCCTCAACTACTGGGCTACAATACTATTCACAAACTAATATATATATATATATATATATAAGAAAGATTGAATTGAATGCGTATAAAAGAAAATTTTTAATATTTGATTGAGTGGAAAAACCTCAAAAGAAGATATTTTTACCGAACTAGAATTAAATGGCATGGTAAAAAGGTAATTAAAAAATTAATAGTATTTATGGTGATTTTGATTTGGAAATCTAAGGGACTATTTGACAACCCAACATTATTTATTAATTTTGGATTTAAAATTAAGAGATAATAAAAATATTATTAAATTTAAAATATGTCCTAAATTTTAAGAATTGTCATATATATATATATATATATATGTATATATATATATATATATATGTATATATATATATATATATATATAAGTTTTAAAACTTGAAAAGTGAAATTTTGAGGGTAAAGCAACCTTATATAAAATTTGGTTACTAGTTGTATAAGCAATGTAGCAAGAGTTTGCTTGGTGAATCAATATGGAAAGTACCAAATATAAATAAACTATTCAAATTAAAATTGAAGATAAAAAAAATACTATAAAGAATGATTTAAATACAAAATTGAAGAGTACTGAAAGAAATAAAAATTAATTTGTCATGAATAAAAAATTTCACAATACTAAAAATGTAACATTTGAGAATTTATATGATAATTCAAAAATTTAGGTCATTTTTTTTAAGATGAAGATATTCAGCATAGATGAATGAAATATTTTACTAAAATTTTTAATGAATATTGTACCAATAAAATTAATATAAGTGAGTTTAATGGTTATAAAAATAGCCTAAATTAAATTTTCATTCATTGTGCTAGTAAAATTAAGATTTAAAATGCTTTAAAGAGAATAAAGAGCGAAATAGCAGCAGGATCAGATAACATTCCTATCGATGTACAGAAATGTTTAGGTGAGAGAAAGAAATTTATTGGCTTACCAAGTTATTTAATATTATTTTGAAGACAAAAAAGATGTCAGATGAGTGAAAAAAGAGTATTGTTATACATATTTACAAGAATAAAAGTAAATACTTAAGACCATGCAAATTACAGAGGAATCAAGTCAATGCGTCAAATATTAAAACTTTGGGAAAGAGTAATTGAGTGCTGAATATGAAAAGATATTTATATTTACCAAAATCTTATGCTAGCAAATCTGCCATGAAAGCCATACATATTTTAAAATATTTGATAGAGAAATTTAGAGGAAAAAAAAAGATCTACATTTAATTTTTATAGAATGTGAAAAGCTTAGGGTAGAGTACCAAAAGAAGTTCTTTGAAGAGCTTTGGAGAGAAAAGGAATTTATGTTTCATACATTGATGTTATTAGGATATGTATAATGGGGTTGTCACATGTATTTGATTCCTAGGTTACTTATCTAATATTCTTGTTACTATTAGATTACATCAATGCTTAGCCCTCAACCAATATCTTTTTGTTTCAATTATGAATGTTCTTACTGAGCGCATTCAATAAGATATTCCTTGGTGCATGTGATTTGCAAATGACATTCTATTAATTGATAAGACTAAGGATGAAGTTAAGGCAAAGCATGAGTTGTTGGGAATTACTTTAGACTATAAAATTTTCATCTTAGTAAATCTAAAATATAATGTATGAAATATAAGTTCAATTGTATTAGACATACTTCTTTGAAGAGCTTTGGAGAAAAAATTATTTTATATTTCATATATTGATGTTATTAGAGATATGTATAATGGAGTTGTAACACGTGTTCTATTCTAAGGTGGCTTGTCTAATAATCTTCCTGTTACTATTGAATTACATCAAAGCTCAGCTTTCATCCCATATATTTTTGCTTTAATTATGGATGTTCTAACTGAGCACATTCAAGAGAATATTCTTTAGAGCATGTTTTTTACAAATGACATTCTTTTATTTAATAAGACTAGGGATAGAGTTATGGCAATGCTTGAGTGCGGAGAATTACCTTAGAATCTAAAGATTTTCATGTTAGAAGATAAAAAATATATATATATAGAGAGAGAGAGAATGTAAGTTCAATTGTATTAAACACAAAAATCTCAAAAATATTATTGAGGACTATGTGATCAAGAAGAGCAAGAGGTACAAATAATTTGTTTCAATTATTTAGAGAAATGGTGAAATAGAGAGCAATGTAATCAATAGGATCATGGTTGAATGAAATGGAGGAGGCTTTTTGAGTGATATGCAATCGAAATTTCCACTCAAAATTAAAGAAATTCTTACATAGTGGCTATACAACCAGCTATGTTATATAGGGCTGATGTTGGCCAATAAAGAAGAAATTTACTAATAAAAAGTGTTACAGAGATGAGAATGCTTAGGTGGATGAGTGAGTATATTTTTAGGGATAATTGAGAAATAAGTTTATCCATAGCAAGAGTAGAGTAGCTCCAATAGTGAATAAAGTTAGAGAATGCTGCCTTAAATAATTCAGGCATATTAAGCGTAAGGCATAGATAGTTCAATTATAAAAAATGATCTCTATTTAGAACTTAGGGAGGGGCTTCTATTTGATTGTGCACAATAGAAACAAAGGATTTATATAGCCAACCCCAACTAGTGGGATTAAAGCTTTATATTGTTGTTGTTGTATATATATATATATATATATATATATACTATTTTTTTGTATATATATTATAATTGTGTGTATATACATATTATACAATACTCAAATAAGGAAACCCATTATATTTTTAATTGAAGGAGTCCTCGATTAAATGACAGTTCTACCCATTAAACACTTTTAATCCTATCTTCTGCCTTCTCTGTGTTATAATCTCATTACGCATCTTAGGGGCTATTTGGTTAGGTGTGTTTTGCCTGCAAAGTAAAATAAATGCAGGTGCTCACTAATTTGTGTGTTTGTTTGCTTCATTATGTGGAAAGCATTCTGAAAACTCTGTACAAATATTTACTGTGCATTCAGCATATCCCAGAATCAGGTAAAAAGGATAGACTTTTTACTACGTTCATTTTTCTCTTGCAGAATAACTCAGGTATTTTTTTTGGATTTTTTAATTTATTTTTATCATCTGATGGTGAGGATGTGATTTCAGCGCTATTTCTACGGGACGAATCATGCCTGCATTTAACTTAAAAGTTCTCCTGAATTTGTTTTACAAGAGAATCGAATAGCTCTGAAAATTCAAAGTTCGACACATTTATCTTACATTACATTAACAGAAATCATGCAATAAAATTCAACAACCAAATATCCTGAAATGAAATCAAGTTGTACGGATTTTGTAGAAAAAGTAAAATGATGCGATTCGCATGTTAATCAAATTTTTACAGGACTTGTCATTAATATATAATTTTGTTTCTAAAATGACTACATCAAATGCCATATAGATGACTCGTCTAACATATTGTAATGACCCTAGGCCATTTATAAGGTAAGCATTAATTTCTCGCAATATTCAGATTCGTTAAATCCTCCCGCAAATTTCAGTTTCCCGTTAAAACTCCCGCTAAAATTCGATTTTTCAGTTCAATCCTTAATTTAGAAAGTTTTAAAATTCGTTTAAAGCTGAAATTAAAATTAAAATCTGCCATTAACGCATATTTAAATTAGTAAGCATAACTTCCTCATTAAGACTAATATTCAAGGTAAAAATCAGCTGTCCCTCTTTGAAATTGAAAAAAAATAAATCACCGTTGTATTAGGAAGGAATGCTTAACGTAATTAAGAGTATTACCCGTAACTTGCTGCTAATGAGCCGAATAAATCGGACGTGCGTTGCATACGCACATCCTATATAATCGGAAGGAGCCGGAAGGCTTTCACCACTCGAGCAAAACTCATCTCCTCTCAATCATTCGACCCTCTACCGCACGAACGAACCGCTTCCGACGGAAGCATATAGCAGGCAAGCGAGTAACAGGGATCCTTGCCTGCGATCAACGGAAGGACGCAGACAGGAGCGCAGTCGACACGATCCGACCCTCCCGTCTCTGCGCCGATTCCTCTTTCTGTTCGACAGAGACCCGACGATGTCTCAGGGAACCGCTCGACCCCTTCTTTCCGCTCGGTCTTCTTGCCTGCGCCCGATCCTTGCGCAGCTAGGTTCCGCTCTGCATCGACTCTTCTCTGCGCCAATCTGTGTGCTCGACTAACGTAAGGTAAGCTCTATTCGATCAGGTAAAAGGATAGAATATGTATATGTATATATATATATATATAATAATAATAATAATAAATAATAATGATAATCAAAATCAATAGTTAGGATTTGCTTTGGCCTACTAGTTCACTTTGCCCTTTATTTTATTATATCAAAATCTTTTATAGTAGGTTAAACTTTTAAATAAAATTTTCCTTTGAGTATTGTTATAAGTTTCAGTTATTATTTTATAGAGAGCTGTCTGTGAATTCAGATAATCTTTTATTAGTATTATCGGGATTAAGATTTAATTGCAGCTAACTTAGCAGGTTGAAGTAATCTTGGAGTTTTTAATAATTATTTGATCAAAAGACTAGCTATTTTTGAATCAAAGTTGTTCCATAATAAGATGCAAGTATTTTAGCAAATAATCAAAATTCGTAAGCTAGAGGTCTTTAATTAATATAAAGTTTCATTAAATTTATGTACAGTTACTAATGATAGAATCAAGAAATTCTCCGTTTGAAATCAATTTGCAATATATGTGCGATTTGGGAAAATAAAGATTTCAATGCTATTAAACGCTTTAGAACAACCTATGCTGCATTTCAAATCCATAGAGAAAGCTCACTTAGGGTTTAAGAATACGCAAATTTTAATACTAATTTTCTCTACATTAGCTCGTTCAATCTTTTAAACAAGTATGAATCATCAGTTAAGAAGAACGAGGGATCTCAAGATTCATAATTAACACAAAAGCTTATAAATAAAAATACTAGTTTTCATAGAGCCAGCAAATACCTTCAAAGTTTAATAAAATCTCAATTATAAATTTTGCAGACACGTCAAGTTGTGAGTGATTCATCTAGTTAAGTCAAACACGAAATGTACACTGGATATTAATTTTATGCTTTCTATTTTTTTGCTGCTTAAGCATCGCTTTGAACCTATTTTATATTAATATTTTACTCTTACTGCTAGTCATGTAAGAGAGATAAAATGATATTTATGTATATGGTGAATGTTGCAAAGGGTTCCGAAACGGAGGTTGAATTAAGTTAGGGACGAGGCTAGTCCATCAGGAGTTATAAGGGTGCCATCTGGAGCCTTTGAGGGGGCCCAGATGAAGATCATGCTTAACTGCATATATGATGCCATCTAGAGCCTTTAAAGGGGGCCCAGGTGTAGGTTGCCATCTGGAGCCTTGAGAGGGGCTCAGGTGAAGGTGCCATCTGGAGCCTTTAAGGAGGCCTAGGTGAAGGTCATGCTTAATTGCATTTTTTTATGAACCCAGCCTCATGGTTCTAGCTTTGCCCATCAGAACTGCTAACATTGCTTCATAATATCAAATCATAAACATAAACATGAATTTTTACACAATTATTCCTTTTCCATTTGGAATTTGGCATATGACAAAATGACATTTATTTTGCAAGAGTTGTGATTATCTTTTTGGCTATAAACTATATTTTCCCTGCAATTGTAATCAATTTTGTTTTTTGCTTTGCTTTAAGTATATTTTTATATACATTATATTTAGAATGTGCACTAAGGCATTATCTTTATAATGCCAGATCAGATACAGTTGGAGGCGGTTGATATAGTCTAAAGACATGGCGAGGGAAAATAACTACCCCTCCAAGGGATAATAATTTTATGTATAATAAAAATCATGTAATAAATTTTGGATATTGTTTATTTTAAATTGAATGAATGTTATTTCTTATATTTGAATGGCTTTGAATATTTATTTAACTGTTATTTTACCTAACTGCCAATATGATCCTGCGGAAAGATGCATCTAATGTTAATTTGGTTGTTACCAACCTAACATGGGTCATCACACATATAGACTTCACAATAAACTTTTACACAATTTAGTAGCATGGCTAAGAAAAAGCTTTCATAACTTTTACCAAAGATATACTTCATTTTTGTCATTTAGATTGAATATTTCCTTAAATAGCATTCCTTCGTTACTGCCACGGTATCTGAATCTTCGTGCCATGGTGATCAGTCTAGGAATCACTCCCAGCCCATTTGAACTCGATTCATCACAGGCCAACAAATTTTTGCTTAGTTTGTACTAGTGCATAACGCTTTTTCCTCCTCACAAGTTTGTCTTCATATAATAATTTTTTAAATGGTCACCCATTATAAAAGTACTCCTACAGGTATGTTAACTTTAAAATTCTTATCAAGACATCCACTAGTTGTCTCAAAAGATGCCAGCATTTTCTAACTTTATATAGTCCTAGCCGCCCTTGCGGTGTGAATTTGATTCATTTTTGCCACTCAACTCTCAGATAAGCTTGTTAAGAGTTGCACTTTGTAGAATTGTATTTCATGTCGACCACTCATAGTCATTTCGGACTATGACTAGGATGTAGCAATCTTGTTAATTGCACCACCTCTATTTCATCATCATACAAAATATATAGCAAAACAGGGA
The DNA here is from genome assembly GCA_016760335.1 of Gastrodia elata. Taxonomy (NCBI): domain Eukaryota; kingdom Viridiplantae; phylum Streptophyta; class Magnoliopsida; order Asparagales; family Orchidaceae; genus Gastrodia; species Gastrodia elata. Next base: position 45,273,676 of record CM028676.1, read on the forward strand.
GTTACAAAATTAACAGGATCTTTGCATTTTGGTTGAAATAGAAGACGACGTCTTAATAGTTGTGCAATTAAAAATCCCACTCAAACTTTAAAAAAAGTTTTATAGATGGTTATATAAAACCATCCATGTTATATGCAATACAATGATCATGTCAACATGTTTGATAGAATTCAGTATCACGAAAATAGAATTTAGTATCACGTTCTTCTACAATGCAAACCTGTTTTAGTGATCGAATTTTATGTGAATTACTATTTTTTATCAATGAGCGTTAAACTGACTAGCCAATCAAAGATTTTGTTATTGATATCAAAAGAGTAAAGTTACTTTCCTCAAACACAATAAATCAATTACATCACTGCATTCTAGATGGCCGTTGGCATCAAAGCAACGTATTTAGAAGATTATATTTTAACTTGAATAATCATCATGCTTGAGTTATGAATTCGTTTTTTTCAAGTTATTATTAAGTACCATCAAGAACTTATAAATGTAATATAAACCAGTAATATTAAGGATTAGCAAAGATACAAACTCATTTTAAAAAGAGTAAGTTACCATAATTTGTGTTATAAAACCAGGAATGTGTTATTCATTTGACTGTACATAAGACTGGAAAAGAATGTGTGTGTTCAACAACAGAGTACCCTACATGTTAAAGAATAAATTGTTCTTGTTTACAGAATCTTGTGTCATGCAGATATGAAACTCCCATTCACCTATCATGTTTAAACGATGACTCTGTAATTTACCTATGGATCTTGACCCGCCCAAGATAGACACAGATTAAACCACTTGTTACAATAAAAAACAGAATGTTTCAGATGAAGATTGAAAAGTCGAAAAAATGTCAACCATAATGACTTACCAATATATTTCATGCATACATGCTAAGATCTATGTAGGAATTAACTTCAGAGATGTCAAGTTCTTCGTGAAATAAAGCCTATAAGCTACAGCATTTTTCATCATTTAAATAATACTAATTGAGAGCTAAAGAATAACATAGGTTCTCCCGAAATTCCATCATTAGATTATTTGGTTTGCTACAATTAATTTTTTGGGATAATTCAATTACAGTGTACTCATATTTCAGATAAAACTAGTACAATGTAATGAATTATGTATAACTGAAATTTTTATGATGTAATTATATTTTGATATTTGTTTGGGTATAATATAAATGTTAGCAAAATACATTACCTAAAAAACCCTTTTTCCCTATAATTATCTACGTCCACACAAAGCTCGTTGGCAAGGGCTTTACCATGGGCAGTTGAAATCCCACGATGGCCTGGGCGAGCCGAGTCAAAGGCCGGCGATGACCAATGAGACCGTGCTATTGCCAACGAAGCCCTAGCAAGAACGCTAGCTGAACTGGTATGATTCAAGAGCTTTTGTAACCCATTAAAGGTCTACGAAGGCAGGCTTGCCGGAAGTCGATGAGGGCCAACTAAGGCAAGCCGGTGCTAACAAGGTTCAATGACGTAATCAATTGTGGGAAAATTAGGGCCATGCGGTAATTCATTTGCCCCAAGAATTTACTTTTCAGTTCGAACTGCATCAAGCCAAGCACCCAAAATTTTAAAATTCAGAGATTTCAACTACTTTCCGCTCAAAATCCAGCAAACCAAATGACGCCAATAAAATTCAAACCCCTTTCCACCTACCAGCCTGTTCAAATCTCACATCAACTTCCATGACAGATGAAATAATGCTGATATAGTGAGAGCTAAAAGCTAAGCAGCTCATGCATCTATCTTTACTTTATGACTTTTAGAGTCATAAGCATTCCACTTCAGCCATTAAAATCAATAGAAAGTTTAACAAGCTTTCCCATATTAAAATTTTATAATCTCTTCAACTGTGATTCATATATCTTCTGCCATAGATTAGGCGATCCACCGAAATTATAAAGAGCTGTCATTTGAACACCTAGTGCATTGTTAAATCAAGTTTACTGCATGAAAGAATAAACAAATTCCATAACTACTGCCCTACGATGAACCTTAATTCATGAATCACTTATTTAAAAGGAAAAAAGTTTCAGATCTGCAACAACAGACAGCAAATCCAAGCTTAAAACGTAATCTGCGGAGAGATCTGCGGGAGATCAAACTAAAATAGCAAGAGAAAAGCACATGCTGGAAAAAAGCCATGCAAGCAAAATCAATCTAAACTCCAAAGCCAGAAAAAACAAGTCTACCTCTCTTGGCCTGCGGTATCCCAAATCTGCGCCTTGATGACCTTGCTGTCGATACTGAGGCTCCTGGTGGCGAATTCCACCCCAATGGTAGATTTTGACTCGAGACTGAACTCGTTCCTCGTGAACCTAGAGAGAAGGTTCGATTTTCCAACTCCCGAATCTCCAATGAGCACCACCTTGAACAAATAATCGTAGTCATCCTCAGCTCTATACGCAGCCATTGTTGTCTCTCTCTCTCCCTCCCCGCCAGTGACGGAAGCGAAGAATCCCAGTTGAATCCTCCCGCGGCGGATCCGCGCAGTAAATACAACCGAGATCTTGGCCGCGAGGGCAGGGGAGGAATGATGGAGCACTGAAAGTAGCCGAAAGACTGCTTTATATTTAGCACAAAACAGGCTGTTTATTTACTCTCGATGATTCGGGCTTCGGAGTAAATTCGTATTGTCCAGTGGGATTGAAATGGTAAAAAATGCTAATATTGGCGAACCAGAACGACGCTCCGTTCTTGAGAGCTATGTATAAAAATAAGCACGAAGCTGCATAATTTGAGATAACACACAAAAATAAAATAAATATTATTATTTTGAATTTCAATAGAAAAAATAAGATTATCAGTTGCATTATACAACACATAAATTATATATCATTATATGTGCTAAGAAATCATAATGAATTTTTCTATAAATGTAAGAAAAGACATTAAATAACTTTACATATACTCGATAAACAAAATAATATAAGAAACATGTACGATATGACACAATAATAACTTGCAAAAGACAAACAAAAATGGAGTTGAATATAAAATTTGAATTTATTAATAACACAAACTAAGGATTAAAAACTTAAATTTTCAATAAATTATTTACAAATCTCTTGAATTTTACAATATAGTGCATACATACTAATATATATATATTCTACAACTATAAGTAAGTTTTGCTAAGATTTGGAATACTATTGATTTTTAGATATTTCTCATATTTATATTAAATTTATCAAATAAAAATACTTTAAAAAAAAATGAACATTAGCTAAGACTTTATATAATATAAATCAGTTCAATCTCAAAATTGAAAATCATGGAAAAAATATTGAAGCTTAACATAAATTAAAATAATTATAAAAATAGCAAATGCATGCAAAATAAATTGCATTAGTGATAATATAAATGTGTACAAAATAAATTACTTTAGATATTGATGAGTATCATTAGCATATAAAAATAATAATCTTGATGCATCACAATATCAAATTAAGAAAAAAAATAACAAATAAATGTCACATAAAACCCGCACAATAGCGCTACCATATTGAAAGAGAAAAAGAATTATAAACATATTTTTTTATCAGAAACTCTTCAATTGCTTTTCAAACTATCTCATAATAAGTGCAAAATATATTTTGCTAACTAACAATAATAAAAAAAGAGAATTCATATTCTAGGATTTGTATGCATTATATTATGTAAATTATACATTGCAATTCTTTAAATTTTATTTAGCATTTTTAAGCCTATCACTGTATAATATTATAACAAAAATCAAATAACAAAAATAATAAATAATGATAATTTTATATAAGAGTGCAAAAAAATTCAGGTGGCAAAGCAGCAGTTCAATATTAAAAAAATGAAATAAAAAGAAAAAAAAAATTATATAATGATAACTAAAATAAGTTCATACAATCTATTTATATATAAATTGCATATAAATTAGCTACACTCAAAATTGAATATATATATAAATTACATATAAATGAACTATACTCAAAATTGATGCTACAAAAAAATTCATACCAACAGATGGAATAATATAGAAGTATGCAAAATCAAAGAGGTAAAAATTTAAGCAAGGTGTATACTAACACAATATAAATTATAAATTAAAAAAAGTATCAACATCAAATAAGGATTTGTGTTTGTTTTCTTATGCATGATTCTTCATTAACTACATAAAATAATAAAAAAATATAAGAAAGTGAAGAGATTCGATTAATTGTACTTGCCAATTTCCTCCGGTGAAAAAGAGAACAATGGATCAAGAGCAAAAAAAATGTAAAAAAGAGCAGTGCTAGCTATATTAATAACATGAGAATGATTTAAAAGTTTTCTGAAGTGTGTCAGCGAGTGAATAGCATTATGTAATATTGTAGAACAAAATATTTATGAATTTGGTGAGTTGCTTCAAAAGATTTATTATCATTCTTTAGCTCTAAAGAGAAAAAATTAATATAAAGTAAAAATTGCTAAAATATTATCATGTAATGCTATTATAATTGTACATTATGTATATAAATATGATATTATTAAAAAAATTTAGTTACTAATACAAAAAAAATAATAATTAAAGAAATATTTAGAAAGCCAATAACACACTTTAAAAAGTCTACCCCTTTGTAAGCATGTATAAAAAGTATATACTTTGCAAGTACAATTGATCAATTCTTAAATATTATAAATTTAATCATTGGAAATGAATGTAAAAGCAAAATTGGAAGTTAGTTTTGCAATAATTGAACTTTGAGTATGAGATATGTAAACACAAAATTTATTATCTAGAATAATTTAAATGTATAGAAACAAAGTACTACTAACTAAAATCAAATAATTATTAACATAGCATTTTAATACCTTTTTGCTTATGATCATGAAGAAGCGAGGCTTGGATCAAGTGTGGGGGTTGAGATGAAAACCTGGCAGTTGGGTTGGTACGACCACGTGCTTACTACCTGCTTTACCATTTTAAGAAAGTCCAATTATTTGTTCGAACCAAATATGTGCTTTGAGGTCATAAGAAAACCTAAAGAGCACATGGTGTAACCTTTTACTATATCCAACACTGCAAATTTTATCATGTTGAAAATGTATTTTATGATGCCCTCCCATTTTCAATTCATCATTAGCAATAGAGAAGCAGACTTAAAAAATATTCTCGAGCTCAAATTTCAATATTATATTACATATAAAGCATTTTCAAAAGAAAAGAGAGAATAAAAGCAACATCTTGTCTACATAATATAATTGTGTGGTCTCTTTGAGGGATTAGATTCAGCTAGGAAAAATAAATATAGGAATTATTATATCCACCTTATCAACAAAACTGCAATATATTTTAAGTTAAAATAATCAAATAATTTGTAGTTAAAGGAGGATCTCTTTAAATTTCTTTAGGCAGATCTTTAAAGCTTTTAATTTTCAAAACCTGAAAAATTTAGTTTCCAATCAGGTAGGAGTACGCAAATCTATCTTATAAGAATAATTCTAGCATCCTAAAATAGGCTAACTGAATAACTGCATAACATATATAGAAAAAACAAAATTTCAAGTTGAAGTATTGCCCTGCAAATTAGTTGTGAAATTCAATATAAAAAGCATGAAATAAATAAATTTTATCAAAAATATTTGTAATAATAAGTCAAGTCCGTAGACTCCTGAGCCCAAATGGGTAAACCCATAGGCATAACCTGTATGAAGCTTATCTCACTACCCGTCGGTAACTTACTCAAAATAGGAACTGATGGTGTGTCTTTTCTTTGGATTTGCCCACTCCCTAAAAGGGCTAAATCCCTCCATATAACTCTCAGGGGCTGCCAGCAAGCCCAATCTATACAAATTCTCAGTGTTGCTTTCCATCCTCCAAAGATAAATACCATAATAATATATACCACATTTTATCTTTTTGTTACATGCTAATTTGATAATATTCTTTTGCAGATTATAAGCGGTAAGCAGTTTAATAATGCTCAAATGAAAATAGTTCAAATAAGAATATTGAAATAAAACTTATAAGTAGATTTGAGTATCTAACTGTTTTGACAAAATATCAACCAATTTAATTTCTTTAATCTGCCAAAAATAGTTTAAGTCATTAATTTAATATTTTATATTTTTAATATAATTTGTAATATTAGGTTTTCATTATAAAATGAATATTTGAATATTTAAATTATTTTATTAAGTTACTTAATTATTATGCCTTATATGACGCGTGCCGAGAGACACGAGCGATGCGAGCCACGAGTCGAGGGGAAGGAGTGGTGTCGAACAAGCGAGTGCTCTCCCTTGCGTTCGGCCGAATGAAAGAAAATTAGGGTATGTGGCTTTTTTTTTTAGAATTAGGAATGAAGGAATGAAGGAATGAAGATATATATATATATATTAGAGTTAAATAATTCATTTTCCCAATTATTTTTATTAATTGATCTTAGTTAATTAAATAATTTTTAAAGATCATTAAATATTCATTTCTAGCTAATTGAGAGGTGGGGAAAGCAACGGTGCAGTCAGATTTTGATTTTGACAAGTATTTAATTTTCTAATTTTTGAGTATTTAAATAATATTAAAATATTCGTCAAAATTTTGATGACTTCCGATTGCCACCAAAACATCACCCCTAGCTAATTTGGGGGTGGTGAACGCAATGACGAAGTCCGATTTTTCCAAAAATCAGGATTTGATCAGAAGTCGGGATTTGATCCAATTGATTCCTGAATGAGTCCAAGTCTTAGTGATGAGTTCTAAGTGACTTAATCAGAGCACTGAGACAATAATTAGGACTTGGATTAGTCCTAAGTGACCTAAGTAACAACTTGGATTATTATACTTAGTTTATTTTAAACTGCATTTATTGAAGGGCACTATAATAAGAGACAGAACCCAGTCACATATTATATCTCAAACTAAGGATCTATTTTACTAATTGTAACACTCTTAATTTTGGAAGATTTACTCTAATGGGATTGTATCCATCTAATCCATTGGGATAACACCTGATCATAAGTCCACATTAGAGTGACTCAACTAATCTTGAATATTACTGAAGTAACTCAGCACCATAGATATGCATAATCATATCCAACTAATAACTTGGGTTCTAGCAATTCTATTTAGCAACTAAGGATTTATCAAAATTATGAATACTGACTCTAATTGAGTGGATCCTACACAAGGTTCCAAAAGTGTGACCAAATGGTCACTCAATATAGGTTACTACCACATGGGAGGAATCTCATTCTAAGGACTTTGGGTGATCCTACCATAAGTATTTAAGATCAATCTTCTAAGGTTAAGAAGAAACATTTAAGTTCCTACCTTAAGATGTACCAATAAGTTCCTCCTACCTCGATGTGTTAACATTTTGTTAAAGCTTTCAATTACATAAAAATTCTAATGTAAGATCATCAAGATCTTACACATCTAACATTTAACTTGATAATTTGTACTAATATCATAAGTTGCATTTATTAAGTCTGAATTAGTTTGATCAGATCAGATGGTTAGACCCATCTGATCACATCCTATACTACAATTATGGGATAAAATCAAAAATATTATTAGAATTAAATAATGTTATAAATCTTTACAATTTTATAATTATTCTCATGCTAAGGATCTTATATAGAAGAAAATTAGAGATTTCAAGCTCAAGTCCAGATAGTTACTCACATGAATTCTTTTAATAATCTTAACACTTCTAGTACAATGTATTTATGTTCAATATCAAATCAAATATATTATTAGAATTATGCAAATTGAATTATCTTTTAATTAAAGTTACTTGATTAAGGTGATTAAGATTTATATCTTAATTAAGACAAGTTAGGGTTTAACCCCTAGTCTTACCAAAATTAAGACCAATTATTAATTTATAGATCAATGGCAAATCAATATATTATTGAAGTATTATTAATGGCAAATTTCAAATTTAGATTAACTATCATTTACTTAATCAAAGTCTTAAGATTCTTATATTTAAATATAATTTAATATCAAATTTAGGTAAATCAAGGTGTAATAATCAGCATTTAAGTTCTCTAACATTGATTAAAATAATGAGTAATTAAGGTTAATCAAATCTCAAATCAAACACAAAAAGGATTAGCACTTGATCACAAATTTAAAGCAACTATATTTCATGCAATTTGATTATTAAAATCTATTTGGTCATACAAGCAATCAAAGATTCTAATATTAATATTTGGCATAAAATATTTAAGACACATAAGGAATTTTAGCACATGCTATTTAAGATAAAGTTTTACATTTGAATTTCACATAAAATTTTATATAATGCTTAATTTTATTAAAACTAGGTTCAAATTTGATATATTTCAGCCTCATTAGGGTCCTAGGGTCCTTAAAATGCAAAAAATATGAAGTTTCGGCTATTCCGGACAGTTCTGGGCAGTTCCGGACAGTTCTGGGTGCTACAACGCGCGTAGTGCCTTCTGGTCAAAAGTCAGGCGCTACTACGCACTATGGTGCGCTACAGCGCGCTGCAATGCTTTTAGGCGCTACGGCGCGCTGCGGCGGATTGTAGCGCTGTGATGAAAAACTTTCCAAAATCTGGGTGCTGCGACGCGCGGCAACGCTTTCATGAGCTGCGACGGAAATTAGTGCTGTGGTGCACTGCAGCTCTTTTTTTTTGCGCGACGGTGTGACCAACTCGAGAGCTGGGTGCTACGACGCTTGATTCCTCGAGGTGCAAACGCTACGACGTGCTACAACATTTTCAGGCGTTGCGGCTTGTTACAGCGAATTTCATTTAACTTTATCAAAAATGTTTTTATGCTTTATTAAACTATTATGCAGTTGCGGCACATGGTAGCGCACTGCGGCAGACCTAAATTTAAAACTTCGGACGCTGCAGCGTACGCAGCGCCCGACGGTGATTTCGCCTGTGCAAAAATCACGATGAGTTTTCTTTCACACCCAAAATACTCCTAATATTGGGCACCTCACATATGGTGCCATATACCAATGGAAAGGTCTTTCTAAGACCTTTCTATTGATACTAAAATTGGCATGAAATAATTATATTAACAATATAAACAATTAAGTTAAAGCTTAGGTATACAGAAATCAAATAGCTTTGACTGCATTTTAAAAGGGAGAAAATAGAGCTTCGATCGGATTCATTAAGTCCAATTGAGCTTGACGATCAACTTAGAATCCATAATACAACTATTTGAAATGCCATTCATAATATTTTGATAAATTATGAAGATATCACAAGGAAGAGTAAGCAAAAGGATACTTTGATTAGGAAGAAGATAACTCTATTTTCTTCAAGAACTTGGAGGACGGGAGCTTCTTCTTCAGTAAACACAGCAAGTGAGGGGGAGGGAGGAGCTTTACCTTGATAGCAAAGGATGGAGGGAGGGGGCTGAGCTTCATTTATAGGAGAAGAAGAAGATGGCTTCAGCCTTGAGCCATGGGATGGGATGAGAAGGAACCACTCCATCCAAGGCATGGGGGAGATAGCTTGAGAAGAAAAATGGAGAAAATGAGGAGAAAGATGGGCTCTTGCGTAAGCCAGGGAAGGGAGGCGCCAAAATTAGGCATGCCAGCCATGAGAGAAGGGAAAGAAAAGAAATATGAAAATAGAAAACAAGAAATAAATATTTATTTCTTTTCTTTGATTTATTAAAAATTTAGATTTGATAAATGAGCTCTGAAAAATTCTAAAAATTCACCTCTAGCTATTTTGGGGGTGAGAAATTCAACAGCGAAGTCAGATTTCGATTTCAACGATAGTTTAATTATTTTATTTTCTAGTGCATTTAACTATATTAAAATATTTGTAAAAATCTGACGACTTTCAAACGCGTCCAAAACATCACCCCTAGCTAATTTGGGGGTGACGATCACAACGATGATGTCAGATTTTGATTTCAAGATCAAACTAAATACCTCAATTTTCTAGTTAATTAAATTTATTAAAATAATCCAATTATTCAATTGAGCTCCGAATTGCTCCAAAACTTCAGAGATTTGCTCTAATGATTAGGTGAACTCAATAGAATGATAATTAAACTACAATCGAGCTAAGATTTGACTAAGTAACAACATAGGGTTATTACAAATGGCTGAGAAAATGGATGCCTCTGTAGAAAATCCCATCGAAGAAAAATCAAGAAACTAAATAATAAAGATCGTACTATAATATTTACAATCAATACAAATAAATACACTCATTGCATCATTGCATTCATATCCCATATATATGATAACCATAGTATTTAGTCTTTAGGTATGCAATACCCTCCATAATTGATTATGAAAGTAATTGATTATTTTATTATTTTATTATTTTATTATTTTAAACATCCTTTTTAAATGCATATAAGAGTTTGATTCATAAAAAATAAAAAATGCAACTTGTAGTTTCTTTGAAGTACTTAAATATTCACCATGCATTAGAATCTCCCACTTAGAGATTGAGTGCAATACTTCTTCATCTTCATTCATTAGCAATGATCATTGTAACTTAAGGAGGTATGGTGTGGCTCTCCCTTACTATTTATTCTCACACCTCAGTAGACACTACCAAAGAGTAGATCTTTGAGTAGTCAACACCTTGAAAGTATTTGTCAACATGCTTTACCTTGTATCATTTATTGCTTGTGGGTTATTTCCTTACCACTCCTAAAGATTCATCTTCCAGACAAAGGGTTTAAATCTCATGCTTAATTTGGTGTTGATGACCGAACATTATTACTCTTGGCTTGCTCTTAATCGCCTTGGGCACACCATGTTTTGAAAGCCTTATGGACTCCACTTGAGATGCTACTTGTGCCTTTCCATTCTATTTGTAACTGTAAAAAAATTTTATCATGAAAGAACCTGATATTCTTCTGTTTTTCACTCATGATACCTTCATAGATGATAAATTTGATATTCTCTTGCCCTTGTGCTCAAACCTACAATGCTTTGCTACTAGAGTTGAACTTGTCATCTATAAAATTCCTTCTCTATTTTTTGGTGTAACTAGTAAAGCATCTTTAGTTATCTTTCAAAAGTTCCATATGTAGCATTGAATCTAGTGTGCCCTTGCTAGCTAACATAAATCATATTTTCCTTCAAATTATAAATATATCACACATCTTCCAGTCACCACGTGATCCCACGTTATAGTCAAATTTCAATGTCATGTTGCCTTATTGTGCTACAAACTTTACTGACCTTAAGACTCATTGTGGGGGCCCTCCATGACGGATTGATGACAGAGGGTCAACCTCGCATGAGGCTCCCTGTTGAGGGATCCGATTGAGTAATTTAAGTAGTACTGCAAGTAATCAAATTATCCATTCATTTCATTATAATAGTTTGAGATTACATAATTCAATTTATTGCAACATGATTATGCGATAAAATAAAATATAAAGGATGCTAAGTTTTGATCCTCCTCATTTCTCTATCGCTTAAACCTCCACCAGTTCCTGACATGGCACATAAAAGTGCGAGCGTTGGAATGTCAGTTAGTACCATAGACTAAGTACAAAATATCAACATATATTTATAAAGATGTTAGCGGTAAGTAATAAAGGGATACAAGCAGAAAATGTACAAAGATTTTATCCTGCAAAATAACTTGTTAGATTTATAAGAAAATCTACTGAAAAGTGCTGAACTTTATCAAAATATGTCACATGTATATGAGATATCTTGCATCAGTAAACATAATCGTAAGCAGTTTGTTCTGTTGGGCAAACATAAAATATTGGGGTCAGACAGAGTGTGGATTTATATCATATCAGAATATTGTATTGTGACCCCACGCAGGCTACAGTACACTCCCTTATCTCCTCTCTTGGATAGCCCCACCATAATTCTCACCCAAGCCATCATTTTGAGAACTCAAAAAAATAATGCATGCATTCTCTAGACATTTGATTCAGCATTTATAGTGACAATATTGATAATTTGAAAAGAAAGTAAAACTACAACTAAATTTAAGGCTCAAAATGATGCTAAAGTGTCAAAAGAAAAATAAGCAAAGCAATAGATGTAAGAAGATATCCGATACCTTTCTTGTGTGATCAATAAGTTATCTACACGGTTTAATATTTAGTCTTAGTTAGCAAAAAAGTTGACTAATCCTCCTGATTTGGTTTGATTTTGAGTTTGACATATTTTTCGAGGCACAAATATAGGCGTGCAAGTTTCTTTGCTCAATTATTATTTATTTAAGCTATTCAGGTGATTACGAGCACAATGATGTTAATTTCGCCAAAATTCAATAATTGCATGCTTTACAATGCAAAAATTTAGGTGAAAGAGTAACTTTTAAAATTCTTGTATCGAAACTAAAATTTGATTGTATTTTCAAAATCTTTGAATTTTTCTGATCATTTTGATATAATTTCACTATATTTAAGCTCTTATTTTGAAATATATGAATTTTCAAAGTTTTGAAAAATTTCTGAATTTTTAGTATTTTTTGGCTGATGGGATATTCTGTTACTATTAACAGTTTCCGTTAAGTTAATGTTATCGTTAACGGTAATCGTACTGTAGCTGATGGAAGGGTATATTCCAAGAATATTCCCTCTCCGTTAACGGCGGACGGCATTATGCTGCGTGGCTGCGGATGGACAGAATTCCTCAATGTGGTACCTGGTGACACGTGGCTGCCACATTGACCAAAAAGGGTTAGTTGGCTGTCACGTGGCGCTGTGGTCTTCTGGATTGCCACGTGACAGTTACTGTTTATCTTCTACGGTGATGAACAGTAACTCCGACGAACTATTGTTCATCGATAGAGATTTTCTAGCGATTTCTTCGACTTTTCGCCAAATTGATTGTTTGATCCTACTCTATTGCTTGTGAAATAACATTTCGAAAAAAGAAAATTAAGAAAAGAGCAGCGGTTGAGGTGGTACCTCGTCGGAAAGTTACGTCTACGGCGATCTTCAGGGGCAATTTCCGGCGTGCTCCGATGATCGGATGGTGTGCTCCTCTCTGGCTCATTGGGGGCTTTAAATAGGCACTGGTGCCCCCCTCGATGACTCCATCGCTGACCCGCCTCCACCGCAAAATTCGGACCAAACACGTGGCGCTCACCTGTGCAGTGGTGCTGCGGTGCAGCCACGTGTCGCCATATGGCACTAAGCGTGATGTGGTGCTACCACGTGGTACCGGGGCTCCGCGGGCTACCACGTGGCATCCGAGGCTCCACGGCTCAATGTGGGGCTGACATGTGGCACCGGAGTTATGCGGCGCTGCCACGGGGCAAGCGCAGCTCTGCGGCACTGTGAGAGGCTGACACGTGGCACCGAGGTTACGCAGTGCTGCCACCTGGCATGCGCAGCCCCACGACGCAATGAGGGGCTAACACATGGCATCGTGTTACACGGTGCTACCACGTGGCATCCGAGTTATGCGGCGATGCCACGTGGCACACGGTGTTCCGTGTTTTGCCACATTGTAGCATCCTGGTCGTCCCGCGTGATCGGATGGCTCGGATTGATCGGATTCGATGTCCACTGTTCGGACCCGAACAACGGATTCCCAACTTTTTATTTTAAATAATTTTTAATTTTTGAAAAATACAAATTTGATTAAAAACTTTTGGAAAAATTTAATTCTAAATGTATTATGTGTATTTTTTGTTCGTTCGAGCTCCAAAAATTCTGAAAATTTCCCTCATAGCTAATTTCGAAGTTCCAAACCTAAATTTTTAGTTAAAATTCGAATCCGAGGTATAAAAATAATTTTTAATTTTTTAGGGGATAAAAATATTATTATTTATTTATTATATATATATATATATATATTTTCAATTAAGCTTCGATCTCATGCAATTCAACTTGGTGATGACACAGGTCGTCATAGCCTTCCATCCTAAAAATGAGTGTTATCCTCGACATTAGTCATTAATAGAAATTTAGTATTCTACTCTATGAGGTATAAACGTAACCTGTTAATTTGAATTACCTGGCGAGTCAAATAGTTGAGGGTACTTCTAACGTATTGCTTTCTCCATTTTCTAAGTAGCTTCTTCTTCCATGTGATTTCGTCACTGGACTTTAATTATAGAGATTGAGCGGTTGTGTAATCACTTTAAATCTCTTCACAAGATCTTGACTGGTTTCTTTATAATTTTAAGGTTCGGCTGTATCCTTTCTGTGGGAATGGAGATGCATTGGGATGGCTTTGGAGGCACTTCCTCAAAGAGGATACGTGAAAACATCATGCATTAACGAGTATTATTTTAGAAGCTTTAGTTTATAGGGCGACGATCCTACCATTGCCATTATCTCAAAAGGCCCTATATACCTTGGGCTAAGCTTACCTGATATTCCAAATCTTTGCACTCCTTTAATCGAACTAATTTTCAGATAAACAAATTGTTCGACTTGGAATTCTAAAGGGTGATGCATCGCATCATAATACCTCCTCTGTTTGTCCTGAGCACCTAAGATCCTCTTTTGGATAATACTTATATTCTTGCTTGCTTCTTCTACCAACTCATACCCATAAAGCTGGGCATCACCGACCTCTATCCAGGCTAAAAGAGTACTGTATTTTTATCCATATAACGCCTTATTTGGTGCCATGCCGATACTAGTCTGAAAGTTGTTATTATAAATAAATTGACTAGTGCCAGATGTTCCTCCCAACTTCTACCAAAATCAAGGATATGCATTCGCATATGATCTTCTAATGTTCGATTCACCCGCTCTATATGCCCGTCAATATGGGGATGAAAAGCGGTGCTCATTGCGAGGTTGGTTCCCAAATCCTGATGTACATCTTGCTAAAAATAGGACGTGACCTTGACCTCACGATCTAACACTATCATTTACAGAATTCTGTGCAATTGAAGAATCTCCTTTATATACCTTAGCAAGCTTTTCTGTCGAGTATGTCTGTCAAACCGGAATGAAATGCACGGATTTGGTTAATCTATCCACCACAATCCAAATAGAGTCAGCTCCAGACCTAGTCCTCGGCAGACCGACAATGAAATCCATAGATATGTCCGACCATTTCCATTCGGGGACTTCAAGGGGATGTAGAAGTCTACCAGGGCATTGGTGCTCTGCTTTAATCACACAATAAGTATCACATCTGACCACAAATTCTAAAATGTCCTTCTTCATTCTAGGCCACCAAAATAATTTCTTCATGTCTTGATACATTTTATTATTTCCTAGATGTATGGTATAGCCAGAGTTGTGAGCCTCGGCTAATACTTTTGCTTGCATATTCTTGGGCACCCAAATTCTATTACCTTGGTAAATATAATGCTCTTGCTGAAGATGAAGATCTGTCCTCCGCCCTTGCTCTATATCTGCTTTCAATTTTAGATATTCTTCGCTCTTTATTTGAGATATTTTTATGCATGTGGAGAAAGTGGGTTTAGTAGTACTGACTTCAAGAATTGCATTCAGGATCTCTCCTTAGGTTGGCTCCATGCACATTTTTTGGAACTCCTCTAACAATGGACTGAGAGAAAGGATGGTGTTTAAAGCTATTTTCCTACTAAGAGGATCAGTGACTACATTGGCTTTACTTGGATAATACTAAATATCCAGGTTATAATCGCTTATAAATTCTAGCCACCTCCTTTGTCTACAGTTCAATTCCTTCTGGGTAAATATATAATTTAAATTTTGGTGGTCAAAATTTTTTTTGCATCTGAGTCCGTATAAATTTACACATCTAGTGCTCCTGGGGTCCATGCAGATCTTTTTAAAATGCCCATTCATCCTTCAACTATAGCACCCAACCTTTATGTGATGACCCCAATATTGAGAATCACTTAACTCAACATTAATATGTCACCACAATACCTAATACTAGATTAAAAGAAAACTAATCCAAATCATTGGATATTGTGTTTGGCCAATAATTTAGAAGAGGGTCTTAAGTTAAGATGGAAGAGAAATTTTGAATAATGTTAAGTAATTTATATATGAAGGTGCAATAAAATTAAATATATGATACTTGTAAGGAGATATGAGAATATAATTCAAAATAATTAAAGTGAATACTTGTAATCTTAGACATGAAATTCTAGATATTTAATGAGTATTTGACATGTGAGTTATAAGTCTACATTTTTGCCAAATTATTTTAAGTCCTAAAATTCTTAAAAATTTCAGCAAGTTTCTTTTGTAAATAGCTAAAGAAACACCTGCAAAGTAGACATACAAGACTTCCATTTCAATAAAAGCTATAATTTGAAAGAAAGATAACCTAAACTAATATGTAATCAATCAATTACATAAGATTATTTAGTTCCAATTCTAGTATAGAGTTCAATCCATTACATATGATTGCTCATTTTCAATTCTAAAGTAAAGTCAATCTGTTACATGGGATTGCTTATTTCTAGTTCTAAAATAGAGTTCAATCCATTACATAGGATTTCTCATTTACAATTCTAAAAGTTCAAAAGGAGAAAATCACATGTATAATAATTGTCTGCCATAAGGTTTGCTTATCACAACATTTAATACTCACATGTAGATATAAAAAGATTATTACTTAGATAAGAAAAATTAGTTTCTAATTCTATAAACAATTGAATATACAACTAATTCCAATTAATATTCTAAGTAGATATGCAACTAATGACTTAGTTAATAATTATTTTTATACATTTATAATCATCCATTCATTAAATACATTCATCCATTCATTCATCATAAGCATTTAAATATAAACTAAGCTCCAACATAAGTGTAGTAAAAGTAAAATAAGCAACATTAATTACAAACTAGCAGTAAACTTAACAGAAAGAAAGAAAAAGAAAGCTCACTTGTAATTTATATTAAGCTATATAGTTTTAGTATATGATAAATAGAAGCAATTAATTTTTAACACTTGGTTCAGCTCCAATAGCCTCCAAATGCACCTAATCTATCATATTTTGGCATTTAAATATGATAGGATAAAGCCAAGAAATAGAAAATTTGGTTATACTAAATAGTCTAAGTACATTTTAAGATTGGCTAAGCACATTATTATTTAAATTAGATATCACTACTAGTTACAAAATAAGCACAAGCATGGGTGTAATATAATAAGCATACAAGTAAGGAAAAATAAATAAGAAAAACAAAGTGAATTAGAATACTCACTTAAGTATACATCATAGCCTGCAAATAGAACAAGAGTAAAAGCATCCTAAATAGGCTAAAAATAAACTAATGTGCATATGAAAGTAA
Organism: Gastrodia elata; assembly: GCA_016760335.1. NCBI lineage: Eukaryota > Viridiplantae > Streptophyta > Magnoliopsida > Asparagales > Orchidaceae > Gastrodia > Gastrodia elata. Next base: position 45,290,844 of record CM028676.1, read on the forward strand.
ATGAAGTAAAGTATGTATATGTTCAAATGAACTTATGCTAAGTAAAGAAAAGAAATAGTGAAGCATTTAAATGTAATTTTACAACATTCACTGTAATATAAGTAAACTGTAAATAATTAAACTATAAATAAGTAAAGTACAGTACTAAATTATAGAAAATGTATAGTAAAGAAATTGAAGGAAGATCTTAGACTATTAGTCTAAGATTCACATAGTCTATAACTATGGAAACTAACATAGCTAAAAGTTATGATGAGCCTTAATAATCTATAAGATTAAAGAAGAACTTACATGTTAATTAATTGAAGTTATTTTAAATCTGCACTCATTCTGTGGGCATATTCAGAATGAAGAGAGGAGTTAAATATATTTGTTCAACAACTAAAGAAAAGGGGGGTTAAATTCTAAGACACTCACATTCACTCTCAGAGAATGTGATGTCTCCTTATTACTCCTTTTTCAGCCTGCCCTAGACTGATCCAACAATATAAACCCCTATTAATTTTAATGTGAAAGTATTATTCATGCATAATGTATTATATGAATGATTGAAGTGAATATGGCTCAAAGCTAAGCAAGCATTCAAGGAAATTCAATAATTGCAACTAAGTGATATCCAAAGTTATCTAATTTTAATGATCTACTTAATGATTAGAGCTAATTGAGCTCCTAATAAATTTTGAGATATTAATCTTAAGTTAATTATAAGTATAGTAGTGGTTGGGGTTTTGAAAATAGTAATTTTAATTCAATTAATATGATATGACAAAATAATTTATAAGTATAATTGATACAGTTAGAAACTAACTCTTATTAACATCATAAACTATAAGGTTCAACTATATAATTAAATCAAAATTTAGGTGTCTAGTAGGAAGAGATTAAGATAAAAAAAATATCTAACTTAAGAAATTAGAAGTTAATGTAAGTTCACTAAAGTTTACTATAGTTCACTAGCTAGGTTATAATTTGAAGGATCTTAATCAATCAAGTATTAATCCAGCTAAGTTATAAGTAATTGAAAAGTTTAAAGTAAGTAATTGATAGGACTTAAGAACTACAAGTTCTAAGTATTCTAATAGTTGATGTTTTAGTAATTCAATAGGATTTCTAAGCTAATCTATGTAAGTTAGGGATTCTTATTACTAAATTTTAAAATATTCAAGTGAAGGCTTTAGGGATTAGGATGAATGAACTAAGTTCTAATCTAATCACTAAAGCTAGATCTAGTTGATTTAATAATTTATAATTATAAAGATATTAAGACTAACTATTCTTAATGGGTGTAACTAATAAATATAGGGATCAACTATAGATCAAATTGTAAATCAATCTTAGGATTTATACCTTAGGGTTGAAAATTGAATTAAGCATCTGGTAATTAATTCACATAGTTAAAAATTTGAGAATAAGCTCATACTAAATGTAATCTAATTTGATAAGAGAGATTATAAATGTAACATGTTAGCTATCCTAGAGTTTTATAAAACCTAAAATATGCTATCTAGAAAAATATAATTCATCACAATAACACTTAATTAAAAGTCAACAACCTAAAATCACTAATTATTATCCAATGAAATGATTTACACATTATTTAAATTCTTATATCATAAGGAGAAAAATTACACTAAGTATGTCAATATTGGACAGCCTTGAAAAGTTAGGATTTTTGTGACTCCTAATTAAGGTTAAAAAGTGATTATGAAAATTATGTTTCAAATATTAAATTTGATTTTATATTATTATTCCTCACATTCTTTTGAGTAAAATGGACTATTTGATCATTTAATTTGGACATTAAATAATCAAATTAGGTCACATAAAATGATGAAATAATTTTGTAATTAATTAATTAATCTTAAATATTGACTAATTAAAATATTTAGCAAAATATAAATTTAATTGCATATTATTATTCTACGCGTTCTTACGATCAAAATGATATATTATATTGCATTATTTGGAGGTGTATATCTAAAGTTATTGATGAAATTAAAAATTCTATTAGTTAAGTATTAATTTAATAAATGAGAAAATTTATTAAACATAAATCGTTAATCATTGATTGATGGAATACATAATTTAATTTTTGGCACAGAATCTTAGATAAACACTGCAGTTTGATAAATGATTATTAATTAAATGACAGGCACAAAAAATTGAATAGCATTGAAATTTGTGTTGCACAAGTAATTAAGAATTGATGTGGCGGCTTAGATTGACGACACACGTCTTCCTTGACTCAACGAGGACGGCGCGGTTCTTATGCGTTGAACCGGTCCAGTTCGGTTACATAACCTGGGCCGAGATCACAACTCAGAATGAACTGTTCATCCCCAAAGGTTAAGTCGCCGAATATGATGATCTAGGGTTTAAGTTACCAGTTGATCCCGATTGCTCCTGGAGACAGCCCGCACGCGGGAGAGACGACCTCTTCGAAGCCATGCATCCAGGATCAAATCTGGAATCACCCAGTGACAATAATAGTTAATAGATGATGCCATAGGTTTTCTGATTAATCTTTAATATCGCAGATAAAGAATAAATTAAATACGACTTCGATCATGCCTGATCAAGGCCGATCGATGCTCGCAACGATAATAATAGGTGAGGAATGTACTAAGCTATGAAATTTAAAAGGAAGGAATGAAGGGAGCAGTACCTTGCATAGGCAGAGAAGGAATTTAAGGTTTAGAGGAGGATGCTTCGAATGATGGCAGCAGCACTCCAGCTCTTCTTAGTAGCTCTCAGATGAAAATAGAGCAAAATGGAGAAAGAGAAGAGTTCATCCGAACTATGGAGAGGCTGGGCGTATGCCCGCCTGCAAACGCAGGCACACAATTATAAGAATGCAGAGAAGATGTACAGTTCTCTGATCCACACTGTCGGATCAAATTTTCGATCCGACAGTCAGATCCTCTTGATTAAAACAAGACCATTATATCTAGATTTAAATGCGCGCAACGGCTCAGATCGGCGGATCCCGCTGCACGCTGTTTGGCCCATAGTAGCGGATACGCTCATTCTGAAATTTCGGCGGATGAATTTTAAATAATTAATTATATTAATTTATATCATATACTTTATTTAATTTAATTAATTAAACACATTTTATCAAATCAAAATAAAATAATAAAACGCACTTTGAAAATTCTCAAAAATTCACCCTTACCTAATTGAGGTGTGATGAACTTAAAAATGTAATCGGATTTTTAATCAGATATCAATTTAATTATCTTAATTTTTAGGGTATTTAAATATTATTAAAATATTCGGGGAAAATTCGATGACTTTCAAACACTTCCAAAATACCACCCCTAGTTAGTTTGAGTGTGGTGAGTCCAATGATGGACTCTATTTTTGATTCTAAGGTCTAAATAAATTAGGCATTCTCAGAATTATTATAAAATTAGGAAATGTTAAAAATTGTCAAACAATCTCTAAATCATATGAAAATTGAAATAGACTCATAATACTATTATAAGACTAATGGAAAAGGATTAAAATCAATTATGTCACTAATTGACGGATAACAACACTAGAGTTGTTACACTTTACCTTCAAATTCATTCTTTTTTAGTTGGACCGACTTCGATTCGAATTCCGATTAAACATTTTTATTAGCTTTCGACATTTAATACTGACACAACTTTCTCTTTATTGGATCTTTTCTAATCCTCCTCATTTTGGATGACCCCAATAATACTGTCAAACTTTAAAATTGTGCTTCTATATAAGTTGCTCACTGCAGTTACTGGGCCATCCTTACTTTAAAGCAAGGAATATAAAAATAATAGTGCTCTCACATTGTCAGCAAACTTAATGTCAACTAAACACAACTGGCTAGTTTCAATGATGAAGTTAATAAGTGCTCAGTGTAACGACCGAAAGTCGTTATTTTACAAATTAGGTCAGCATCCTGCCTTAGGAATTAGGATCCCAGGAAATTTCAAATTAGGGCAAACAAAACTACCAGTATATAGAAACAACTTTAAAGATCAAAGTGCCATAATTCAGGAAAAATCCGATTAACAGAAGCTCCCGTTTTGTTATCTGAAATCTTTAAATTCTAAAAATTGAAAACATTGAAATACATGTCCGAATTCATCATTTTCGGTGTCGACATGTTAAGTATATTATTTAAAGACTGCTCAAGAAGTTTCATCAAATTCTGAGCGTCATATTTATTGTGGCTAATTTCTGAAGTTTTTAAACTTCAGAAATTAATTAAAAATAAAATATTTGTCCGAATCGAAAATTTTTGGCACGAGGGTGTTCGTCATATCGTAACACATCTCGGTGCCAAGTTTCGTCCTATTTGGACGCCGAACGATGGAAAAATACGAATAATTTAACTCTAAGTATTATTTAAGTTTTATTTATTTATTTTTTTCCCCATAACCCTAATCCCCCTTGTTCGCCCCCCTCCCCGCGTCCCGCCCCGACAGCATCTGGCGCGGAACCTTCCTCGCCAGGAAGGGGATGCCTGTGCCGTTTTTGGCGCAGGCTGGTCGACCCACCTGGCCGACCCCCCTTTCCCCCCTCCTCCCCTCTACTTAAGCCCTCCCCCTTCCTTCCATATCCCCCCACAGCCCCCTCTTCCTCCAAACAGCCAGTAGCAGCTTCCGGCAGATCGTCTCCCTCCTTCCAGCAGTCGGTCCAACTCTTCCAGCAGCCGGACAGCTCCTCTCAACTGCTCCAACCTCCTTCCGGCAGCCCTCGGCAGTACCTTCCAGCCGCTTCCGGCAGCCCTCGGTAGTCCCCTTCAGCCAGCCAGCTCCCTCTCCAGCAGCCTCCGGCAGCCCCCGGCAGCCTCTGACAGCCAACTATCAAGCCGCCAAACCACTCAGTAGCCGCTGCCAGCCAGCCTCTTGCCGTTACCACCTTGGCCAGCCATTCGGCTACCATGTTCCAACCCTCTCTTATTTTTCAGCAATCCTAAAAGCTAAGGTATGAGAGGTTGGAAATGGAGGGTATTGAAGAAAACACTTCTCAATAATCTTATTAAATCATTGATATAATTTTATATTTAGTCATTCGCATTTTGATCATTCTCATTAATTAATAATGAGAACGATTGAAAGTGTTATAAATGACTACTATTTTTATATTTGCCAATTCAGTCGATTATTCTGACTTTTTCGTCATACATTATATGATAATCATAAAGACTTTAATAATTGCATTAATAGCAGCTTAATTCAATTGAGCTTCAAAAGCAGAATAAGACGAACATAATGAAAGAAGGAATTAAAAAACTCCTAAATCATTTGATTAAAAAGCTAACTTAAGAATATCAGGGACTTAAATGCAGATTGAGCGAACTGTCACTCTTTTGAGCCGTTGAACTCCTGAACTTAAAAATAAAGGTACCCAGTACATGACATGTATTATATTTTGCACTTTTACTGCTGCTTAGCTTCGCATATTTTGCTTTGAGCCAGATTCATTTGAAGCTTTGTTGGTTGTTAGAAACCAACATCCTTTTTTATTCGGGGGTTACTGAAAAATAACATCAGTAACATTAATGCTTGGTTGGTTGTTAGAAACTAACAGTTCTTTTCATTCAGGGGTGTTGCTGGAAAAATGACATCAGCAACATTCGGGGTTGTTACTAGAAAATGATATCGGTAATATTCGGGGTAGATTACTGGAAAATGACATCAGTAATCTTTATTTGATAAATATTATTTGTTGCAGGAAATTATTTATTTCGCGCTATTATCTTATTTTCTCCTGTATTTTATTTCCGCCTTACTTCCGCTAATCACATCATTTAAAAATGTAAATATTATTGTGTACTGTTGTACTTAGAGTATTCTCTAATTACTGGGAATTCAAATTCCAGTATTGTTTGTTGTATAATACCAGGTCAGGTACTTTTGGAAGAACTTAAGCAAGAACCCTAATACTTAAAATTTTCAATCTGCAAATGGATCTACGATGGCGCTGTTTTTGCTTGTTTATCTTTTATCTTTTCTTTACTTTTACTTTTGTACGAGGAGCGCTGAAAAGATCTTGTAATGTGAATATTGAAATAAATAAATAATATCATTTGGCTTTTGTATGTGTATGCTCTTTTTCTCTCAAGTTACTCAATATGATCCGGCGGCAAGTGAACGCCTGACGTCGGAACGGTTTCTTTTGAACCGGCGTCGGGGCCCTCACAGTCAGTTACCTAATTTCCACCCACCATCTTTATGTTGAACAAAACATTAAATAGGAACACCTTGATGGATACCAAGAACTTTTTGTACATCATTGTTAGGGTGTTCATTAGGTTTATAGTGGTTTTATTGCTTACAATGTTGAAAGAGATCGCAAAAGACAAAGAGTGTCAAATCAATCTTAGGGCTCTTTATCGTTAGATTCTAATATTCATCCCTCAAATATTGCAGCTTTATCTTCACAATGTTTAGTGGAAAATAAATATTCTTCTGATAGCAGATCCTCAATATGTATCATCCAAGTGCGAAGTTCATGCCATTGAACCTCAATGCCGTGCCTTGATTCTTCCGTCATTGCTCAAACTTAACCAAATAACACCGCACTCTAATATTAGTTGTTATGAAAATTTGTTGAGGATGAGAATGAATGCTTCACCACACTTCACACTTGAGGGTGAATACGAGTTATGTTGAATTGTTGAAGATAAGCACATGAATAATCACAACACACACAGAAGATACTGAATTTCATTAGAAAATTTTAAGTTAGGGAAAATTATAGAGCCACACAATAAAGATTTTATTATGACATGGAAAAAGAATGTAAAGAAACACTATAGCACAGAACCATATCCCAATTTCACACTAATCATAACTATTTATAAATCATGTATATATAACACTATCACATAAATGCTCACGAAAGCAAATAGCTATTTTTAGGAGTTATAAACATCCTTTTAGATATATATAAGAGATTTAGGAGTTTCATCTATATACAACAATAAATGTGACATGCAATTTTTTAAAAGCTTTGAAATTTTCATCCTGCACAATAATTTTGACTAACATGGATAAATAAGAGTATTGCTATATGGCTCTCAAATATTTCTTAAAAAATATGGATGACTAGGATTTAGACATTTAAGTAGAATAAAAAAATATTATTAAATTCACTTTTGTTTGTGAGGCCTATAAAAATATATTTTTTAAAATCTTAAATCCTAATTATTCATATTTTTTTGAAAGATATTTGAGAACTATATGTAATATTTTTCGATAAATAATACTAAATATATTAAGGAGTTGATTCACCGGACATCTCCAATGTTATGATGTTATGTTATTTAAAAATGTCCGTGAAATAAAGGCAGTTTGGTTTAATGCTATGACATCTGAAAAATTACCTAAATGCCATGGTCTAATGTTAATATCGGGTGATTTTGGCCGACATCTCGACGTCGAGCTCGCCGAGATTGCTTCCGCCATCGCTACCCTACGCGCTCGCCTTGCTTCGCCCGCTATCGTTGCCGCCATCGTTGCTATGTCTCTTCTTCGGCCTAGTTCGGATTTGGAAATGGCTTTGAAACTACATTTATTGGCGGAATTTGGAGATTTCTCCTTTTTTGAATTCGTCATAGGGCTTTCTCGCCGGTCGAAAGGTACCTGGTGCTTTAGCGCATCTTTTGTTCTGATTTTGTAGAGTGAAGTTATGCGAAGCTAATTTGTTTATTTGTAAATCCTCTGCTGTGAAATGGCTCTGAAATTGTCGTCTATGGAGGAAATTAGGAGTTTTTCCTTTCGGAATATGCCAGATAAATTATTTTTTTGGGGTTTTTGGTTTGCTTTGGATCAAGAGTAAGCATTTTTTTGTGCATTAAACCAGATTGACTATACTTTTTTTCATTTTCTTTCCAATCTTTTTAATAAAGTAGAAGAATTTTCTAAAATCTTTCTGTCTGTCTGAATAGTTTATATTACACGAGCACTTTAATTATTTAAGGCAACTTATATGTGGTTTCTACCTTAGAAATCTTGTGGTTACTTTTACTTGATTAGTTTTTAGTTATTTATTGTGATTTTTTAATTTTTATTTAAATCTCAAAAGTAATCTTAGATATTATGTAATACAATATGAATGACAACAAAACAAATAATATACATCTAAATCTAAATAACACTGAACTAAACAGCCATACTATTTGAATAATAATTCTATGTGAATTTAATTAAATTTTAAGAGAAATACTATTTAAACTTATTGATGTGGAAACTAGAAAAATCGATTTAATAAAATTTTGACATCATTTTAATATAAAATTTAAAAATAATATTTATATTATTTTAATATAAATAAATAAATATTAATAAAATAATTTCCAAATTTTATTTGATAAATTTTTTGAGTACATATGAAGAATCTAAATAACATTTCTAATATTTTAAATATCTTAAAACAAAAGTATTTTGCTAATAGAGATGAATAGGAATACTTCACACTTGAAAATTTTTTGCTCTCAAAGCGGCAGGAACTTGTTAGCCCTTCTTCCTTCATCCTAGACCGAGAGTGCACTACTTTCTGTTTTTTTTTGGCGCCATCTATCGGCCATCTGCATCCAAGCCATGGCTGCAGTGGAAGCCCTACAAATCCTGGGGCAGATCCAGGTCCTCGTCATTGACAAGCTTCAAGTGGTAAGATTATGTTCTTTATCTCTTATGATATCTTTATCTTCAAATGATTCCTGTTTTCTTCATCATTCAACTTGTCGCATCCTCTGCTATTCATCATCTTACCGACGCATTTGTCATAATCGTCAGTGTGCACCACGAGCCCTAATATCCGCGTACTTCACCTATGTTGGTTATCGTAGATTAAACCCTCGTACATTATTCGTGTTCTTAAGTTGTGCAATGTCAACTGGGTGATCAGCTTTCGCTGCATTATTAATATAAGCTTTCTTGGATGCTTTTGACATAGGTATCTTATAAATGGCTCAGCCGAAACTTCTCAGTGTCCTCAAATCAAGCCAAAAGGTATTTTTTTATAATTTTGATATAAGATAAACGAGCTTCGTCCTTTGCACTCCGTAAAGTTGTATTTTCCTATCTTATCGAGGTTGCTTCAAGAGTTTGCTGACAAACATGATCAGAAGCTGGAAGTGTTGTATTCTTTGTCTGGGTGGTCAAAGAACAATTCCGGAACATACTGTGTAAGACTTGCATCTGCACAGAGGCTTGAAGGTTCAATGCTTGACTTTAAATGCAAAAAAAAAGTGTTTTAATCTTTACCATTTTGCGTTATTTTCCTTAAAATAGTCAACACATTAATTGCTTTAGATTTAAGGATTTTAATTTCTTTTTTCTGATTGTTGAATTTCATTCACTGATCACAATAGGGATTATGTTGTTTTTGAAATGTTTTTCATTTTCAATTAAATGCATTTTTTTGATTTCCAATGGTTGAAGAATTGAGATTCCCTTCCACTCATCAAATAGGATATTCCAAAGGTTTCAAAGCAGTTATGCATTTGAAATAACAATAAAAAATATATGTACACCCCTCCATCATGGGCCATGAGACATTTCCAATGATGCTCTTTTTTATTATCTTTTTTAACCGTATAGCATGGATACCAGTGGAGTCAATGGATGGTCAATTGCTTACATCCTTAGAGCTGTGGTTATGAACTCGGGCATTGACTGAGTCTTGCTGTAAAGGCTCGACATCGGTTCAGCGGAAATTGTTCCAACATCGGGTATTCACTTACCGCAGGATCATATTGAGTAACTCGAGAGAAAAAGAAACACACATATTAAAGTCAAAGATATTATTCATTTATTTCAATATTTATATTACAAGATCTTTTCAACAATCCTTGTGCAAAAGTGAGAAATAAAATAAAAAAATAAAAGATAAGCAAGCAAAATAGTGCCGTGGATCTATCAGCAGTTTGAACATTTTAAGCATTAGGGTTCTTGCGTGTATACCCCCAGGAGCACATGACCTGATATTGTACAGAAAATAATACCGGAATTAGAATTCACAATAATTAGAGAATACTCTAAGTACTGCAGTACACAATAATATTTACATTTTAAAAGATGTGATATGCGGAAGTAAGACGGAAATAAAATGCAGGAAAAGTAATGCAATATCGCAAAATAAATAAACAATTTCCTGCATAAGTATTATTACAAAATAAAGGTTACTGATGTCATTTTCTAGTAACTAATCCCGAATGTTACTAATGTCATTTTCCAGTAACAATCCTGAATGTTATTGATATCATTTTTCAATAACAACCTCGAATGTTATTGATGTCATTTTCCAATAATAACCTCGAATGTTACTGATGTCATTTTCCAGTAACAATCCCAAATGTTATTGATATCATTTTTCAGTAATAACCCTGAATATTATCACGTTGGTTCCGAACAACCAACCAAGCTTCAAATGAATTTGGCTCAAAATAATTAAGCGAAGTAAAGCAGCAATAAAAATGCAAAATATAATACATGTCATATACTGGGTATCTTTGTTTCTTAAGTTTGGATGAGTGACGGTTCACTCAACATGCATTTAAGTTCTCGATATTTTTTTGGATTAGCCATTTTTAAAAGTGATGTGATATTTTTTTAAGGATTTTTTACATTCTTCTTTTCTATTTTATTTTTTCTTTCGCATTCTCACAATGATAGAAGTCTGTATTTTATTAAGTCACTTGATGTTGATAATATAATATTATCATTATTATAATATTACTGTATGAAAGAATGAAGACAAATAGGAATGAAAAAATTACTTAAATGAAAATAGTGGTCATTTTATAACATTTGAATTGTTCCTATTATCAATGAGAATGATAAAATGTGAATGACTAAATTGATTTTAGAAATAATAGACATCTTATTACATTTTCACCGTTATTCATTATGATAATGTGAACGATGTCTTTGAAATGATAATACTATTATCATTATTATCATACTAATGATTTATTAAGCACATTGAATGAAATAACAAATAATTTTTTTTTCTTTTCTCCCTTTTTCTATCTCTTACCTTCTAGATTAGGATTGCTGAAAAGAAACGGAGAGAGGTCGAAATGGGTGGCCGAGGTGGCGGTAGCAAGAAGTTGGCTAGCAACGGCTACTGAGTGGCCGACGGCTTGCTGGCTGGCTGGAAGAGGTTGTCGCTGGCTACTGGAGGCTGGTAGGGCTGAGAAGGAGCTGGTCGCTTGCTGGGAGCTGGCTAGGAGAGGGCTGGAATGGCAAGGTGGCTGCTGCTGGCTAGTGGGGCAGCTGGCCGGCGGTTGGGCTACTAGCTGGCTGGTAGGGCTGCTGGCAGGTTGTGGGAGGAAGGGAGGAGCTGCTCTGTGTGGCTAGCTGTTTTGAAGAGGATAAAGGGATGGTTGGGAGCGCTTAAATAGGCGTAGGAGGGGGTCTCCTGCGCCAAACGTGTTCTAAAAGCGCCTTAGTGGTGCATGGCATGCGCCAGTACTTCCCTGGCGCGGAAGCTTCTTCCGCCAGAGGCGGAAGAAATCGCACGGTTTGCGATTTGGGGGGGGAGGGGAGGGGGAAGGAAAGGAAAGTTTAAGAAAATTACTTAAACTTAAATTAATCGTATTTTTCCGCCATTTAACGTTCAAATACAACGAAACTTGACACCGAAGTGTGTTGCGACATTACGAACACCCTCACGTCGAAAATTTTCTATTCGAAGTAATATTTTATTTTATATTAATTTTTGAGGTTAAAAACTTCAAAAATTAACTACGATAAAAGTGGCTCTCAGAATTTGATGAAACTTTTCGAGCAGCTTTTAAATAATATAACTTAACATAATAATACTGAAAATGATGAATTTGTACACGCATTCCAATGTTCTCGATTTATAGATTTTAATTAATTCTAAAAATAAAGCGGGAGCTTCTGTTATTTAAATTTCTCCTAAACTAGGGCAGTTTGACCTTTATAATTATTCTTATCTATGATATTTTTGTTTGCATTAATTTGAAATTCTCCGGAGTCCTAATATTAGAGTCGGGATTTTGACCTAAATTGCAAAGTAACGCATCGGGTCGTTACACTTGCATCCTTTGCTGTTGTAAGAGAAATCAAGGCAAAGTGCTAGGAATTGGGTTCTTGTGGTGGTTGGTGCATGTAGATGCATGCTGTTTATGGCAGTCCTTATACGATGACTTTGTGAGATTAAATCAAATTTCTACTTGTGACTTATAAGACGGTATCATGGAAAGCCAAATCAAGAAGCGTCGCTCCGGTCGGTTGCATTTAAAAGAATGCTGTTATTAATTATAATAGGATTATTGTTGATTGGTCGACTTATATTAGCGGTGTGATAATTGAAAATGGTTAATGCATGTGCATAAATGTGCGCTCATGCGTATTCTTAGTTGCAGATATGTGTGCGTGCTCGTGTGGTCACATTTCATTTGTTGAGATAGGTTCTTTCTAGCAGTTGTTGGATGTTATAATGTTGCCTCTGAGTTGATGTATTTTGACATGGCTATCAACAACATCTTGCTACATAAATATCCATGATACCTATGTTTGTGTCCTATATGTTGAGAGAAAAATTTAGATTTTGAATGAGCAAGGCTCTAAATCTGGTAAAAGCAATTTGTTTGTTTTATATGACAATTAGGACGGATGCTTGGATCGAAAGGATTAAACTGTTATTGAATTTTTCTTGGATGATTTTATGTCGTAATGGGCATCAATTTTAAGGTGGCAAAAGTTTCTCTGGTAATTGTCACGACCTAATGCCATTATTTCACAAAATTAGGTTAGGTCCCTCCTTAGAAATCAGGATCCCGGGAAACGTCAAGTTAGGGCAAACCAAAATACCATTGATTATAAATAATTTTTAGATCAAAATGCTTTAGTTTGGAAGAAATCAGGATAACAGAAACTCCTACTTTAATTTTTGAATTTTTTAAAATTCAATAAATAGAGAAAATTAAATACAAGTCCAATTTCAATCAATTTTTTTAATCTTTGGGTTAAGTATATTATTTAAAGACCACTAAAAGTTTCATCATTTGGAGCTCCAGTTCAATCATAATGAATTTTTGAAGTTTGATATAAAATAAAATATTGCTCCGAATCAAATTTTTTTGGCACGGGGGTGTTCGTCTCATCGTAACACGCATCAGTGTCAAGTTTCGTTATTTTTAGAAGTCGTACTATGGAAAAATATGAAAAATTTAATTGAAAATAGTTATTATTATTTTTTCTTCCCTCTATTTTTATCTCCTCTCCGATTCTTGATTCCCCCCTGACGTAGGCTTTGTCGCTAAACAGAGCCTGCCAGACACAACATAGACGAACACAGAAGCCTGTGCGCACGCCGGCTTGCCCTGGTCGGCACCGGTTGGCGGCCGACAGACCGACCAGCTGGCCGACCAGCCTCGCCCTTCCTCCTCTCTATAAATTCCCCCCTCAGCCTTTCCTTCTTCCCCACATCAGCAACTCTCCTTCAGCCCCACTTCCAGCCACCTGCCAGCCATCCGGCCAACACTAGGTGAGAGGAGGAAGAAAAAGGGGAAGAAAAAAAAGGAGCAATTTTGCATTTTTTATTTTTTTTTGTTTACTTATTTTCATAATAATAATAAATATATTATCTCTATTATGTCATTATCATTATTATTGTTATCATTAATTAATTATGATAACAATATAAATATTATAAAATGACTAATATTTTCATTTTGTCAAATTTATTTCATTCATTTTCATTCCATCATTTCTTTCTTTATTATTGTTATTATTATTATTGATGTTGTTGTTTTTATTTTTGTCAATTTCAATTCAGTCATTTCTTTCTATCTTTTCTTTTATACATTATTATTATTAAATATTGATAATAATAACGCTATTATAAATATTATTGCTACTCTCAGTAACTTAAAATTCTATCTTTTATCAAGAAGAGTGAAAGAAAAACAGAATAGAAAGCAAGAAAGTGAAAATTCCTAAAATATCATACTATTTTATTTTCATAAATCTCAAAATATTGGCTAAAAGCTAATTGTAAATATCAAAAATTTATGCAGATTCAATCGACTTGCATTTTTGAACTTAAAGAAAAATGTACCAGATGTCTTTTATTACTCTTGTTTAAATATGTTTTTCCGCTTAGCATCGCACACATTGATAAAAGTGCTTATAAAAGTCACATAAAATGATATGTGAAAAAGTTTGGATAACTGAGTAGTATGAGTTTCATACTGATATATTTTTAATCTGATCAGACAACTGCTAGGATGGGGTTGTCCGACATCGGGAGTCATAAAGAGCCTATACTGATAAGCCTTTGAGGGGCAGATATAGAGGGAAGTTGGGATATGTAATACAAAATTGAATCCCATTTTTCTCGATTTTGTACTTGTGCAACAAAATCATATTATGCATTAGATATCAAACACTAAAATTCTATATTTATTTTTTGTGATATTAATTATTTTTATTCTAAAGTTTCAGTGCAGTTGAAACAAGTTTGCAGGGATAAATTTATACAACTTTTTATTTCATGTCAAATTATTACTTATTTTGCTTATTATTTAATAATTATAAAGTTGACATTTATTAATACTTAGTTTCATAACTAACTGATATTCAAATGTTCGCACTTTTGAAATGTGCCCAGGTTAGGAGTTCGTCCTAGAGGAAGGGTGCTAAGAACCAAGTAGTGCTGATATTGTTATCTGCTGATTTACCATTTTTTGATTCCTTTTTAAAGTTTATAATTTTTATTTTTGATCTTTGTAATCAAAATTTGTGAATTAATAAATAAATGAGTTATGTTTGATGTGTACATATTATGTCTTTTAAATCACTCAATATATATTGCGGCTAGCAGACTTACCAAAAAAAATGATGATGGATTAGCTCACGCTAATCCGGCATCGGGTCCCCACTATAATTCAATTGAATGCCACAATGATATATCAAAAGTAAAAATTTTGCTTTATTGTTTATCCAAGTGTATCTGCAACAACTACGGAGGATGTTGCTAGATACATTATTGTATCCATGGTTATGGTCTTGAAGCATGATGTGTATCAGATGTTGCTGTTTTGATCAAAGAAAGGCCTGACAAGATGGTGGTGATACTTAAGGAGGTGGTGCTAATGTCTTAGAAGCTTGTTAGTATGATGACTCAAAAAATTTCTAAAAAATTCACCAACTGCTATCAAATTGCTTAACCAAAGACTGATTTAGTAATTGATTGTGCCAACTAAACGTCTTCCATTTTGCATTTGGAATCTACTACTTTGTTTCTTAACTGGTGATGGAAGTTTAATAGTTGCATTATGGAGTTTGTGAAAGAGAATGCAACAAATTTTGAGGCGGTGCATTAAATTCAGGAGGGATCTATATGACAAATTTGACTTTTGGATACCTTTTATTCATGCAAAATAGGAAAACATGACATCCATTTCAGTGGGAAATTTCATAGAGTGTTTAAATGTTGAATCTTGTATTGTGAGTTGCATCACATCATTTTGATTAGCGTTATAGTTTTTTCAAATGGGGAAGTTTGCAGCATTCCTAAACTCTTGACCTTGAGCTTTGGCATTTACTATGCTTTGCACCATTTACTAGTCAATGAGAATTCAAGGTAAGTGAATCAGGTACTTGTGATGATTAATGTATGTCATGTATGTTGGTGGTGCATGCATGTGTTTCTATGCAGGTAAAAAGCGACGAGTGCATGCACTAGTCTTTGTAGTGGTGTGCAATATGCTGAACAAATGTTTGTTTATGTGTGCATTTGATCACCTTTGTGTGCAATTGTATTTGTAAACATTGGGTTTTTTGAAACCTTGGGAGTCTACCACCTACACAATGCATTGCATATATTTTAAGGCAAACTCATATACATTCCAATGGTGATTTAGTTGATAACTTGCGAAGCTAAACTTTAGTCAAGTTAGGGGAATGGTGCACTCGTTACCAACATGAGTGTAAATAAGTGCATGTGTGCGGTTGGCTGAAATTGCATATACCTGTGCGTGCATACTTGCAACCGCAAAAAATGAGTGCATCCATTTAATTGTGAATAACAGTGGCACTTTTCTTGTGGTATTAGGTCGCTAGGGTGTACATGAGACAAGCTTGAGTGAATTTGGTATATGCTCGAGTTTCGCTCTTGCCTTTGTTTGGATTGAGCTCAACTCAAGTTTGAATCATGATGTATTTGTGCAAGTTTGAGTTCAGCTCGATAAGTTAGCTCAAATTATTATAAAAAATCTTTACAAAAAAGATGCTAAGCAGGAAATGACATATATTTTGAAAGTGACAAAAATGTTATAGTAAACAAATTTAAGAAGCATATTTAAGTTCATAAATCATAAATTTGAGCACTTGATGACAAAATGTAGCATTTGATTTTAAAGAAATGAGATTTGAAATATTAATTTATTCAAATCATTAAGACAAATTCAAATACTGGCTTAATATCAAAGTCTTCATTATTATAAATTTCATTTCTTGTTTTTTACAAAATACTTGTTTCTTACAAAAACAAGTATTACAGCATAAACTTACGAATTGGCAATGATAATAGAAAAAATGGAATATATTGGCCTTGAGCCGGAACATATTGGCCTTTTGTCGGAATATGTTGGCCTCAGCCTGCTTGAGCTCACCCCTTTCCCTGCCTCTTTATTTTGACCTCCATGACTTTTCTAGCTCTTGCTATAGAGCCTGCGATTACAGGCTGCATGGAAAGCCCTTTTGAGCTCCTTGTTCTCATACTTTATTGGAGTTTGATCTTGAGCTTTGCAAGGTGATGATGAATCACAAAGTTAGCTAATTTAAAAATTGTTTTTTCTACGTTTAAGAAGTCTCAACAAATGTACCAAGGATGATACATTATGAAAAGGAAAAAACTAACAAAATGGTCCATTTATTCTTGCAAAATGATTAATTTAGCTATTGACCCTTGTAAATAATTTTTTTGGTCCTTGACTTGCAAGTGTTTTTTTTGGTCCCATGCCGTTAATCTGGATTGAAATAAATTAAATATGAAGGGTAAATTGTTATTTCAGAATTTAGCTAATAAAATTCTTTAATGATACTATCATTTTTAAATATTAAACGATAAGTATTATATCGAGCAAATTTTTATATCCCTTTAGTTGATAAAATATTTTAAATATTAGAAGCCCCGACTCCTGCTTTCTATGATCACAACACAAAGCCCAAGCCTTTTGACCTTTAGGCCGAGCCTCTCCTTCGTATCGTGGTACTTAACAATGTGAATTTTGAAAGGGATTTGGGCTTCCACCAAAGGATGAGCGAGGTCCAGTGTCTTAGTGGTGGTGAAGGCGTAGAAGGTATCTTCTAGCTTATGCTGCGATGTCTTAGATTCACTTATTTAGTGGTCACCGTGACAGAGTGGTCCCTCAAGCCCCAATTAGCATCATAAAGGACGGAGGTGGGTCGGACATGGAGGAGGATGACAGTGCCGCCTGGGTGGAGGCAGTTCTGAAACGTTTACTTGGCAACATAGGCACTCTCATCGCTCATATCAATAGCAATCACGATCCGTCGATGGGAGGTAGTATTAGGGTTCGAAGCAATAGCGGACGAGAAAATGAAGCGAGTTGAGAAAGGCTGGATCGCATGCGCTGCTGCAAGAGTAACCACAACAGGTGATGTCGGCTCCGGGAGCTCGATGTCGGATGGAGATTGCTGCTGAGGTTGCATGCCGCTGAATTTAGGGGATGCACACTTTCTCTTGGGATTCTCTAATGAATTTCACTAGGATTAAGGAAAGAGTCGTGCTCTATCTTTTCATGGATCTCTTTTTCTTAAGCTGCTGCATTAAAAACATTAAAAATGTTTGCTATAATACCAAATTTTATACAAAATAGTTCAGTGAAGAATATTTTTTTTCCACCAATTTATAAAACTTATCGCTTAATATTAAAGTCGTACATATAGAATTTTATTAGTTAAATTCAAAAGGACATATTTTTTCTCATATTTAACAGTTAGCCAAATTAACGGCATGGGACCAAAAAAATTATTTGTAAGAGTCGAGCACTAAATTGAATATTTTGCAAGAGTCAAAGGACCATTTTGATAATTTTCTCATATGAAAAATAATACTCAAATGATGCAATGCAGTGCACTCTAAGGCATCATCTAAAGAGCTGTTTGGGATGAATTTAAGCATCCCCACGTATTGACCTGTAGTAAGTACTCTATAAGATGCCTTATGCAAGTGAAGATTTTCTAGTTAAATAATAATTTTGCTTTTATCTTATCACAGTGTACACCTTTTCCTCAAATATATAAAAGTGTATCGGACGTTGATTTATAAAATTTGGTACCATAATATGAATATTTTACAACACAACCTTATTTCCCTTAACTGCTAAGTTTTTTTCAAAAAATATTCCCATATTATGAACTTCTTTGGCGGCTTCTTATTTTGATTTTCATTTTCGGTAGGATCAATTGTTTGCTGATTAATTTCTATCAAGTGATCGCTTAAAGTTTGGTTTGAAAGCATATTCTTCATATCATCCATTGACTTGAACTGTGACAATTCCAGAGATGACATTGAAAGGAATAGTTGAAACTCTGATATACATACAAACATGCATTTAAGAATTTTCATACTGAAAATGCACTTAATAATCTGCGTTACCGACATGCATATATATATTTTAAGCATGCTCTTAACAAAATATAAAAAATCATTAAGCATATAACATCAATTTTCTTTTGAGTTATAGCATTAAAAACTCGACACAAATACAATTAATTTATAGCACATGTATATAGGTAATACTAGCAATGTGCTTGATCGGGCCAAAATAAAACAAAATACAGACGTGAACACTGAACACTGAACACTTGACCCTATTACCCTATGGCATACACAGGTTTAGATAGTCATAGGCATGGATGTCATCCAAATTAAGGCAAAATATAATTGAATATCCACACGCACAAGTAAAACTTAAACAAAACTATATATCCACACATATTAGGAGAACAAATCTAGATAATCACATGAATAAGTATAACAGATCTAGATAAAACAAAATATCCACATGCATAGGTAGATGAAAATAAATAATAACCTATTATCCTAAACGAAGGAACACGCTGAGTAGTAGATGTAGAGCATGAGAAGAGTTCTAGAATATCCCCTTGTGTTGTAGCCTATAGGTCAAGCCCAAATTGACCAATATATTAGAAATTAAAAGATGGCAACAGTCACTCTATATGAAGAAGACCAAATAGATGAAGATGGAGAATGTTTGCAAGTGGAATATCACACAGATGGGCTTCACCGTCGAGAAGATGGAGAAGCAACAACAATTGTCAAAGATGGAGAATAAATGATTTGATCATAGACTCGCAGTTGAATGAATCGTGGAAGACTCGAATAAGATAGTTTAAAGATCTTTGGATTCAAGGAAGATAAACATATAGCTTTGGGCTTGATGAGGGATTGCAGCTTTTGTCTACTGTATCTATAATTTACATTCGTCTGATTTAATTAGATGACTACTTATAAAGGATAAGAATTCGAGCTGAACACAGATTACACAACTGGCTTTTGTTTGTGATTTATCTTTTTTATTTAGTGTTAATATATTTAACAAAAATGTATATATTTTAAATTTATAAATCAGTCGTTATTGACTTGAACATAAACGAACAAGGAACTATTTGTGTTACTCGATAAGAAATCGAGCTTTAAAAATGTGTTTAAGTTCTGCTCATTGACTTATTGATTGAGCTGAACTCAAGTTTCTTAATGAAGTAAACGAGTTGCTCACAATGAGCTTTTTTGATAGCTCTATAGGCACATACATGTAGCTGTAGGGACGTCTACTAATAGTGCCTACTTTCTGCAAGCATTGATGTCTCTATAATAGTTGTTTGGCAGGTTGTCCTATTTATGTGAGTCAATGTGAACAACAATGTACACATCATGGAACTTGAGCCCTTAATGCTTACAAAAGAGTGACACACATAGAGGAAGCGACAAGGTGCTGACTTTGGCACAAGTTCTAAGCAATTACTTGTTAAATCCTTATTGCTGTTACCAAGGGAACAATGTCATCATGTGGTGGTTGCTTGAAATGGCTTCGTTGGAGTACATAATTGTCAAACTATTAGTTTACTGGTATGCCTAAGTGCAATAAGCAGGTAACTATTAAATGAGCCATTGGGTGATGCTTGAATATCCATTTTACCTGGTTTGTGCAAACTAACAAATATTTGATGGCATTCTTTATGTTTGTGTAATTTTTGAGTTGTGCTGTTGTTTGTACTTCTATAAACACTTTCATTGGCGACCTGTGCTATATGATCCTCTTTTCCTAATAAGTGTCTGCTAATAAAGGCTAGAAATTATTTCTATATTAGCAGGTGTTCTGTTATTTTCTTATACAGAATAACTGAAATTTAGAATGGAGTTGAGGCTGCCTGCTAAGTGGATTTTCCCATTTACATTTTGTGAACCTTTACTTTGTGACATCTTCTTTCATTCTCAAGTATTGTTTTGATTGCTATAATATTTTCAAAATTTTCATCACAAAAAACGAGTGTACTAAATTGTCCAACTTAAGGACACTATGTTAATTCTATTTGGATGAATTTGGATACATTTGAAGCATTAAATGTAAGAGATTATATAAATGTCTCAACAGTATTTTGTAGTAATTGATTCAATAAAGAATAAATGTTTGAATGCAAGGATTGTAAAATTTTTCCATATATTTCTTGATGACCACTCTCAATTATTGGCTTTATATTTGAAATTTAGTAAGAAAAAGAATACTAAGTTAAAGGTATGTTTGATGACTAGATGGTGAAATTTTAAGAATGTATAAATATTTTTAATTGTAAAGATTTAAAGCTTAGATAATGATAATTTAAGAGTGGAGCTAATCTTATGTGAAATTTAATTGCTAGTTGTATTTTCAAGTTAGATAAATATTATTTGATGAAAAAAGGATAGTAACGATGCTTTGTTGTTGAAACAAAATGATAAAATTAAGATAACAATTTGTTATAAATAATAGTTGTAATATAGAATGGTGAAAATTCAAAGAAATATGAACAAATTGGTCATAAATTTGAAGTAGTAGTTTGTAATGTTAAAATTGAAGCATTTGATGATTCATATGAAAAATTAGAAACTATTGAGGAAGAGAAATATATATATATATATATATATATATATATAATTTCGTTAAACTATGTGATAAGAAAATTATGAATTTAACCCGAATAAAAAATATAAAATGGCAATCAAAAATCTTTTTTAAAAGGTGATGCTATCTAATACAGATAGTGTATTATGATACCACTATAATTAATTTGATTGAATTTTGTAATTGTAAAAATAATATAAATTGTATAGCTTTGGAATGCCTTACAGAAAATAAAGAGTGGAAAAGTTATAGGATTAATTGACATACCTATCGGTGTATGGAAATATTTGGGTGATGAAAGAAATTTTTGGCACATCAAGTTATTTAATATTATTTTGAAGATTATAAAGATGTGGATGGGTGGAGTATTGTTGTACTTTTACAAGAATAAAAGATTGTGCAAATTAATGAGAATTAAGTTAATGAGCTATATATTAGAACTCTGGGAGAGTAATTGAATACATAATATGATGAGATATCTGAAATTTACAAAATCAATTTAGTTTTATGCCACATAGATATTCATTTACTTTGAGATTTGATGAATGACTTAAGAGAATTCTTAATTTAATCTTTATCAATCTTGAAAAATCATATAATGAAATACTAAGAGAAGCTTTTTGGAGAGATTTGGAAAAATAAATACTTCATGTGGTCTATATTGATGCTATTAAAGTATGTATAATGGGATTGTAACATGTATATAATCTCAAGTTGGCTCGCCTTATGATTTTTTTTTTATTATTGGTTTGCTTCAAGGTTTTGCTCTCAATTCATATCTCTTTGCTCTTAATTCTGTTAAATGCAGATAACTTTCTCTTTTTGGTTAAGACGAGGGATGGTGTTAAAGCAAAACTCGAGTTATGGTGAATTACTTTGGAATCCAAGGGTGTCATCTTTGTAGATCTAAAATGGAATATATGAACTTTAAGTTTAATCATAATATAAATCTTAATCTCTAGGATATTGAGGGCTATGCAATCAAGAAGAGTGAGAAGTTCAAATAATTTGTTTCAGTTATACAAATAATGGGAAATACAGGGCGATGTGATTAGTATGATCCAAGCTAGTTGGATGAAATGAAGGAGTACTCTAAGAGTGTTGTATGGGGCGGAATGCTATATCGGGTAGATATAAGCAAGTGAAGAAGAAATTTATTGATAAAATACGAGTTATAGAGATGAGGTTGCTAAGGTAGATTAGTGGGTGTACTCAAAAGGATAGGATGAGAAATGAGATTTTTTTGATTCAAGATTAAAGTGGCTCTAATAGTGGATACAAAATATTGTCTTAGATGATTAATACATGTTAAGTATATACCGTTCGATGTTCCTGTTTGAAGAATTGAGTCTTTAAGTCTTGCTTGTATTAAAAGAGGTATATTCATACCACAAAAGACATGGGAAGAAACTATTAGAAAGGTCTTCTCTCTTTGGAACTTATAGAGAGGCTTCTATATGATCATGCACAATGAAAACAAAGGATTCATGTGCTGATCCCATTTAGTGGGACTTGTGTTTGGTGTTGTTAAATCAAGAATGTCTGAATTATCAAGTTAATCCCTTTTTGGCCTCATCGTCTTGATGGTTTTTCTTGCCACAGGGGCTGCTGGAATGACAGTTCAAGGTACCTTGTCATTTGCCAATGAATTCTTGTTTTGTTGCATATTGATATGGCAGAGAATTAGATACGTGTCTTCACATCCTAATATGTACTTGTTGCCCAACTTACCGTGAAAGTTTGGCAATAGAATAGTTATTTGAGAGAGTTGGGAGTTTCATGTATTGGAAATTATAGTATGTATACAAAAGAATTCATAGGCTTGCTTAATTTTGATAGCTAGAGTCAAATAAAATTCTAAGATGAAATGGATCAGGCATTGTTGACATCAGTACTAAGTTTTTGGGATGCTTTATACGACTCAGCTTTTATCAGTCATTGAAAAAAAGAGATCCAAAATGTCAGTCCAATGTAGGACTACCCATTAGCACTGATGCAGTCCTCAGCTGACAAGACCTTAACCTCTGTTCTTAATTGACCTTTTTAGTAGTGGTATATATGCTTATTACACTGCATATTTTACCTAGCAATTTTTTTAAGAAAATAGATTTTGTTGAGTTACAACTTCTTTTGTTCTTAGGGGCATCGTGGCTCTTTTTATTATGGAATTTGATTCATTGACGCCTTTCCTTTGAAACATTCAAGTGGGGAAAGTATGAGGATGCCATTTTATTTGTTTAGATGCATTTTCACAAAAGTTTAAAATTAGAAATCCTTCAAACTATTGCTAATCAAACGAGCTAAATTATTTTTCACAAAGTCGAAATAAAAATTGCCTTGTATTTCTTTTTGTTCTCCTAAAGAAGGATTTTACCATGAAATAACAATAGATGATACAGTAATTTTACATAATGGTCTGTACTTGTTTATAATTAAGTTGTTACAGAAGAGCTGCTTTGTTATCATCAAGGTAATCATTGTCTTTATAGGATTATGTGGTCAATAGTAAATGACATTTCCTATGCGTAGTGCTCCATTTGCAAATATGAGACATTGTTTATTAGTTCTCGTATGATGTGCCATGAAATGCCTTACTAGATCAGCATGTCCTTTATGATAATGAAAGTTGAGCACATTAAGACCTTAAAACTTTTTATTTCACACAAAAATCATATTATAAGAGATATTTGTCAAAATATTCCCTCAACTATTCGAATTTGGTTAATTTAGTCCTATACTATTCATTTTGTTCAATTTAGTAGTTAATTTGAGAGTTTTTTATTGATCTTAAAGCTACTTCCCTACTAGGAGAAATTTAACCTTTGATGGAGCTTTTTTGTTTCTTTGCAAGCCTTTAAAGGAGCACTTCAGATTGGCATGAACTACAATTTCTCATAACTTTGTACCTTACCACCTCTCTCTTAAGGGAAGATTGCCTCAAAAAGTGCTCTTTATTTCTTTGCTCTCTCAAGAATGAGGAAACTACTTCCTCAATAAGAGAAACTTTACCCCAAAAGAAACTTCTTTGTTTTTCACTCTCAAAAGTATGGGAAGGAAAGTACTCTTCCAATAGAACTTTTGCCCCTGATAGACCTATTTTAATTTTTCATATTTTCTTGGGGGACAAAGTTTCTCCTTGTGAGGAAACAAATTCTTTTTTAATTACAGTTTCTCTCATAGCTTTCTGGCATTGCCTTTAAACTCTCACAAAGATTTTTTTCAACACTTGAAGAACTTGAAGATTATTCTGATTTGTATCACATCTTGTTATTTTGTCACAAGAATAAACAGATAATCCCTAAAACATTTCTTCGTTTGAATTGCTATTTGATTATGTAAAAATATGGTAAATGTTCAGTTCACGGAATTTCCTTGCTATTTTCTTACGGAATTAAAGGAGAAATCAAGATTTTAACATTGTTTGATGACCGTTGCTGGGTTTAAAAATGTTGCAAGAGCGCACTGCTGGCCTTAAGAACTCTGGTAGGGGACCTCTTCTTGAGCTCTAAACTGCCTGAAAGTTTCAGCTGGCACTTGATGCCCCTTGCATTGACGAACAGATTCTTCCATACTTTCGACAGTTGCTTGTGGTTGGAGGTGCAGTTGATTTGCCACCTTGTAACCTCCCAGCTGGCTTTCCTCACTTCGTTGTGGAAAAGAAAATCACTAGATTCTCATGGGGAAAAAAATCCTACTAAAAGAAAACTAGTCAATGCTCTAGCCTCTCTGCTTCATGCTCTTTCTTTCCTTTCCTCGTGCCTATGTTGATAAATAAAGTGGGTACGGGTTGATGGTATAATAGAGAATCTGTAAAGTTTTTATTAATACTAATAATAATAATAATAATAATAATAATAGTAATAACATTACTGTTAATAGGTTATGAATTAAATCAATGAACATAATTACATAATAGGCGATTAATTTTTAATTTCAAAATCAAAACTTATTCAAAATTAAATTAAATTTATAGATTTATTATTTACTTTGATTATTGATTATTCTAGTTATCACGTGCAGAATGTTTAGAAAAAACTGATATTCATTTTATTTTCATGATGTAAACGCTATTATATGACGTTGCAGGAAGACACTGCTTTTTCACGGGAAGCATTAACATTTTGTAGAATGAACTTCTTTTCTTTTTTACTTGAGTCTACCTTTTTGTTTTCATTTTTATGAAATGCATTATTCTCAATTTACCTTTGGAGTTTTGCAGAAGCATTGAAGGAGTTTGATGGTAATTGTTCAGTTGAGGTTTATAGCATTCAGAGTTGTTTGCCAAAAGATCTTGCAGTCCTTTGGAATGCTGAATTTATACAATCAGAGGAATTCTATAATCAACCATCATCTGCTGAAAATTGTTTGCGGAACAATAGGTGTATTTATTTGCATTAATATGCAAAACATTTTTGTTATGGCCATTTTTCAGCCTGTTTTTTGTGTATGCTTTTTTGATTGTTTGGATTCTACATGAACTAATTGATATATGCTGATGCTATGCATTGTCTTATTGTAGGTTGGGTGGTATTTCAAACCCCTTTGTTGAACGTGCTGTTGATTGTCAAACAGCTGCTAAGTCTGCAACTTCACAGGTTAAAGACAATGCTGGAATTATGCAAACTAAAGCTTGTAGCACTTTGAAGGACGAGAGTTTGCAACAACAGCAGAGCAAAACAGGGAAACTTGGTGTTAAGGAGGGGGTGAAATCTTCTAATACAGTGGGATCTGTTGTCAAAACAGATGAAAATGTTGATGATATTACTAAAAAGTTTCATACGTTCAAAGAATCAAGTAATCCTGTTCAGGCTAAAAGAAAGGGTGTTCCAAATGAGAAAGCCTTGTCTGGACCTGGAGGGTCTTTGGCTAATCTGTGGGGTCGTGCATCGGCGAAGCCAAAACCCTCAAATACGGTGTTACAATCTTCTAGTAATATTCCAAATTCTGCTTGTAAGTTCAATCCATGGATCTCTGTCTAAACTCATCTGTGTTTTTTGATCTTAGTTCAATATTACAACGCTTAATTAGTTTCCATCGACTTAGCTTTGATATATCATTCAGTTACTGCAGATGCACAAATATGTGCTAAAGAGGGAGCTGATATTGTGAGTAGTGATGATGAGAGCTATGGTGTATCCTACAAAAGAGAGTTAAATGGTTCTGGTACTAGGAAGAGGCAATTTATTATCAATTATTCAGACGAAGATGATGATGATGATAATGCGGTGTCTCTAGAATCACCAATTCCTCCAAGTGAAAAGTTATTTTCAGATTTTTTGCAGAGTACTGAAAATTTAAATGTGGAGAAAGATAAGCTCGACTCTGATAAATTAAAGACGAAAACATTGTTGAATAATAGAGGCACTAATGAAAATAATTACGGGTTTTCATCAGAAAATAACACCAGTGCGGAGGTTTCTTTGCAGAAGATTGAAAATGATTCTCGAGATGAACTTGCCAACAGAAATGGAAAGGACAATGTGCCTACTGCATCCAAAAGAAAGAAAGTTGTAAAGACACAAATTGATGAGCGGGGAAGGGAAGGTATGTGCATTTTTATTTCCACTTGGATCATTTAAACATGAAGTTTTATTTTTTTTGCCTGTTTAGAATGCATTTCTATTTTTTAGATTATGCTGCATAGGTAAAAGTTTTAATATGAGAATTTCAATGTTTTAAACTTAATTGGATAGAGATGCTGAAGGAATATTGTGATTATAAAGTTGATTAGTCGCTGAAAGGAAAATGCGAATGTTCCCCACAATTTGCCCCAAAGTGTCCTCAAATGTTGAGAGTGAAAAAAAAGATAGACATAAACTATACGAGTTCACAGCCATGTATATTCCATGAATCATATTTACCTCACGCATTTGTCAACTCACCAAAATTCCAATTGGGGCATTTTTAAGTTTGTAAAGTTCAACCTCTATAATCTATTCTATTGTTGTTGTGACAATTCTTGAGATCTTGATGGTGCACATGTTTGACCACTTGAGCTATTGCTTGTGGATTGATAACCTTTGTCCTCCACTTAGTGCTTGGGCTTGATGACGGTCATCCTCTGCACTTGTTGATGAGGGCTCGAAGACATTCATCCTTGGCATGTGATATTTGGCCTAACAACGTTCATCCTCGACACTCAGTGCTCGGGGCTCTACGACGTTTATCCTCCGCACTTGGTATTGGGGTATGACGATAGTTATCTCTTGCACTCTGGGCTCGACAACACTCATCCTTAGCACTCGGAGACTGTTGATGCTCATTTTCAACACTCGGTGCTTTGGGTGCGATGACATTCATTTTTGCACTCGAAGTTTGGGCACTTGCCCAAGTGCAGCTCAATTTGATCAAAGGGTATGCTGTTCAATGGGAACAATGTATCGCGGAGATGCATCACACTTTTGATTAACGCCTATGGGGGATAAAGGAACCTCAGTCCTTGTCTAAACTTGCAGTTGTCCTATGGAACTAATCATCATGTGCAATGTAGCACACTGTTGTACCACCTAGTAAGCCGCAATTGCTGCTTTTCATGCGAATGCACATTCGTGGAAAACGACTTATGGTGTACCGTGCGATTTGGCTAAGAAAGGAAGCAAAATGCCTATGAATTGGACCCACTTTGAAGCTATAGGGGATGTCTCTCTATCTTTCTTGTTTGAACCTCTCTTTTTTGTTCGACTTTTGGACATTCTTTGGAACCCTCTTTGGACATCATTCTACTTCTGGGTCCTAATCATCCAAGCCCTGAGCCACCATTCAGAAACTTTTCAATTAGTTCAAAGAATTGATAGCTTGAAGATTTTGTTCCTTAATCTGAACACTTTTGGGTTTATTTATATATTGTACTTGCAATTTTATATACATTGTGAAATCTTCTTAACGCTCAACCAAAATGGATGTGGATGAGACATCTTGATTGAACTATTATAAACCTTATGTTCTCTATGCATGCTTTCTATTTTCAATCTTTTATTTTCTCCACTTATTATTGTGCTTGCTCACTTAATCACCTGATCGATTGACCACACACTCATTGTCTCTGCATAGTAGGGCCCGACTCTAATCTAGAAAGGCTGGACAAACAAGGGATTTTCATTGCATCAGATTCTCTTCTGATCTTCCCTAAAACACTTCCACCTTTTTATTTGTACTTAAAGCCTCACGCATATGAATTAAACACCCTTTGTTAAGGTCCAACAAGATTATTTGGTGGGAATTGGTTGGGAACTTTCCATTGTAATATTTTTGTATATTAATATTTATAGAAGTTAAGTTGCCTGTGAGTTTATGGCTTGAGTTTCATCAAAGTTCTGAGGACATAGGCTCTTGCTGACGTTTCTTGAGTATAACAAAATAGAACTTATAAACATCAATGTCCTTTGAGATAATAGTGGTGTTTCTAATCAAAATTCAAAATGTGCTTGTATTGGAATATCCTTAAGATGTGAACCATACAAAAAGTTAGCATATGAGAATAAAATTGTAAGAGCACTAGGCCAAAGTGAATTATAGTTCGATTGTAACTATTTGAACTGTTACAAATATTATTAGAACAATGCACTAATTTTATAAGAGAGCGAAGTATTATGTAGGGCAAAGTGCGCATCATGGGAGTTAACTTTTAAACCTAAAATGTGATAAAGTGCTACATGATGAGGCCATCTCTTTGTTATAGGGATCACCTCTAGAATCATATTGACATGGTGGATGATTTTTATATATGTGATTAGAAATTGGCATGGATTCTAATTGTTCAAGTGGGAGAGATTGTGAAGCACCTTAAACATAGTGAAGTGAAGTTCTTAAATATCAATGCCTTTTTTAAGATAATATTGCTATGTTTATAAAAACTTATAATTAAATTTGCTCATTACGGATCACTCGTATGATGGGTAACTAGCCGAGAGGTTATAATTTGAGGATAACATGTGAATGCACCACGCCTAAATAGATAACATCTTGATATTCAAGTCCTTAGGCTATTATTGTTTAATAGCTTTGTTAATGAGCTAAACTTCCTTTTGATGATGAAGAAAATACTAATGTCACTAGTTAAATGGGAAATACCACTATGGATACAATCCTTGTGAATTTGTAAGATCATTTATCTTCCACCATTTAATGGTTTATTTTGGTAGAGGAAAACATGAGCTTTGTGGAGGATTCAATATGTATGATGACGCCCAAGGCGGTCTTGGCATAAATAACTTAAAAGAGAAGGTGAAATATGCAAGTATCGTCGACTGATTATGATTACCGAGGAAGTATCCGGTTATGTTCTTGGCGACAAAGTGCTTAAAGACATTTTAAGAAACATGTAGACGTATTTTGATGTTTAAGGGACTGTTACTACAAAATTTAACTAAATATAAACAAACATTCTTGAATAGCTTAGCAACTTAGCTTAAGGTTACTTATATAATGTTTAATTCTATAATCCCAAAAGTTAAGTTCTATTAAATAACTCCTAAGGTAATGTTGAGGCTTCCTTTGGTTCACTTGTAGCATGGAGGTGCTTGTAGAATTTCTAAATACCAAAGTAATGTATGCTAGAGAGTGCTCTCTTATAATAGCTAGACTTTGAGATGGAGATCTTTAAGTATTGTGATGTTGTTCATGTAACGACCTAAGTCGTTACTTTGCTAATTAGGAAGGACTAGACCCGATTCAAAAATCAGGATCTCGAATAACTTCAAAATTAGGTCAAAATATAAATATCATTGGGAAGAGTATATTTTTGTGATTGTAATGCTCAAATTTGGGAGCAATCCGGATAAAAGATGCTTTTAATTAATTTTTGAATATTTAAAATTCAAAAAATTATGAAAATTAAATACAAGTTCAAATTTAATAATTTTAGTGTCGCTTGATTAAGAATATTAAGAAGAGGCTATACAAATTTTTGTCAAATATGGAGCTTTAGATTGACCGTAATTATTTTTTAAAATTTTAAGCAGACATAAAGTTCGTCACCCAAGCGCGCTTATGACGCCCAACAGACAAAAATCATGATGCCCAGACGCGCTCTAGGTTCTCAGCAAACAGAAAGACAGGCGCTTAGGCGCTCCTGGGTGCCCTTGAAGCAGCAAGGTAGGCACTTGGTGCGCCCAGGTGCCCGCAGAAATTCCAACTCGGTTGTGAAGTGTCCAAAACTATTAGGGCACTTTGAGGGCTGGTTTGGGATCCATATAAAAACTAAATAATCAGTTAGGGTTATGTGTGTATTATTTTTTTGTGGAGAGCTGAAATCCCTGAGTGAGAACAAGGAGAAATTTGAGAGAAGAAGAAGTTCAAAGTGGTGAATCTTTTCTTCCTCTAAGAGATTGATAAGCTCTCTATAACTTTGTAGTGGATTTTCTTGTGATAGTGTGATTTCGTGGTTTTTCCCATTCTTGGATTTTCTATGTAAATCTTTGTGTTCGTATGCTTGTGTGCTTGTGATGTTTGCACTGTAATTTTTCAGTTGTTTGTGTTGGTATATTTTCATTTTTTGCTTTGATGACTCTCAGTAGTTAAACCCCGATTCGAGGGATTTCTTTGGAGCAGAAGATCTCCCGGTTTCTCATCAAGTTGTATCAAAAAGTTGTTCGGTGTTAGGGGTTTGCTACCTTGAGTGGGAGCAATGTTTGACGAAATAAGACACAAGATTGAGAAGTTCAATGGAACAAACTTTGCATTGTGAAAGATGTAAATGGAGGATTTGCTCTACCAAAAAGAAGCTGTACTTACCATTGGAAGGAGTTGACAAGAAACCTAAAACTATGTCGGAAGGGGAATGGAAAGTCCTCGACAGAACGACATTAGGCTTGATACACATTTCTTTATCCTCGTTAGTTGCATTTAATATTGTGAATGAGATGACTACATCGATCTCATGGCGGTTCTTACTCAAATGTATGAGAAGCCCTCGGCTTTTAATAAAATATTTCTGTTGAGGAAGCTATTCAACATGAATATGATAGATGGCACCTCAGTGATATAACATTTGAATGAGATCAACACTATAACAAGCCAATTAAGCTTGGTGGAGATCAACTTCGACGACAAAGTTAGAGTTTTGTTGCTTTTGTCTTCTTTGCTAGTTAGCTGGGACGGATTGGTGATTGCAGTTAGTAATTCTTCTGGAAATGTCAAGCTAAAATTCGATGACATTATTGTGCTTCTATTGAATGAAGAAGGGAACACTCCAATGGTAAAGCGACTACTTCAGCATTAAATGCAGAATTCAGATAAACAAGTACAAATTGGAAGCTCAACAGAAGCATGTCAAATTAAGGTGGGAAAATCATAGTCGACTAAGGGGAAAAGTGGAATGCTTGAATTGTGTGAAGTTTGGACACTTTAAGAAGGACTGTTATGCCTTGAAGACGTCAGGAGGAGGAGGTAAAGTTAAAAATCCCTCAGTGAATGTTTTAGTAGAAGAAGATCAAGATGCGTTGATTTTATCCCTTGTTAACACTGAGTCCTGGGTGGTGGACTCAGCTTCATCCTTTCATACAATCCCAAGCAAGGAAGCTTTAAAGAACTATACTAAAAGTGATTTGAGAAAATCTTACTTGGAGATGAGAAAGCTTGCAATATCATTGAAAATGGTGATGTGGATATCCAGTTGTCGAATGGGCCAGTGTGAAAGTTGAAGGATGTCAGACATATTCCTTGTCTAAGGAAAACTTGATTTTTGTCAGCTAGTTAGATGAAGGCTATAGGGCGAGTTTCATAGGAGATTCCTGGAAGGTGACTAAAGGTGCATTGGTAGTTGCTCGGGGTAGTATGAATGAAACGCTTTACCTGATCAATAAAGTGTTTGACTCTATTATAGCAGCAGAACAACTTGATGCACTTTTATGGCACTAAAGGCTAAATCATATGAACGAGAAAGGATTGAAGTTCATGTTATATAAGGGAAAAATTCCAGGGCTAAAATCCGTGGACTTAGATTTCTGTGAAGATTGCGTGTACAACAAGCAAAAGAAGGCTAGTTTCTCAAGACGTGGGAGAGACTTGAAGTTCCAGAAGTTGGAGCTTGTGCATACAGATGTGTGGGGATCAGCTTCCTCATCCTCTCTTGGTGGAGCCACATATTTTGTCATCTTTATTGATGATCATACTAGGAAGGTATGTGCATACTTTTTGAAGCATAAATTTGATGTATTTGAAGTGTTCAAGAAGTGGCTAGCCTTAGTTGAAATTGAGACAGGCTTGAAGTCAAGGATCTCAGATTAGATAATGATGGGGAATACTGTGACAAAGAGTTCAAGAAATATATGCTTTGAATGGGATCAGGCGGGAGTTCACTGTTTCAAGGAAACCTCAGCAAAATAGTGTTGCAGAGTGCATGAATATGACTCTTATAGGAAGAGAGCAAGGAGCATGAGGCTACATGCTAGGCTGCCCAAGAAATTTTGGGCAGAGGTTGTAAATATAGCTGCATACCTGATCAATAGGGGTCCTTTAGTTCCTTTGAAAGAAGGGATACCCTATATGCACATTGATGCAAGTTCTAGGAGCAAACTTGATTCAAAAGCAATCAAGTGCACATTCATTGGCTATGGAGCGAGAGATTTTAGCTACAGATTTTGGGACTATCAGAATCAGAAAATCATCAAAAGTCGGGATGTCACATTCAACGAGAATGAGATGTACAACGAGAGGAATGGAGCTCAGAACAACTCAGAATGAGCTTCAGATAATACGCCAAATTACATTAAAATGGATGACAATGTTGACCAAGATGAGTGGGCACAGCCAGATGCTCATGATGATGGAGAGCAGACAGTTCTCCATACACTAGCTACTGAACTGAGGAGATATACCAGAATATTACGTCCCACACAAAGGTATTCTTCTTCATTATATATTATATGTTGCTAACATATTGCGGTGAATCGGAATGTTATAAGGAAGCGTTTCAAGTTAATGATTTATCAAGTGGGAGTCAACCATGGATGATGAGATAAAGTCACTCATGTCAAATGAGATATAGGAATTGACTAAACTATAGAAGGATAGAAAGCTCTTCAAAACAGATGAGTTTACAAGCTGATGGAAGAATTGGATGGAGGCAAATGCTACAAGACAATGCTTGTGGTGAAAGGCTTCTAGCAGAAGCATGGCATGGGCTATAGTGAGATATTCACTCCAATAATGAAGATGACTACTATCAGAGTAGTGCCGAACATAGTGACAGTCGAAAATCTGCATATGGAGCAGATGAATGTGAAAATTGTATTTCTTCATGGTGATATGAAGGAAGAGCTGTACGTGATGCAGCCATAGGGTTTTGAAACCCATGAAAATAATGAGCTAGTGTGCAAGCTTAAGAAAAGCTTATATGACTTGAAACAGGCGCTGATGCAGCGATACAAAAGGTTTTACAGGTTCATGTCAGACATGGGATACAAAAGATGCTAGGTGGATCATTTCTATTATGTGAAGCAATTTGTAGAGATATGCTGATAGCAGGTTCAATTATGGAGAAGATAAAAAGACTTAAAAGGCAATTGTCAAAGGAGTTTGACATGAAGAACTTGGGACCGACAAAGTAGATCTTCGGTATGAGGATCAGTAGGGAAAGAAGTGTAGGGATACTGGAGTTGTCTCAGGCTAATTATGTTAAAAGAGTACTTAAGAGATTCAACATAGAAGAGGCAAGGCCAATCTGCACTCTCCTAGCAAGTCACTTTAGTTTGACAAAAGTGTAGATGCTAAAGATTGAAGTCGAACGAGAATACATGTAAAAGGTTCCTTATGATTCAGTAGTAGAGAGTTTGATGTACACGATGATTTGCACAAGATCGGATATTGCTCATTAAGTGGGAGTGGTCAACAGGTACATAAGCAACCCCAAGAAGTATCATTGAGAGGCAGTTAAATAGATTTTCAGATATCTAAGAGGTACAATGGACAAAACACTTTGCCTTGGAAAATCCAAGATAGAGCTACAGGGATATGTAGATTTTGATTAGCCAGATACATCGACAACATGAAGAGTGCAACCATATATGCGTTTACCTTGGGGAGTGCTGCGGTGAGCTGGATCTCTAGGCTACAGAAGATAGTTGTCATATCCACAACCGAGGCAAAATATGCCTCCATTATTGAGGCGAGCAAGGAAATGATATGGTTGAAGAGCTTCATGGCTAATTTGGGCAAGGAGTAAAGGGATGGAAGACTGCATAGTGATAGCATGAGTGCTATCCATCTAGCTAAGAACACCACATTTCACGCTAGGACGAAGCACATTCAGTTGAGATACTTCATCAAATCACTACTAGAAGATGGTCAGTTGGTGTTGGAAAATGTTCATACTTCGAAGAATCTTGCCGACATGCTCACAAAGACGGTGACGATAGAAAAATAGAAGCTATGCTCAGCTTCAGTTGGCCTCGGAGGATAAAGAAAAGGCGGGGTGAGCCACACCATGTCCTTTGTAAGGACAGAAGATAAATTGATGAAAATCTAAGGTTGAAGATAGATTGATTGCAATTGATTTCCAAGTGGGAGCTTGTTATGGTATCGAGACCAATTGGATTATAGAGGAAAGAGCAAATGGTGTTTTGGTGAATTACGGGACGAAACTATAGAAGTCAACAGCAAGACTGGCGCCCAACTAGCCCAGGCGCCTTGCAAACAAAAAGTCTGGAGCCCAGGCGTGCTTTAGGTGCCCAACAGAAAGAAAGTTTGATTCTCAGGAATTCCCAACAAACAGAAAGTCTAGCGCTCAGGCGTGCTTCAGGCGCCCAACAGACAGAAAGTCTGGCGCTCAGGCATGCTCCAGGCTCCCAGTAGACAGAAAGACAGGTGCACCTAGGCACCCTAGAAGCATCAAGTCAGGCGCCCACAAAAATTCCAGCTCGGGTGTGATGTGTCCAGAACTGTTTATGGTACTTTGAGGGCTGGTTTGGGATCCCATATAAAAGCTAATATTATGTGTTAGGGTTATGTGTGTGCTATTTTTGTGGAGAGCTTTTGGAGGCTTGAAACCTTAGAGTGAGAGCAAGGAGAAATTTGGAAGAAAAAGAAGAAGCTCAAGGCGGTGAGTTTTTCTTCCTCTAAGAGATTGATAAGTTCTTTGTAATTCTGTAATCATTTGTTCTATAATAGATTTTTTGTGGTGTTGTGGCTCTGTTATTTTTTCATTCTTGGATTTATCACGTAAATCTGTGTTCGTATGCTTGTATGCTTGGGAATGTTTGCGCTGTAATTTTTCAGTTGTTTGTGTAGATATATTATCAATTTTGCTTTGGTGACTATTAGCGTTTAAACCTTGATCCTAATGATTTCTTAGGAGTAGATCTTCCAATTTCTCATCAGATAGTTCAATCAAACCCCTGGGTATGACGTGCACATTCTGGTAGGTTCCAATAAATGTGTGGGATTTGTTATTAAATTTACTTATTTTTGTTTGTTTTATTTAAAATAATCCAAATCTTGGATCCCATTCACACTGATTTTGCACAATCAATCTAGCCATTGGA
Organism: Gastrodia elata; assembly: GCA_016760335.1. Taxonomy (NCBI): domain Eukaryota; kingdom Viridiplantae; phylum Streptophyta; class Magnoliopsida; order Asparagales; family Orchidaceae; genus Gastrodia; species Gastrodia elata. The sequence goes on from CM028676.1 coordinate 45,326,487, forward strand.
GTATACTTTTTGGCAAAGCAGCTCTTTCCAAATTTATTGTTGTGTAATGGATTGAATAGCTTTGTTTTGAGATTTGATTCTAGTATCCCTTAAATAGTTCTAGACAAACTCCTATGAATTTTATTTAACTTAGTTTGTATAGATCTTTCCACTAGATTGTAGGCCAATTATTTTGTTCATCTATGGATTTATGACAACATGTGTTTTATCACAAGATGTCTTGTCTAATGATTTTTCTGTTACTTTTTGATTATATCAAGGCTTGGTTCTCAGCTCATATTTTTTTGTCTTAATTATGAATATTCTTACTGAGCACATCCAAGATGAGGTTTCTCGGTGCATATTATTTGTAGATAATATTCTACTAATTGAGAACTTGGGATGGAGTTAAAGCAATTGAGTTGTGGAGGATTACTTTAGACTCTAATGTTTTTTTCTTAGTAGATCTAAAATAGAATATATAGAGTGCAAGTTCAATTATATTAAGAGACCTAATCTCTAGAACATAACTATTAAGGACCATGTGATCAAGAAGAGAGAGAGGTTCAAATACGTTGATTAAATTAGTCAAAATAATAGTGAAAAGAGAGTGATATGAATGATACGATTCAAGCTAGTTTGATGAAATGAAAGAGCATTTTTGGAGTGCTGTGCGATTGGAAAATTCTACTAAAAATAAAATAAAATTATAGAGCACTTATACACCAAATTTTGTTATGGCCAACAAAAAAAAAACTTGCAGATAAAGCAAGTGTTATAGAAATGAGTATGCTTATGTGGCTGAGTGGGTATACTTGTAAGGATATATTAAGGAATGAGTTTATCCGCATCAAGGATGGAGTGGCTGTGTTAACTCGACGTCGGTTCAGCGAGAACTGTCCCGATATCGGGTACTTAGATACCGCAAGATCATATTGAGCAATTTGAGAGAAAAGAACATACACATACCAAAGCCAAAGATATTTCTCATTCATTTAATATTTCATATTACAAAATTTTTTCAACGTTCCTCTTTACAAAGTTCACTTAAGAGGAAATGAAACAAAAGGAATAGTAAAAATAAAAATTAAAGCAAAAGTAGGATAGTGCTTAGATCCATTTGGCAGTTTGATAATTTAAATTTTAAGTTTTTATTCAAGCTCCTCCAGAGGTACCTGATTTGGTATTGTTCAGAAAATAATACTGGGATTGAAATTTCCAGTAATTAGAGAATACTCTAAGTACCACAGTAAACAAAATATATTACATTTTTATAAAGCAGAAATGCGATTAGCAGATATAAGGATGTAATAAAATGCAGGAAGAATAAGGAAATAACGCAACAGAAATAAAAGTTTCTTGCAATAAGTGTTATCACAAAATGTAGGTTACTGATGTCATTTTTCCAGTAACCCACCACGAATGTTACTGATGTCATTTTCTAGTAACACACAAATGTTACTGATGTCATTTTTCAATAACCCACTGAATATTGCTAATATCATTTTTCCAGCAATCCACGAATAAAAAAGATGTTGATTTCTAACAACTAACCAAGCATTAATGCTATTGATGTCATTTTCCAGTAACCCACGAATGTTACGTTGGTTCCGAACAACCAACCAAGCTTCAATATAAATTTTGGCTCGAAGCGAATAAGCGAAGCTAAGCAACAGTAAAGTATAAAAAGTAATATATGCCATATATTGGGTACCTTTGTTCTTTAAGATCCAAAGTATGACAGTTTGACTTTTAGATATGCAGTTAGATTTGCATATTTTTAAATTAGTTGTTAACCAATGTTCTTAGGAGTAATTACTATCTTATTTTTCATTATATTTTTCTTTCGCTTTTACATTAGGTTGGCATTATTATTATGATAATAATAATAATATATGAAAGTAAAAGACAAAAATTAAATTGCAGAAAGTAATAATAATAATAAAATGTTAAAATGAAAAGTGCTTGAATGGAAATAATAGTCATCTTATAACATATGCATTATTTATCATTATTGACTAATGACAACAATGCTAATGTGATGACATACTCTTATCATATTTATTTTCATAATAATGGAAATCTCCTCATTTCTACCTCATTTCCCTCTCCCCTTACCTAGGATAGTATTGCCGGGAGGCTGAGGGAGCTGGACGGCTGAAGGAGGTGGCTGAAATGGTGGTTGGCTGGTGTTCAGCAGGATGAGGGTTGCTGCTGGGAGAGGGGGCTAGCTGGCTGCTTTGGAGGGTCCGAATGGGGTGGTCGGGTGGCTGCCGGGTTGGTAGCCATCTTGGAGAGGGGGCTGGTTGGTGGTGGGAGGGGGTTTTGTGGGGGGGGTGAAGGAGGGGAGGGGTTTAAATATATGAAGAAAAGGGGGGGGGTAGAGGGAGCGACAGGTCAGGTGGGGCTTTCCGCCCGTTGGCGAATGGAATTCTGGGGGAGAGAAACCTTAAGGAAACTCAAATGAATTACTTAAAGTTAAATTTTTGCATTTTTTTGCCGTTTGACATCCAAAAATAACGAAACTTGACATCGAGGTGTGTTACGATGTAACAAATATCCTCGCGCCAAAAATTTTCGATTCAGAGCAATATTTTATTTTTAATTAATTTTTGAAATTTTAAGTTTTGAAAATTAATTGAGATCAAACTGACGCTTCGAAATTTATGAAACTTCTTGAGCAGTCTTTAAATAATGTTCTTAACATAATGACACAAAAATCGATGAATTCGAAAATTGATGATTTCATCAATAAAGCAATCATTAAAGCCATAACTCTTTGGATGGTGAATAGAAAAGTCCAATCGAGTTTGTCGAAAGCTTTTTCAAGATCAAGTTTGATGATCAAATTTTGGCCCCAACTTTTGTGCTTGAGACTATGAAATAATTCTTGGGCTACTAAGATGTTATCTTGAATTTTTCTACTCAACACAAAGGCAGATTGATTAGGTTCAATAATTTTATGGAGAACATAATGCAGTTTATTAGCCATAATTTTAGTAATAATTTTTTTAAAAGTAGTGCATAGATTGATTGATCTGAATTCAGTCCACCAGTTGGCTTTATCTTTTTTAGGGATGAGCCAGAGCATAGTGTGGCTGAGGAATTTTGGCATGGGAACATTGAAGAAGAATTCTTTGATGGCGTTACAAGTATGATATTTAATTATGTGCCAGAACTTAGAGTAGAATTCAACAGGAAAGCAATCAGGCCCCGGCCCGGGTAGGAGTTAGATTTGAGGTTTTTGACAACTTCCCAGATTTCCTCACAAGTAGGCAGATTGTTGAGTAATAGGTTATTGTGATGTCCCGATGCTGGTTCAGCAGAAATCGTCCCGACATCGGGTATTCACTTACCGCAAAATCATATTGAGTAATGAAAGAAAATGGACACATAAAAATTAAGGACATTTCTCATTTATTTCAAACTTCATATTACAAGATATGACATCGTACTCCTCGTACAAAAGTGAAAAATAAATATAATATAAAATATAAGAAAAAACAGCGCCGTCGTAGATCCATTGGTAGATTGAAAATTTTAAGCATTAGGGTTCTTGTTTAAGCTCTTCCAGAAGTATCTGACCTGTTACTGTACAACAAATAATACCGAGATTGGAATTCCTAGTAATTAGAGAGTACTTTAAGTGCCACAGTAATCAATGCAGTATTATATTTTATAATAGCAGAGATGCAATTTGCGAAAGAGATGTAGGAAAAATAATAAGATAAAAATGCAAATGAAATAATTAATTTCCTGCAAAAGATATTAGCTCAAATATGTAGGTTACTGATGTCATTTTTCCAGTAACCCACCACGAATTTTATTACTGATGTCATTTTTCCAGTAACAACCCACGAATGCTATTGCCGATGTCATTTTTCCAGTAGTTAGCCACGAATGCTGTTACTGATGTCATTTTTCCAATAATTGGCCACAAATGAAAAGGATGTTGGTTTCTAATAACCAACCAAGCATTAATGTTACTGGTGTCATTTTCCAATAACTTACGAATGTTACCACATTGGTTCCGAACAACCAACCAAGCTTCAAAACGAAATTTAGCTCAAAGCAATTAAGCGAAGCAAAACAGTACTAAAAATGCAAAATATAGTACATGTCATATACTGGGTACCTTTTGTCCTTTAAGTTTGGATGAGTGACAGTTCACTCAATCTGCATTTTAAGTTTTCAATATTTTAGTATTTAGCCAATGATTTAAGAAATATTATTTCTTTTTAAGGATTTACATTCTTCTTTCTTGTCTTTATATTTTGATATTCTCATAATGATATCTTTATTTAGTCATTTTATGTAATCTTATCATATTAATGTTTATGAAAGAATAAAAGCAAGATTTAAATTGAATGATTAGAAATATAATAGACATTTTTATTTACATTTTCACTGTTATCCATTATGATAATGTGAATGATGTATTTGAGATGTTAATATTATTATTTATTATTATCATACTTATGATTAAGCACAAAAAAAAAATTTAGTTCTTTTCTTTTCCATTTCTTACCTTAGATTAGGACTGCTTTGAAAATGAAGGAAGACTAGAGGCTGGAGGAGGGCTGTGGGGTTGTTGGGTAGGGCTAAGGAGGGAGCTAGCAGCTTGCTGGCTGCTATGGGCTGAGGGAGGAGTTGCTGTGAGGGCTGGTAGAGAAGCTGGTAGGGGCTGAGGAGGGAGCTAGTAGCTTGCTGGCTGCTTTGGGCTGAGGGAGGAGTTGCTGTGGGGGCTGGTAGAGAAGGTGGTAGGGGCTGAGGAAGGAGCTAGCAGCTTGCTGGCTGCTATGGGCTGAGGGAGGAGTTGTTGTGGGGGCTGGTAGGGACTGAGGAAGGAGCTAGCAGTTTGCTGGCTGCTATGGGCTGAGGGACGAGCTGTTGGCTGCTGTGGGCTGAGAAGGAGGGTTGCTGTGGGGAGAAGAGGGAGGAAGGGCTGCTGTTTGGAGAGGAGGAGGAGGGCTGCTGTGTGGGGAGAAGAGGGAGGAAGGGCTGCTGTTTGGAGAGGAGAAGGAGGGCTGCTGTGGGGGAGAAGAGGGAGGAAGGGCTGCTGTTTGGAGAGAAGGAGGGCTGCTGTGTGGAGAGAAGAGGGAGGAAGGGCTGCTATTTGGAGAGGAGGGCTGTTGTTTGGAGAGGAGGGCTGCTGTGTGGGGAGAAGAGGGAGGAAGGGCTGCTGTTTGGAGAGGAGGAGGGCTGTTGTGTGGGGAGAAAAGGGAGGAAGGGCTGTTATTTGGAGAGGAGAAGGAGGGCTACTGTGTGGGGAGAAGAGGGAGGAAGGGCTGCTGTTTGGAGAGGAGAAGGAGGGTTGCTGTGTGGGGAGAAAAGGGAGGAATGGAGGAGTTAAAATAGGCAAGGAGGGAGGGATAAGAAGCACATGATTAGGGGATGAGGGTGCCATTAATTGGCTCCATTTAAGACGCTAAATGCCGTATGATGGGCGAAAGATTCTGCCTGCAGCTTGCCATTGGGAGAAGGGGGAAGAGAATTTTCCAAGGAGATTTCTTAAAATTACTTAAACTTAAATTAATCGCATTTTTCTGTCGTTTAGCGTTTACATACAATAAAACTTGACACCAAAATGTGTTATGATATTACGAATACTCTCGCACCAAAATTTTTGATTCGGAGTAATATTTTATTTTATATTAATTTTTGAGTTTAAAAATTTCAAAAATTAACCACGATCAAATCGACGCTCAAAATTTGATGAAACTTCTCAAGCAACTTTTAAATAATATACTTAACATAATGACACAGAAAACAATGAATTCGGGTACGTATTTCAATGTTCAAAATTTTTAGAATTTAAATAATTCAGAAATTAAAATGAGAGCTTCCGTTATTCGGATTTCTCCCAAATTAGGGCACTTTGATCTTTAAAATGAATCTTACCTATGGTATTTTTGTTTGCTCTAATTTGAAATTCCCCGGGATCCTGATTTCTAAGGCGGGATTTGACATAATTTGCAAAGTAACAACTTTGTGTCGTTACAGTTATCCTCCTCATTGATGGCAACCGGGGGAGGGTCAAGACAAAGCAATAGGAGTGAAGCTAGTGGAGCTTAGTATACCTTGAAGTAGTTGATGGCAGAATGAGAAATGTCCTTATGGTTTGTCATAATGAGACCCTCAGGAGAAATGATATTAGATATGCGATTAACATGTCTTCTTTTATTAACCAAATTGTGGTAGAAAGTAGTGTTGCGCTCACCTTCAAGTTTCCAGTTGAGGCTACTTCTTTGTTTCCATTATGTTTCAATGTCGTTATGGTTACGAGTGAGATCAGCTTTAGCTTTATTCAGGGCAGAACTTCTAAGCTTGTTGTCATTGTTATCATAAGTAGATTGCAAAATGTTAACTGTTTGTTCAAGCTTATTGAGGTTGTTGAAAATGTTCCCATATGAGTTTTTATTCTAGAAACTGAGAGCCTTTCTAAGTTCTTAAAAATTTTCAACAATACGAAGCATGCCATAAAGACCACAATGATCATTCCAAGAAGAGGTGATAATATCAGCGCAATCAGGTTTAGGAATCTAAACGATTTAGGAATCAGTGAAGAGTTGATCCTAGTTGAAAGAATAATGGGTTTATGATCCGAGCTTGTAGAGTTAATCGAAAAGTTTTTGAGCTCAGGAAATGATCCAATCTGGCAAATTTTCTGCCAGAAGACCAGGTAAAGGAGAGCCACATAATTAAAATCATAGAGACCACAATTTAAGATAACAGAATTAAAATCAAAGGTGGAATCATAATGGTTATCCACATAATTGAAGTCACCACCCACTCCTAAGACAGATTAGAGATATTACAATTTTTAAAAAAATGTGTAGTTGATTATTAAAGTTAATATATTAATAAGTACATAAATAATGTGTAATATAGTTAATTATTATTTATTAAATAATAAAACAAAATATTAATAAACATTAGTGTAAGATAATTAGATTAAGTAAATATTATTTTTTATGATTAATATAAATAATAATTTACATTATAAATATCAATGAACAATAGTACAAGTTATCAACAAATATCTAAATTGAGTTAGAGTATGATAAAAATTGTAATTTTTAACTATAATTGATTGCTAAATAAATAAAAACATAAGAATTAATAAGTAATAATAAATATTAATACTAAGTAAAAATTTTAAATTTTTTTATTCAACTCAAATTAAAAAGCCAAACTTATCTCGTATAAACCAAACATTTTCTTAGCATTCAAATGCGCGTTCAATTTCTCTTAATGGTCATTCTTCAATTTTTTTTTTCATTTAAGATTCCATTGATTATTTTGGTGGTTGGTTCCATGCTTTTAGTAAATAAATAGGCGGGATATCAATTACCTCATCTTACAAAGGTTGAAAGCTGTCAGACAACTGGGGATATTTATACTAGATAGACTGCTGGTTGTCAATGAACCACTGGCAAAGTTACGTCCCATATGTTTGCTTTTTTATTGCAATGCTAAGCTCAGGGCTGTCAATTAAGTTAACGGTTTGTAAATATCTCAGTGTTCGGCTTGAAAAGGTAATGTTTGGCTTTATCTTAGAGATAATGAGTCAGTTTGAACAAAAATTTTGAGCTTATTTCTTAACGAGCTAAACTCAAACTAATATAAATGTTTAATCATGTTTTTGACTTGTTAAAGGCCTGAACAAAAATAATTTAATATTTACAGTAATAAATTTTCGTACAAATAATTTGTTTATTTACATATTCAACAATCAAAATTTATATTAATAAAACTACTATTAAATTTTCTTAATAATAAAAATCTTAACACTTCATGTATATCATTTGTAAGGGATTTAAATTTATATATGTAAAATAGGATTTTAAATAAAAAATCAAAATTTTAGTTTTAAATATATAAATATTAAAATTGGAATTAAGTTTATGTTTTTTAAATATAAAGAAAAAAAAAAGAAAAAAAAATAATATGTATATATATATATGAATTAAATATATAAACTTTGATAATTTATTATTATTTGTATTTTTTATTTATTTTTTGACATTTCACTGGTTGATTTAACTTTAATAATTTTGGGATATAACAATAATTATAAATATTATAATGTAAAAGGCACAGATTTTATTCAATATCTAAATTTTATCTTGTTTACTCACTATGGTATTTAAATTTTATACTTTTCTGCCTTATTTTATCTTGTTTGTGTCCGACCTATGTTTTATATATTAGGATTGATATTAAATAAGCTAAACATGAATTACATTTTTAAGCTTGTTAAAAAACTTAGTTTGTTATTGTTTGGCTTGATTGTTGATGAGCTAATATCGGATATGATTCTTTTCATCCTTGTTCAACTTATTTGACACCCTAGTCAAGTTTGGAAAAACACCTATGGTTGATGGTTACTATATCAATTGAAAACCATGAAGGGGATATGAATAGTGTTTTAATACTTTATTGAATGTTTTTTGGTTTTCAAGTTCAATTCACTTGTGTGTATGTGAATGTAAAGTTTTGTCACAAGACTTGATAGCAACAAATACTGCAAAGAACACAAAATAAATTCACCTATATAGATGCACAAAAACATCACTATTGGTTGAATTGAAAAACGGAAAGAATATTTACTGAAGAGTACATGCAATATATATGATAATTTTTCTCAAGAAGATTTGTTCACTAATAATGATTTACGTAGGAATTTTCTAGGCCATTGCAGTTCTGAAATCTGTGAAACAAATCCATTGCTAAAATGTCTTGAAAATTGTAGTTGCCTTAGAAAAAAACACTAGTTTTGTTCAATTCACGTACTTTCAAGAATGAATTTGTTGCATGCACCTACTTTCAAGGCTTTATTGAAAGACAAAAATACAACTGTATATACGTTCATGTGAATGGATATTCCTTTATTGAGAAATAATACATTTCATCTTTTATATGCTTGATCAATCTATGCATTTTTAGGACCTATATTTGGTCTGGGCTTCTCTTTGAACAAATTGTTCCATCATAAATATGTTTTTGATATTCAAAACCCTTCAAACTTGTATATTTTATAAATAAAATTAATTTGTAAATGTATTTATGTAGAATTGTTAATACAAATTTGTCAACATGCAGATTCATTTAAAAATATTATTAACTGGTTAATGAACTAAGGGCTACATCCCCTTTAGTAGACTCAACTCTTACAAGTGTCTTAAATTATTTATGGCTCCTAGTATTTTAATCTTTGCTTGACACCTGAGCTCCAATTTTTGAGTTGCCGTCAAGCTTCTAGAAGATCAAATGACATTAGGTATAGCTGTGCTTACATTTACCATCAGACGAAATCAAAGTAGTATTGTTATTTGCTGAATAACAGATAAAATTTTGGGGAAAACATTTTAAGCTTCATATCTCTTATTAAATTGGAATGTTTATTTAATTAATTGATTGGTTTCACTCCATTTCTCATGCTCTTTTCTGGGAATGATATGATTTTTCTTGTCGTATGAAATTTAGTTTGAAGCAATGTTGTTATTATGTTGTATACTCCATTCTTATTCAACAATTGGGTGTTGTAACTCCTAAATGTTGGAGTAAAGATAGATTGGATTAACTTCTGAGTATGTGCATTTATATGAGAACAAGGTTTGTTATTATTTTGTTTTAGATCAAAATTTCCATGAATTTCTTAGGTTATGATTGAAAGTTCTATTTCAGTTTCTACAATTGCAGCAGTTCTGTGTGTTGAAGCAATAACCCTTGTTTATGACTTGATACCACAGTGATAGATACAGTTTTTTTATATTACCGGGCTGGAAGAGCAGAACAGTGGACGCATTTAGAAATTCGTTATCAATCATGCGTTAAATATGTTTTAGCTGCTCTAATCTCTTACCTGATTTTATATGATTCTCTCTTCAGTAATGGAAGTTGTTTGGGAGGACTCTGATTGCATTAACGATGCTAACAATGACAACACTACAAAAGATACTGGAGAGGATATCACCACTATTGATGCTGGAAATAGGTAAATGCTTAAAAATTACTGTTTGAAAAATTTGTAATAATTTTATTCTGTTATTTAGAGATACTTGAATATAGGTTTAGGCATGATGATTGTATCAACTTATAAATGCAACTAATGCTGTCATCAATATATTCACAAGATTGTATGTGTAAAATTTGCCCCTCATATTTTAAATAAAGTAATAATCCTTTAGCCTTATTCTGTTTGCATATAACCATGTATAGACATGTTGACTCATCCTCCCATTGCTCCTTCAATTTAACATCTATTGGTATATTTATAGTTGTCTAAGAATTTTCAGATAATTGCTAGGTATTGCTGTTGATGAAGAAGTTACTATTGTTTGATGTCTATTGTCTTGTTGCTTGAGTTTTCTATATTTATATTAATTTCTGATTGTACATATACCTCATAACTTTTGTTTCGGCTGGCGACAAGATGGCTGGACGGGCAATGGCCATTAACTTGTTGCCACCTATCAACAATCTTGTCCGATCCACTGCCAACCAGCTGCCCCACTGGCTGGCTGCCCATCCCCAAACAATTCATTTAGCACTTTTTATCTAGTTCAATAGTCATTAACTTGCGATAATGTTTTATAAATCTACTTAAATTTATCTTAAATTAGCTTGGCTTAAATTTGATTAATTTAATTTTTTTTAATTAATGATATTGTAATTATAAATAATATTTTAATTAGTTAATTTGTTATCAGGTCCCAAGTTCTAGATGAGAATATAGGAAGGTTGCATTAGGTAGTCGATAACTAGCATAAAATTTTGTCAAATTTTTTACTGACATGAAATCCTTAAAAAGTTGTAGAGTTTGGGCTTCCCTTGGAAGTGAGATGCATTGCATAGCTTGAATGTAATGAAAAGTGTGCAAAGGTCACTGCATTGGTACCCATGTGTAGTATCAAATAAACGATGATTCTTTCATTATGAATGAATGCATGTTAAGATGCTTGCTCATGATCTAAATTAAGATTATATAGAATCTTAGTATTCTCACTTGCACACTTTTTAAGTTAATAAATATTATGATTAATAGGAGGACGAACTTTGTCTCTTCAAGAAATAAAGTGGGTGGGAGAGAATGAAAAATATGATAATTTAAAGGTTAGACGCGGTACTCGCTCAAGAATTATCATAGCAATGATGCGGGTATCATTCTAGATGAGAATTTAAAGGATTGTGTTGTGAAAGCTAAGAGGTTGGAGATAGCTCTATATCTTTTTATAATTAATGAAATAATTTTTAATATAGAAAGTATTTATGCCTCTCAAATATGATTGGATATAAGTATAAAAGAAATGGTTTGGCATAATTTGAAAGAGTTGGTCCAAAGAAAATCTCAACAGGAGATGTTATTTATAGGAAGATATTTAAATGAATACACTCAAAGGGTAATTTAAAAGCTTAAAGTATTTAAGGTGATTTTGATTTTGAAGAGATAAACAGAGAGAATAATTTTGGAGTTTACTTGGGTTTATAATTTTATAATTACTATTACTTAAAAAAATGAGGAACACATTATAAAACTGGAGCTCCTAAAATTTTGATGGATTATTTTCTCTTAAGGAAAAGAGATTGTTTACATTGCAAGGATTGGAAGATTATTTCAGGCGATTATTTGACGACGCAGTATCTTGGCCTTAGATTTGAAAATAGGTGGAAAGAAAGTTAACATTAAATTTAAGATATGTTTTAAAATTATATTGTGAAATCTTAAGAATTGTAATATATATATATATATATATATATATATATATATATATATATATATATATAAGAGTGATGTTTTAAAGCTTTGGATAATGAGATTTTGAGGGTGGAGCTAATTTTATGTAGGATTAGGTTATTAATAATATTTGTAATATAGCTAGAAGTGTACTTGGTTAATCAAAAGGGAGAACACCTAAGAATAAAGATGCATGGTGGTGGAAACAAGATGCTCAATTAAAATTTAAAGAAAAGAATGCGCTATAAAGAATGCTTTAAATATAAGAATGATGAGAATCAGAAAAATTATAAAGTATTTTATCATAAATTTAAATTAGTTGTTTGTGATACCAAGATTGCAGCATTCGAGAATTTATATAATAAATTAAATACTTTTGGGGAAGAGAGACATTTATAAGCTATAGTCAAATTAAGAGATACAAGAATAAAAGATTTTTCTTAAGGATGCGTGCGTGCACACACTCACCGATACATACATATACACGTGCGCGCGCACGCACACACAAACATGATAGAATATTGAAACAATGTAGAAAATTAATTGAAGACAAATAAAATCTTCCTTATAATATCCTAGATATAGGTGAAAAGTGTCCATTCATAGTTTAGTGGTAGAGAGGCTTTGGGGATCCAAGTGGATCTTGGAAGTTTATTTGGAAGATTTGGAATATATCCTGAAGTAAATCTTGAGATTATCCAGAAGAATTTGTATATTGTGGCATCGAAGAATCAAAGGAAATTATTAACTCTTATAATTTTTACAGTCACCATCAAGCTGTTGAATGTATATCATTCATTTCAATTTTATCAGCCAATTTTTGAACGGTGGTGCTTGCAAATCTTTTTGTTCAAGTAATTGCAAGTTGACTTCTTTAGGGAACAAAAGGAGTATAGATTTACACCCTTGTTAATTTTTTTTTAGTAAGGTGCGTGTCTAATTTTGACGATGCTGCAATACTTAGGGCTGATTCGTTGATTCTTCAATTATTAACTTTCAAGTTCATTAAAATAAATTTTATCCGTGAAACTTTTGGAACTTCACATAATTTTTTATTGGGTTTTGTTTGTATTTCAATGGACTTGCTTCCACTTTTTTTTTTCATTTAGAGAACCAATCACATACTTTTGTTAATATAGAAAAATCATTTTTTGTTGAATAAGTTATCTCAATACCAAGGTGTTATTTTATTTTCTCATGGCCTTCAGTCTCAAATTCAATCAAACAGTCCTTTAATTTATGAATTCCTTCTTTGTTATCTTTTGATACTGTGATATCATCAGCATATACTAGCAATATTGTCACTTCTTTGTATTTGTGTGTTTGGCAAATAAAATGTTACCCCCCTGGTATTGTATAAAAGTCATTCGAGCATAATATCTCAAGCCAAACCTGTGGAGACTATTTAGGCTCATATCCTCTTTCAATTCACACAAATTCTTTTTTATTCCTTTAACAAAATTTTAGAAGAATTTTCATATAAATTTTTTCCTCTAGGTTATCATGTAAGAATGTATTTCTAAGATCCAATTGTTGCAATCTCCATTCAAGGTTAGTTTCTAAGTTCAAAATAATCTTACATTATTCATCTTTACTATGTGGGCAAAAGTTAGGGTGATTAATGCCATCTTTCAAGAAAGCCATTAGATTTGTGTTCACATTGTATAATACCATTCTACACTCCTTCCACTAACGTTACCAAGTTTCATGTATTATTTTTTTTTTCAAGATTCTCTAATTCGGTTGCTTAGTATTTCTTCATGTATTATGCATTGTGCTATCTAGGTTGATGATAAAGACAACACGACTAGACTCATTTATTATACCTATTCCAGAATATAGAGGTCATTATGACATTAATAGTCTTTAACATATGTTTGAGTTAGCTTTGAGTTATGCTATCTTGTATTGTATTGTGTCATGAACTTATTTTGTCTTAGTTATGCTCTATATTGATCATGTAAAGTTATCGGGTATTTTGGTCATTTGGGTCTTGTGGGAAGTGCTATTCTGTGTTATGTGTCCTAGGTCTATATAATGAACGTTTCATGTATCATTTGGGGATATAAAGTTGATTGAAAGAAAATCTTGTGTCCATTTGGAGTGCTATATTGCAGTGTATCTTTTAATTGTCTTAGCTATCAAGGCTTGAAGTGTCTAGCCTTGAGGTGCCAAGGGTGGTCTAACTTTGAGTTGTTATTTTTTTTCTTATTCCTCTCTCAACTTCCTAACATCATCAACCTTTGACTATGCTAGATTCTTTTTTTTCAGCTTTATCGAGCTTATGTGCTTCCCGTATCCATCATTAAGTGTTGGAGCCAACTCTAATGACTTTCTTGAGTGTTGGTGATCATGCAAATATCAACATGGATTATCACTATGAACAATAGTCTTGTCACCATCTTTCAACGACATCATCTATTTTCCCCATGATGTCACCACGATCCTGCCATCAATTTTAAAAGACTGCATGTGAGCATAATGTCAAGTTACCATTGTTGTCATGACATTAGTCTTGAACTCAACATCATCTTTAATCTGTTAAAACTTGAAGCGTTATTCTTAAGAAAAAAAAATTATTATTTTAATTTTTCTATGCAATTATAAAAACATTGGGTTTTTTGCTGTCTTTGACAGCTGATTACTTTTTCCTTAATCTATTTGCGTGCTCAGTTAAACTGGCATCAGCCGGTAACTGTTAGATCCAGTATTTGAACCACACATACCAATTCCTTTTGCCTCTTGACACACAATGGCATGTGTGGCTACTATCATTTAAGATTTGTAACCTCATGACCAACCAGACATGCCACCCGACTTGGCCCACCCAAAACTTACTGTTCCCTCTTCCTTTATCCCTTCAGGCTGATCCAGTCCCCATCTACTCTATCCACAGTCTTTGCCCATCCTACGTGCACTAATTACTTACCTGATTGTCTTCCATATATAAATAGGCTCCGTCATCAGTGAAAAGATGGCGATTTAGGGTTCCACTAGGAGGTTTTGCTGCTGCCGCCTTCTTGATACTGGGCGGCTTTGCGGCCACCACCGTGCTAAAGCCATGTTTTGTCGTCAATTCGTGTTCTTCATCGTGTGTACTGGTTTGTCGTCTTTACACGCTACGACATCGAACATGTTCCTTGCCGTCAGTACACGATACATCGTTGATTTGTCTACGATACGTTGTTGATTCATCGTTATACACCTCCCTCGACGCGATACATGTCGCGTCGCTTGTCTCCGAAGTCCCAGAATTTGCGGCTTTGCAGCTGAATGAAGGAACTTCTAGACTTCTATCTCAAGCGTCCGACTGAGGTTTCAGCTCCAGTCCCAGTTTTATTTCGAGATGCTTTGATCAACGATCCTTCACGTCAAATTGGGATCAAACCTATTACGTATCTATGAGGTAATTTGACTCTTATTCTCTCCAATGAAGAAATCAAAATGCTTGCCAAACCTTTTGAACACACTATTGTTGGAAAATTTGTGATGGGAAACCGTGTATGGTCGCCATTCGCATATTTCTTCATAGCTTGGGGTTAGCGGGCTCATATAGCGCAGGATTGGTTGATTTTCACCATATCCTCATCAAATTATCAAATGAAGCTGACTACACAAGATTATTTGCTAAATGATCATACTTGTTTAATAATTTCTACATGATAGTGTTCAAGCGGATGACATATTTTGATCCAAGAACTGAACCTCCCATTGTTCCAGTTGAATCAATTTTTCTCTACTCAAGATTCATTTGATGTCACATTCTATTTTGTTCACATTGAGATCTTATTTTAGTTAGCCACTCAAAGTCGATTTTGCTACTGTCAATTTTATCATATCATTAGTGGCACGTGTTTTGGTAGAGATTGATCGTATTAAAAAATTCGAATCTTAAATTGGATTGAAAATGAGGAGGTTGGTTTCCCACAAGAATGTATTTTTGGAAACATGCCAGTGTATTGCACTCATTATTCTAAAATTGGTATGATTCAGAAATTTGTTTGATCCTCCATCCTCACCTCATAGTGCAAAAGATGACAAATGAAGCTTCAAGCATTAATTTTAAGAAAAAAAGAAGATGATTTATGTGTTAAAAAGGAATTCCAATGAGGCTTATGCATCTATTGAGGTCAACTTGACATAGACAATGAGGTTGAATGATTGCGGAGGCATATCCTGAAATCTGGGAGGTTGTCAATTATCCACTTGTAGTAGACTGTTTGGCTGATTCTTCGGGTGGTGATGGCATGCAATTGATTGTCTTTGATTCAATGCATCATTCGTTGGAGGCTGACGTATGCAAAAAATGGAATGGCCATAATTTGTTTGGGGATTTCTTTTGTGAACTGGAATGTTGTTCAAGCCATTCTAAAAAATTGTAGCAGAGATGTTGTGGATCTCGCATTGGCTATTGATACGCTAGAGAGGATTGAGGTGAATGCCTGAGGAAACTCGATGATGAGACCGAGGAATATGGTTTGATTGAGTTTTTGGGGGTTGACGAAGCTCTCGTGGATAAAAAGGATCTATCAAATCTCAACCTGTATGTGGAGGAGTATCACCCGATTGCACAGGGAAAGCCTCAAAATACGTCTTCACCAGTTGACATGTGTGTCTGATACTAATTATGAGGTGGATTCAATAGTAGAGTTTAATGATATTATTCCAGACTCGGAGAGATTGATCGATTACCTTGTTAGGAATAATGAGAAAAAAAGAATAAAAAAGGTAAACGCTCCAGACCCAACAAAAATTCTAGCTATAGCATGAGGAAAAAGGAGAGATTAATAAATGGGAATTGATTTTTCTTGCAGAGACATTCAACATTGGCTGGGATTTTTTATTTTTTGGAGATCTCTTTGGAGTTAGTGATTATTTTATATTTTTCTTTTTGCTTTACTTATTTTCTTACTTTATTTTTGTGGTTTGAGGCCACCAACTTATTTTCTGTTGTATGCCTTTCATTCTAAATGTATAATATATAATAGGTTTTTATATTTATATATATATATGTATATATTTATATATAGTTATATTAATATTTAATCTAAAAAACATAAAAGCAGGACTTTTTTTGAAAATTTTTAAGAAATTTGATAACCTCACATGTATCATTTGTGGATATTAAGTTGAATGAAAGTAAATCTAGTGTCCATTTAAAATACTTTGGTGCAGGAGTGTCTCTCTTAATAGTGACTTGCTTAGGTGATAGCCTTTACGTGCTGAGGGTGGTTTAGCACGATGTGATTTTTTCTCTTTTCTTCCTCACATCATCTGAGTATCTTCTTCAATGACACTATTGAGTTTGGGGCGGAATTTCAAAAGTATTTGGGAGTACTTTGTAATTCAAGTAATTTAGTTAATAGTGTATTTATAATTTGAGTAGTAGTTTATAAGACTTCTATTATTAATTTTTTTTAGAATTTTTGGAGTATTAGAGCGAATGACATGAAGAAGTTGGCCATTATTCTCTTCAATCACACCATTTTATCATGGAGTTTTTGTGCAAAATGACTCATGGATTATACATAATATTCTTGAAAAATTTGATAAAATTAAATTTTTTTAGCATTGTCTGATCAATTTGAAGAAAATTTAAAAAACAGCTTGATCATCTACTCCCTCGTCTTCATCAAGCACTTCAGCTGAAGGGTTTGCACCAGTACTAACCTGTATTGCACCCTGGAGTACCCACTTTACTTGAACTTCCAACAAAATGCCATTTTCATTTTTCTTGGATCGAATGAGTCTGACAGCAGCGCATCACCAGTACTGGCATCCTGGTAGACCAACATGATGACTCAGAATTTCTATGCAAACCCTACAAATCTAAAGGAGCGATGGGAGAGAAGCCCTAGGTTTAACGGTTTTGCAGAACTGCACTAGAGCAAGAGGGATCTAGGAGCTTTCTAGTTTGATCCCTGAGAGCTTGCTTTCTTGGGTTTGGTTGTGTGCTATAGTTTAGTAAGATTTTACAAGTTTCCCTTAGATCTGCCATGTGTTCTTCATCGCTGTGACTTCTTACTAATGTATAAACAAAGATCCCAAATCTTCAAGTCTGTTGGGCTCAAAACTTATGTTAAAAAATTAGTCTCTGATACGAGCTTCATAATTATCTAATTCAAATGGTATAACACAGTAACAATGCATACCAAGCAATGTTACAATTATCGTCTTGTCCTCGTCACTTGGATTACGATCTTAATCTTGGCTTTGATTCTTTCAGGGCTAATAATATAACTTAGAAACTTTCTAGTCTGATTCCTGAAGACTAACTTTTCTGGGTTCAGTTTTATGTTATAACTTAGTAAAGCCTTAAAAGTTTCCTTTAGATCTGCCATGTGCTTTCTTTGCTATGAATTTTTACTAAAGCATCATCAAGATAGATCCCAATGCTCTAAACTTAGGTCTATTGGTCCTGATATGCAAATTCAGCATTCTTTAATTCAAATGGCATGACTCTATCAATGACAATACTTACCGAACAGTGTAATGAATTACCATCTTATCCTCATCAATTGGATTCTTCTTAATCTTGTGTTAGCTTAGGGCTTCCCTTTGTTCTTGTAGTAGGAAAGCTTTATAGTATAATGATTTGCTGCTTTGAGTCTTTAATGAATCACAGCTGCTTTAATTCTATGCGAGAAAGAAATTCATCTAATTCATAATTTTTTCTTTTACTAGAGAATTTATATTTTACTTAGTCTTGCTACAGTGCCAAAAAAATAACAAAATAAAGTGCAGATGATGCGGGTCTTGTGTGCAAGCACATAATTGATAAAAAATATTTTTTTGTGTGGGCCATATGCAAAACTAAAAAAGAAAGAAAAAGAGAAATTTATATAAACAAATAAAAACTTCAAACTATTCATGTTTGGCTCTGCTCGCTCGACAAGTGATGGGGATGAAAGTTAGCCTTCCCCACAGCTAATCATTTTCGTGCTATTTCAACTCTTAATTTTTCATTTCACATAAGTAATAGTTTGTGGACTAAATTGGTCAATTTTCCAAATTCAAATGTATGAGGTTATTGGACAAACTGAAATAGTTGATACTCTTTATAAAAAAGAATATTCACTTAGACATCTTATGCTGTTGGTTGAGTGGTATTAGGAATTCTTTGGGCTGTTCAAACAGCTTTTCAAAAAGCAGGCCTCTAAACTGAATAATCTATGAAATTCAACCAGAGAGTTTCCCCAAACAATCTCTTACTATTATTCAGTATTATGATAAAAACAGTTTTCACTCTTTTTTTTTATAATATTTTTGACTAGAAATATCGCTATTTTTGGCAGGTCCAGTGCAGCAATCAAAGAACAAGTTACACGGAGTGATGCTCCAGCTAACACTGGGGCAAAAGGAGGTTCCAAGAAGCAAGGAAAAGCTGGGGGTAAAGATGCTAAGCAAGGAAATATTTTATCTTTTTTTAAGAAAGTCTGATGTACAAGCATTGGGATCTCACAATCATTACTTAATCTAAAATCAAAAGCCAAGGCTTTCTAAGCCAGCCAGGTAACAAAGTCTGGAGAGACAATTCAAGCAAGAAAAAAAAAAATTTCATTAGAGTCGTCATCAGTCTGATGCCTTCACTTTTAAGCAAGAAATTTTGTGAGATGATGTTCTTGGTGAAAATGAACAACAAAAGAAGAGATAATTACAAATAACTCAAGTCTCAGTTTGCACTCATTATTTCAACCATATGGATTGAATGTATCCCCCTAAATTAAAATAATATTAATAATAGTTATTTTTCCTTTTTACTGTCATGTGGATGGACAAACTTAAGAAAAAATAACACAATCTTGTACTAATGGAGTTTTTTACAAAAAACTGAAAGGTGACTAAGATGTAGCAATTTGAATGATCAAGAATGTTAAGTAACAGTTGGGATTGGCCAAAAAAATAAATATATGGAAGTTGTTAGTTAAGAGATGACTAAAGAGAAATTACTTGAGCGCAAAAAATATCCTAAAAATTTCTTAATTTACTAAGAATTCTTTTGGTTGGAGGAGCTACTCTACAACAATATTCAAAAAGAATTTGATAAGATAGAGTTTCCATGCAAATTCTTTCTTTAACTAAAGATATTCCATGACATTTCCTCTTTATTATTAAATTAAAAGAGAACTATCATAAAGCCATACCATTTGATCACAAAGTTATCATGCCTATACTAGTATAATCAATTTTGTCTTTGTTTGCCCGCACAGACCAGCGAAGTAGGGTGCGGGCAATCATGAGAACGCTCAGTCCTGCTCCTCCAAGATTGGTCGAGCGAGTAGGCAACAATCTGGCAGCTGAAGTGATGACGACGAGATATAGAAGTAGCCGAGAATAGTGTATTAAATTGGTCCCAAGGGCATTTGTAGTAGTGGAAGGGCTCTGGTGGGCCATGGAACCCCAGGAGTCGGACCCATTGTGCAGTCCAGCACTGACCATGGCAGAGAGTATCGAGTCCGCATAGACCAGCGAAGTAGGGTGCGGGCGACTATGAGAACGCTCAGTCCGGCTCCTTCCGCCAGTCCAACTCCTCCAAGACTGGTAGAGCGAGTAGGCAACAATCTGGTAGCTAAAGTGATGACGACGAGACATAGAAGCAGCTGAGAATAGTGCATTAAACTAATCCAAGGAGGTAAGTGTGGCCGGAAGAAAGCCCCAATGCACAAAGGTCTCCATGATGTCTCTCGTGTATCTACAATGGATCACTAAGTGCTCACTGTCCTCCTCCGAGTAGTTTTGTAGTAGGTGGAAGGACCCTGGTGAGCCATGGAACCCCAGGAGTCGGACCCATTGTGCAGTCCAGCACTGACCATGGCAGAGAGAATCGAGCCCGCACAGACCAACGAAGCAGGGGGGGCATTTGTAGTAGGTGGAAGGACCCTGGTGGGCCATAGAACCCCAGCAGTCGGACCCATTGTGCAGTCCACCACTGATCATGGCAGAGGGAATCGAGCCCGCAAAGACCAACGAAGTAGGGTGCGGGCGACCATGAGAATGCTCCCTCATGCTCCTGCAAGATTGGTAGAGCGAGTAGGCAACAATCTGGCAGCTGAAGTGATGACGGCGAGACATAGAAGCAGCCAAGAACAGTGCATTAAACTGGTCCCAATGGCATTTATAGTAGGTGGAAAGGCCCTGGTGGGCCATGGAACCCCAGGAGTCAGACCCATTGTGTAGTCTAGCACTGACCATGACAGAGGGAATCGAGCCCGCACAGACCAGCGAAGTAGGCTGCGGGAGACTATGAGAATGCTCAGTCCTGCTCCTCCCGCCAATCCAACTCCTCCAAGACTGGTAGAGCGAGTAGGCAACAATCTGGTAGCTGAAGTGATGACGACGAGACATAGAAGCAGTTGAGAACAGTGCATTAAACTAATTCCAGGAGGTAAGTGTGGTCGAAAGCAAGCCCCAATGCACAAAGGTCTCCATGATGTCCCTCTTGTTTCTGCAATGGATCACCAAGTGCACATTGTCCACCTTCAAGTAATTTTGTAGTAGGTGGAAGGACCCTGGTGGGCCATGAAACCCCAGGAGTCGGACCCATTGTGCAGTCCAGCACTGACCATGGCAGAGGGAATCAAGCCCGCACAGACCAGCGAAGTAGGGGGGGGGGGGGCATTTGTAGTATGTGGAAGGACCCTGGTGGGCCATGGAACCCTAGCAGTCGGACCCATTGTGTAGTCCAGCACTGACCATGGCAGAGGGAATCGAGCCCGCACTGACCAGCGAAGTAGGGTGCGGGTGACCATGAGAACGCTCAGTCCTGTTTCTCAAAGATTGGTAGAGCGAGTAGACAACAATCTGGCAGCTGAAGTGATGATGGCGAGACATAGAAGCATCCGAGAACATGCATTAAACTGGTCCCAAGAGCATTTGTAGTAGGTGGAAGGGCCTTGGTGGACCATGGAACCCCAGGAGTCGGACCCATTGTGCAGTCCAGCACTGACCATGGCAGAGGGAATCGAGCCCGCATAGACCAACGAAGTAGGGTGCGGGTGACTATGAGAATGCTCAGTCCTGCTCCTCCCGCCAATCCAACTCCTCCAAGACTGGTAGAGCGAGTATGCAACAATCTGGTAGTTGAAGTGAGGACGACGAGACATAGAAGCAGCCGAGAACAGTGCATTAAACTAATCCAAGGAGGTAAGTGTGGCCAGAAGAAAGCCCCAATGCACAAAGGTCTCTATGATGTCTCTCGTGTATCTACAATGGATCACTAAGTGCTCACTATCCTCCTCCGAGTAGTTTTGTAGTAGGTGGAAGGACCCTGGTGAGCCATGGAACCCAAGGAGTCGGACCCATTGTGCAGTCCAGCACTGACCATGGCTGAGGGAATCGAGCCCGCACAGATCAACGAAGTAGGAGTGGGGGGGCATTTGTAGTAGGTGGAAGGACCCTAGTGGGCCATAGAACCCCAGCAGTTGTACCCATTGTGCAGTCCACCGCTGACCATGGCAGAGGGAATCGAGCCCGCACAGACCAACGAAGTAGGGTGCAGGCGACCATGAGAACGCTCCCTCCTGCTCCTCTAAGATAGGTAGAGCGAGTATGCAACAATCTGGCAGCTGAAGTGATGACGACGAGATATAGAAGCATCTGAGAACAGTGCATTAAACTGGTTCCAAGGGCATTTATAGTAGGTGGAAGGGCCCTGGTGGGCCAAGGAACCCCAGGAGTCGGACCCATTATGCAGTCCAGCACTAACCATGACAGAGGGAATCGAGCCCGCACAGACCAGCGAAGTAGGGTGCAGGAGACCATTAGAATGCTCAGTCTTGCTCCTCCTGCCAGTCCAGCTCCTCCAAGACTGGTAGAGCGAGTAGGCAACAATCTGGTAGCTGAAGTGATGACGACGAGACATAGAAGCAGTTGAGAACAGTGCATTAAACTAATCCCAGGAGGTAAGTGTGGTCGAAAGCAAGCCTCAACGCACAAAGGTCTCCATGATGTCCCTCTTGTTTCTGTAATGGATCACAAAGTGCTCACTGTCCTCCTTCGAGTAGTTTTGTAGTAGGTGGAAGGACCCTGGTGGGCTATGGAACCCCAGGAGTCGGACCCATTGTGCAGTCCAGCACTGACCATGGCAGAGGGAATCGAGCCCGCACAGACCAGCGAAGTAGGGGGGGGGATTTGTAGTAGGTGGAAGGACCCTGGTGGGCCATGAAACCCAGCAGTCAGATTCATTGTGTAGTCCAGCACTGACCATGACAGAGTGAATTGAGCCCGCACTGACCAGCGAAGTAGGGTGCGGGCGACCATGAGAACGTTCAGTCCTGCTCTTCCCGCCAGTCCAGCTTCTCTAAGACTGGTAGAATGAGTAGGAACAATCTGGCAGCTGAAATGATGACGATGATACATAGAAGCAGCCGAGTGCAGTGCATTAAACTAATCCCATGAGATAAGCGTGGCCGGAAGCAAGCCTCAACGCACAAAGGTCTCCGTGATGTTCCTCGTGTATTTGCAATGGATCACCAAGTGTTCATTGTCCTCCTCCGTGTAGTTTTGTAGTAGGTGAAAGAACCCTGGTGGGCCATGGAACCCCAGGAGTCGGATCCATTGTGCAGTTCAGCACTGACCATGGCAGAGGGAATGGAGCCCGCACAGACCAGCGAAGTAGGGTGCGGGCGACCATGAGAACGCTCAGTCATGCTCCTCCAAGACTGGCAGAGCGAGTAGGCAACAATTTGGCAGCTGATGTGATGACGACGAGACATAGAAGCAGCCAAGAACAGTGCATTAAACATGGTCCCAAGGGAATTTGTAGTAGGTGGAAGGGCCCTGGTGGGCCATGGAACCCCAGGCGTCGGACCCATTTTGCAGTCCAGCACTGACCATGGCAGAGGGAATCGAGCCCGGGCAGACCAATGAATTAGGGTGCGGGCGACCATGAGAACGCTCAGTCATGCTCCTCCAAGACTGGTAGAGCGAGTAGGCAACAATGTAGCCGTTGAATAATGATGGCGAGACATAGAAACAGCTGAGAACAGTGCATTAAACTGGTTTCAGGAGGTAAGTGTGGTTGGAAGCAAGCCCCAATGCACAAAGGTCTCCATGATGTCCCTCGTGTATATGCAATTGATCACCAAGTGCTCACTATCCTCCTCCGAGTAGTAGGTGGAAGGGCCCTGGTGGGCCATGGAACCCCAGGAGTCGGACCCATTGTGCAGTCCAGCACTGACCATGGCAGAGGGAATCGAGTTCGCATAGACCAGCAGAGTAGGGTGCGGGTGACAATAAGAATGCTCAGTCCTGCTCCTCCAAGATTGGTAGAGCGAGTAGGCAGCAATCTGGTAGCTGAAGCGACCACAGCGAGACGTAGAAGCAGTCGAGAATAATGCATTAAACTGGTCCCTGGAGATAAGTGTGGCCGGAAGCAAGTCCCAACGCACAAAGGTCTCCATGATATCCCTCGTGTATCTGCAATGGATCACCAAGTGCTCATTGTCCTCCTCCGAGTCACAGCCCCAAACACAAGCTGCAGACTAAGCGAGCCCTCTCTTGAGTAACCAACAGTATCTCGGGATAGCATCTCTGAGTAGTTTCCACATGAAACAAGCCTCCCTTGAGCCCAAAGTCATCTCTCATATGGATACGTACTGCCAAGGCTGACCTCCTCTCTACATACGGTAAATCTGACTGGCTCGGCTCTCAGTAAAGTTATCAACCTGCCACTGTAGGCTCCCCTCCTCTAGCTGAGTGTGTCTCTCGACGACTGGCCAACAGTAACCCAATAGTCTCCAAACTGCAAAGTCAGCCCGCTGCACTGCAAAGTCCTCACCATGCGACGGTAGCGAAATTCCATGGCTCTCACCCAAAGGAGGTCGGCTTTGCTGACAAAATTGAGGTGCGGCGAGCAGCTTGGACAGTCCTCCAAAGTTGCAGGTCTTAGATCCCGAGTTCACCAGACTTGAGCGGTTGACAGACCTCCTGCCACCTCACATAGTGTAAACCGCTACCCACCGCTCATTCTCAAAGGAACTTACGGAGGATAGCCTCAATGTCGGAGAGGCAGGAGCCTGTTATCCGCGCTACCAGCATCTAGTAGCTGGGAATCATAGCAAGTACTGATCTGATCAAGCACAATCTGCCAGCAAGGGAGAGGTGGCGACTGCTCCAGGAGCTCAACCTGCTACGAACCCGCTCTATAACAGCTGAAAAATCTGCTCTCCGCTGGGGTCTGCCAGTAACTTTAACCCTAAGGTATCTGAGGGACATTCCTCTCTGGAAACCCAGCTGGATCGCTACTCTGCGCTGCCTGTAAACTGGAGCCTGTTGGCTAAAGATGAAATGGTGATAATATATTACTAAGCATAATACAAACTTTTCAAGGACCAAATGCATACGAGCAATTGGTTCTTCAATTTGAATATTAAATTATTATATAACTCTTTTGTAATGAAGCCTCGTGGTGAATAAGAGTATCCAACTCTAAGAAATGTGGATGTGGTTGTAGATTTGCCTATGAGAAGAGCCTATGATCCCTTGCAAGATAATTATCTTGAAACCTCCATTTTTATCCAAATATATAATATTTAACTTTGACATTAAATGCAGGGTTAATGCACATTTGTGCTATAGTATTATTAAGTTTAACTTCATTGCCATTAACATAATCTATATAATAAAAATATAATTATAAATTTTTTTAACTGCCTTGATGTTTACACTAACTTTTAAAGTTGATTTAAAAACTCAAGTACCTGTACTAACTTATCTAGTATGATGATTTACATTATTTAATTATTTGAAAACTTACCTTAAAATAAAGGTTTTTATTGTATGAAAATACCATGAAACATCTCTAATTTTTTCAATTAAACATATCAACAGACATATCAGAAGATGTCCCCAAACCCAGATTAGATCTAAATCCTCATCAGATCAAATCCGATTATGATAAAGTATTCATAAAAGTAATTAAATACAAATTACACAAATAAGTGCCAAACCATATGATCAAAATTTATTAATGACTAACTAAATTGTTAAGCACTGCTTTTAAAGAATTACATAAGTTTGTGCGTTACTATAAAAATCTTTAAATTACAATAAAAAAACATTCGAGCATAAATCATAGTTGAACAAATATCATATCAAACATTTTTGGATTTGCTAAATCATGATTTAAGGATTTACTAAACCCTGCTAATTTCAATCGTAATAAACAAGAGAAATTTAAAGCATAGTATATAGTCATATACACATTAGTATCCTTATTTGCTATGCAAGTCATCTGCATGAGGGGACTTGTCATGAATCAGATTAGTAGGCTCGCTTAACACATACTTCGGCAACTCATACTTAGCACCTACAATACAATTAAACAAAAAAAAAAAAAGCTTCAGAGTATTATTATCAGGCAAATATGCTGCTGAAGAATTCTCAGTGGCTTCTTGCTGCTTGCTTACCCTTTTCATCATAAACAAGCGTCATGTCCGCATTGGAAACGATCACACCGGCGCTATCAACTATTGTTTGAGCTAGATTGATATCGGCATCTGCGGCCGCTCGGAGGGCGTCCCATATCTCTGTCATAGAATGATACATTTTCGCAAATTTTAAATTATTTGTTGTTAGGAAGTGACGAGCAAACGACAATGATAAAGCGCTGCAGGAAACCAATCATGGCATAAAATGCAAGATCTTGTGGAAAGCTCTTGATGGAAATAAACCATGGAAGATGAGGAGAACAGCAGTAGCAAGGAAAAGAAATGAGAATTTGAGAGCACAAGAGCCGTCTGGTGATTCACTCAAGCAATTATATAAATGAAGGTGGAATAAGTGGTACAAAATAGAGATATCTAGATCCTCGTCAGGGACGCCTCCCCCATGACCCATATGCATGGTGTTTGCCAGGTACAAACCAGATTTGAGGTATACATCAAACATTTTTATCAAAGCTCCTCACCTGTAGATAAAACTATGCCTACTTTGCTGATCAGATATACAAAACTATAAAGTATTCAAGGAGAAGATTAGCCTATTAGACACCATAAAGTAACTGAAAAGAAGAATAGCCTCATATCACATAAGAATTTGTTCTACAAAAAAAATAAGTTCAGGCTAGCTTAGTTGGAGAAGTTGTAAGAATCACCTTTCTGGCCGCCATAATGAGGTGCAGTGTCCCAAAACTCTTCTCGCATCCTTTTAAGATCAGTCATGGTTATAGGCTGAGGATTCTTCCAGGGCTTTGGTTTTTGAATCTTCTTTATATTTTCTGAAAGAATAAGAAGTAAAACTGAACCAATTGCAGATACCAGTAAAGCCTTAAAACAAGTAAATACAGCATAAAGTGCGGAGAGATGCAAAGCTTTCATGCTTGAAGGAAGAAGCTCGGTCATAACTAAACACATTTGACATGAAAGCTTTGGCAAATAGCAACAAAAAAGTAATAATAATGGAACTTAATTCAATGATAGTAGAGACCATAAAAAATCAGATAAGTTACAATATTATTACAGCTTCAAAGCACAATGAAAAATACTCTGTACTCAAAATAAGAAGTATCCACATTTTTTTGGACAGAAATAATCATCAGCACCAGATCAATTTGAACTATACTTATAATGGAACTTAATTCAATGATAGTAATTGCATATAAAGTGCGGAAGAATTGTTATTAACACATCAAATATATTAAATCTTCTAGAATTTGTTTGCTCAGACAATTTTAATTTGCTTTTTAATAATGTTAATGCATAAAAACCATATATATATATATATATATATGTTAAGTTAGACAATCTATGCTGTGGTATATCAAGTAGATCAATAGGATTCCGTGAACTATACTTATAAACATTAACAAACAATGGTTGACTAGTAGCATTAAAAAAGTGCTGTTCTGGATAAATTTTACTGTGGTTAAATACAAGATCATGTGCTTATGCATTCCCCATAAAGGCAACGTTAAATATTTTATATAGATCTATTTACGACCTCAATCTATACATTCAAGTATGGTTGAAAAAAGTCATTGAGAATATCAAGTTTGTGCCAAAAAAGATTCCGAATGGTTTTCTAAAAAGCACAAATCTAACATCTCTATCATACTTGATAGAATCGAGTCACCTAGATGAACTCTCTTTGAGGAATAGTTTAGCAATATCGAATAGATCATTTGCCTTTGAGCACAATATCATGTGTGCCATCTTAAAGAGATAATCAACCAGGACATAAATTTTATTATGTTCTCTAGGAGTTTAAGCAATCCCAAAATAAAATCCATGGAGAGGAATTCCCAGAGCTTAGGGGACATGAAGAGACATAAATAATCCAAATTTTAGTTTGATAGTTTTGGCTACTCGACATGTATAGCAAGAAGTCGCAATTCATTCTACATATCAACAAAGTGCACCAATAAAATTTTTGTTCCATAAGTGCAATTGTATACTCTCATTTAACTTACCTGCTTAGGTCATCCGTACACAATTCCATAATTAGAAATTCATGCAAAGAAGTGCAAGGAAACATAATTGTTGACCCTTATATAGATAGTTATCTAATACATAAAAGTGTAAATATAGAAGGAAGGAGAATGATCATGGTGGTTATGATATAATATTTGGAGGTTTAGACACAATGATCATTTCTAAAGTGCTCAAAACCACAGATTTGATATGTACCATTAAAGCACTCAAAAGCATGAATCTAGACTTTAAAGAAAAGACTTTGAGTATGTGGTGTCTAAGGATCAATATTGAGGAAAGACAGATGGAAGAATTAAAAAATCAAATTTAAATCTCAAAATCACTACAAATCCAAACAAAACTTCTCATATCATCCAATAAAAATATAACCATCAGCTACATTTAATAATATAATAAAAATTCCATACCCAACACATTAATACAACCAAATTACTCAAAATTTTCCAAAAAAGAACATAATATTACCATAATATACCTCTAGATGTATCTCTCACGGCTAAGCTCACTCCAAAGTTTAGCTATTAAACTTTGGAGCAACACTTGAAAAAGAGTAGGTGAAAACACCTATCAATAAAAAGTGCATAGAAATCTAATTTAATTTTATCTCTCATGCAAATTTTTGTATAAAGTGTGAAGCAAAAGCAATATTTTGGTAACATTTATGAATTTTGGAGTAAGCCAAATAACAAATATAAAATAATCTAAATAAAATAATATATTCAAATGTGTTTCTCAATATGGAACTACAGAAAATTAACATGGATATAATAATCATATTGCTCGACTAAGCAACAAAATTGAAAGATAGTAGTCATTTGTAGAGTTCAAACAAATATCCTTTGCAGTAAGACAAAAAGCTATAATATTGTTCACATGTAATGCTCATATGAGAATTTGAATCATCTCACTTTGATCGCAACCCTTATATTAATGAAAATTATCTCAATCTACACTTGTGATTTACCCTGTAGGGGTCAACACCCTACTCGCCGCATCAAGAGTTTCACCCAGATCGTTAGCTTAATTTAGAAAGATTAACAACACCTGTCAATGTGTCACATAAAAGTCATTCACCAAAAATAGGTCAAACCCACTTTCCAAGAGCAAGACTTTTGTTATTTCTCTCACATACACTAGTAGCACCATCTGCACAAATGTAAAACGCTTTACAAAGAGTTTACTTAGGCAACTATATTGCCACACAAAAGGCAATCATAATTCCACACAAAGGGCTATATCACAATTATACAATCAATTATGAATATGAGACTTATGATATCAATAATAACTCAATAATGCTTATTTCAACAGACAACAAATCAATATAAGAATATATTATAATTGTACCAATTTTGATGACTTCAATAAGATATTTAAGACTTGAAGAATCACTACATATGCTAATCAAAACATTAAAATAAGGCTCTTGCACAATTGATTAACCAAAAATAATCATATCAAGTTATTAAACATTTTGAAAATCGATAAGTAACAAAATTTATGCAACATTTTCTTATTACAATTCTAACAAAATTACAATGCAGTCAGCATATCAATAAAAAAATAGTACAATATTAATATTAATTGACATGCATGAATAACATATTAGCTCAACTAGATTTAAATATACCATCCTCAATTCAATATAAATTGAAAATAGCGCTTTCTCACTCTCGCTCACTTCCGTACTAAAATTCTATCGCTCAGATGATCTAATACAAAGCCTAGGATGATCGTGGGAACCTTGCAGGGTAACAATATGAAATTCAAAAAAATTAAAAGAATTTTAGAGGGGTATATGCAAGGCTTTTGGATGTGCTTGGGCGCACATATTAATGAGTTTGAGTGTCCAGCAAAATAAACAAACAATATGGGTCACTCACGAAAATTGGCCCGATCCTATCCTCCACACACTTGCTGCTCGTGGGTGCCTAGCCAAACCTAGGAATAAAATAATATTTCTTAGAATTACAATAATGATAACAATAGTAATAATATAAAGATAGTATCAATGCTATAAAATTTAAAAAGTTATGATCAATGAATTTTCGGGATGTCCTTAACAGGAATGTTGTCTTCAACATTCAACCCTTATAAATTAGAACTTAATGATGAAAAGTTAGATTTGAGTAATTAAAATTACATGCCCTTCATTCTTATATTAAAAAAGGCATAGATAAGCCTGACGCATGACAATTTTTTTCTTCAAAAAGTCTCTTACCTTCTATATTTCTTCTACTGTACTCTAATAATGGGATTGATCTTATATCAAAATTTTCTTACATCAAAATCTAAAATCTTCTCAGGTACCTCTTTATATAAGATTTGGTCGAAGTGAAATACTTTTTATAGAAATCTTAATAATTGAATCTGTTAAACATCCGCAAAGTGAGGAGACAAAATACATTATGAATTATGCTCATGTGAAGAGGAAGCTTCAACTTATAAGCAATACGTTCAATTCGTGCCAAAACTTTGAATTGTTCTACAAATCTTGGACAAAGCTTCCATGCAACCCCAAAATGATAAATCCCTCTCAAAGGAATGTCCTTTATGTACCAAAATCTCCCATTCAAAATTTACTTGTCGATGCTTGGGATCAAATTAATTTTTGCTAATCTTGAGCAGTTTTAGTACAATTCTGGATCAATTTAACTTTTTTAGAGCTGCTATTACTAAATTCAAACAAAGTAAATTCCCTTTAATTTCGAACCATGAAAGGGGTGTGGTACAGTTCCTACAATATAGTGCCTTGTATGATACATGTCTATACTGCTCTAATGTTATTGTTATAAACAAATTAAACCAATGATATATGCTCTTCCAAATTGCTTCCCAAGTAGAGAATGCATAGACAAAACAAATCTTCAAGAATTTGATTTATCCTTTCAGTCTGTTCATATGTTTGCAAATGAAACACAATACTCATATTCAACCAGGTTCCCAATCAGACTAAATTGCATAATAAAATCTAAAAGTAAACATACTATCATGATTTAACACAATTGTCAGACACTCCACATAGTCTGACTATTTTTTTCATATAAAGCTTTGCCAGCTTCTCTATTGAAGCTTAATGGTAGAAAATGCTTTGACTTAGTGAACTATCAATAACCTATATCTGAGTTGTTCCTCAAACTTAGACCAAGGAGAACCCATTACAAAGTCTAATGAATTATCATCCCACTTCTACTCAAGAATAAGAATGGGCTAAAGTAATTTTCCCACCCTTTGATGTTCAACTTTAACTAACCTGCAAAATTCATATTCAGAGACACACTTTCTCGCATCTCTTAAAATTCAGCCACCAAAATAACATATTTAAATTTAGACACATTTATACTTGCTGGATGCATCATATAACCGATAGTATGAGCTTTAGTGAGAATAACCAATCTGAGAGATATATTATACAACAATAACACCAAGCCTTAAAACCACTAAACGGGGTCGGCTACATAAATCCTTTGTTTCCGTTGTGCACGATCAAATAGAAGACCTTCCTAATAGTTTCTTCCAGGGTTCTTTTTGGCCATCATCTTTTTTTAATATGAGCAAAATTCATAAACTCAATTTTCTAAACAAGGGAGCTGCACAATCTACGCTTAATATGCTAGAAATATCTAAGACAACATTTTATAATCTTATCCACAACTCCTTCCTACAGCTAAACTTATTTCTCATTCTATCCTTTTGAGTATAACCCACTCATCCCCCTAAGCATACTCATCTTTGTAACACATTTTATTAATAAATTTTTTCTTTGTTAGCCAATATTCAGCCCCATATAACATAGTTGGTCATATAGCTGCTCTACAAAAATTTTCTTTGATTTTGAGTGAGATTTTCAGGTCACACAACACTCCAAAAGTGCTCCATTTCATTCAACCAACTTGGATCCTATTAATCATATCGCTTTCTATTTCGTCATTCTTTAAATAATTGAACATAAGTACTTGAACCTCTCGCTCTTCTTGATCATATAGTCCTCAATATTAGCATTTCTAATACAATTGAACTTACACATAACAAAATCTACTAAAATGGTAAATCTTTATAGTCTAAAATAGACCTCAATAATTCAAGTTTGCTTTAACTCTATCGCTAATCTTATTAGTTAAAAGAATGCCATCTACAAATACCGCACCAATGAATTTCCTCTTGAAAATGCTCATTAAGATTGTGCTGAATGTTGAAAGTTATAAGCTAAAAGTTGAGCCTTGATGTAACTTAATAATAGCAGGAAAATCATTAGATGAGCCAGCCTGCTATCATTCACATGTTACAGACCCATTATACATATATCTAATAATATCAATATAAGCAATGCAAATCTCTTCTCTAAAGCTCTTCAAAAAAATTTTCTTAGCACTTTATCATAAACCCTTTCGAGATTAATAAAAATTAAAAAAGATCACTTTACTTTTTCTAACTTTTTCCATATATATATATATATATATAACTTCTATGATAAATCTATCTACCATAAAATCAAAATGATTTTGACAAATATAGGTATCCCAATGTAATTCATATTCAATTGCTCTCTTAATATTTCAATGTATAATATATTAACTTAATTTCTCTATAATTAGCACAATCTTGATCATCACAATTATTCTTGTAAATAAGTATAATAATACTCTTTCTCCACTCGATGTACATCATTGAAGTTTTCAAAATAATATTAAATAGCTTGGTAAGCCAAAAAATTTTTTACTCACCCAAATATTTTCATATATTGATAAGGATGTCAATTGATCCTCCACTTTATAAGCTCTTCATCCTCATTAAAATTTTCTTGACCTCAGCTTTACTAACATTATAAATAAAAGTATAATTGATATTATTTTTACAACCATTAAACTCATTTATATTAATTGTATTTGTGAAATCTTTATTAAAAAACTTTATAAAATAATTCATCCATCTATCTTTAATATCTTCATCCCTAATTTTTTTTTTTAATCATCTTTGATATAATTAATATGAGTAAAATATTTGATTCTTTTATCTCCTAATTTGGCTAACCTATAATGCGTCTCTCCCTCGATAATTTCTAATTTATTATATAAATCCTTGAATGTTGCACTCTTAACATCACGAAATGAAATTTTAGAATGCAATTTTGGAATGTAATTTTGGATTCATGGCAAGCTAATTTATATTTCTTCCAATTTTTCATAATCTCACATTTAAACTATTTTTATAAAACATATTTTTTATCTTTAATCTTAACTTGAACATCTTTGTTACATTAAAAATACAATTAGCAATTAGATTCCACATAAGGATGGCTTCACTCTCAAACTCTCATTGCCGAAATTTTAAAAGTTAAAAAAATATTTACATTACCCTTCTTAAGATTTCACCATCTAGTTTTATAAAATATTTTAAGTTTAATATTATTTTTATTACCCATTATTTTCAAATCCATAATCAATAAATAATATTGGGTTGTCAAAAATTATTTAAAAAAATCATACAATTCTTACAAAATAAATAATCCCTTTTCTTTAAAAAAAATAATCAATCTGAAAGATAATTTATTTGGTACCCAAATTATATCACCAAAATATACAAAATTTTCTAAATCTAATTTGAACTTTTCCTTAATTCTAAAATGAAGACAAGTTTCATATCTTTTATTATTTTTATGAACTACTTTGATCTGTTCTTTTAAAGGAAAACTGGCTAATAACTTATGAATGGTAATTATAATAGAGGTAAATATCACAACTTCTAATTCCAATTCTTCCATTTCCTTTATGAGAGCATCCTCAAAAGTCAAATAATGTAGACTAATTGCTGACTTCCGACTCAAGGTATCTGCTACTATATGTGAATGATATCATATACTTAGATCGTAATCCTTGATAAGCTTTAACAATTTCTTTGTCTCAAGTTTAACTATATGTGTGTAAGAATATATTTAAACTTTGGTGATCTATATATAATTCACGCATTGCCTCATATAAGTAATGTCTCCATATTTTAATGATGAAAATTATAGCGGCTAACTACAAACTGTGGACATGATTATTTCTTTCATGTACTTTCAATTGTCTTGTACAATGCTATTACTTGTCCGTAATGCAATATAAAAGCAAACTTTAGAACATCTTCACAAATACAAAGTTGATGATAATCGGATCTGAGATCGATCTTCAAAAACACTACTGCTCCAATTAATTGATCAAGCAAATTGTGTATCCAAGGAAATACGTATTTATTCTTAATGATTAACTTATTAATCTCTTTGTAATCAATACATAATCTCAATGATCCCTTTTTTCTCATAAATAGCATTGTTCTCCCCAAGGAGTAATACTCGCACAAATAAAACCACGATAAAAAAGTTCTTGCAATTGATCTCCTAGTTCCTACAATTAGTTTGAAGCTACAAGGTATAGTGCTTTTGATATTAGTGTTGTATTGGACATTAAGTCAAATTGTAAATTTTGCCTCCCGATTAGGTGGTAATCCAAGGAGTTCAAATGGGAACACGTCAACAAATTCTCATGCCAAGAAAGTTTACTCAAATATACGAGTAGGACTATTTACTCCCATCATTACTACTAGATACACATAACATAAGCCCATTTTCTTATCACCCTTTTTACCTATGAAATCAAAGAAGAAAGTATTCCTCTATGACCCACAAATATTATTCTATCACTTCTCATTTCAATATACACTTTTATTGAGCAATCAATAAGAAAATTATGCTTACTCATCCGGTCTATACTAAGAACCACATCAAAAGTCATAATTGGTAGAATAATAAGATTAGCTTCTGAGTACCACTAAAATTTAAAACACAAGAACACTAAGTGACCGGTCCTAACTCTCAATCGGTGGAAACCCACAGGCATATGATTGGATAAATTTTTAGCAACTAAATTAAGTAAAGCAATATGAGATGCAAAACTAAAAGAATGATTGGCTCCAAAATCAAAATAATACAGAGAGCTTGATGATACACATCAAACAATTATGTGGTTTTGACATGAATTAAATTGAAAATTCTAGCATGAGTAAAAGTCTTTGCCACCTACTGAGGTACATTAGCTTACATTAAGGGATTTTGCTGCATAGAAGGTCTTCTACCTCCAGATCTCCTCTATGCACATCAGGCAGTGAACACTCATCAATAATCTTCTAGTACGACTCTACTTCATTATGTGTCCACTGTTACCACATCTTAAGCATTGCCTTGTTTCCACGGAGCAGTTTCATCGCACATACTCTCCAGCACCAATAGTGCAAGCAATAATTTCTTTCTAATCTTTTTTCTAGTATGAACATTGAAGAGCCTATGCTCTCAACCACTGATAGTGCAAGCAATCTTTTTTTTATCTTTTTTTCTAGTATGAACATTGAATAGCCTAGTTCTTGGCTGAAAAGGTAGTCTGGTCTTCTTCGAGAATTGACGGTGTTGCTCAACTATCCTTTGTAGTCCGTAAATTAGATAGAATCTTTCTTGAATCAATGATAAACTAGATTTTGTTGATAATATCTTTCAATCCTGTCAGGAACAATTGGCAACATACATCTTCAGTAGCTACCATCTTTAGAGCAAAACATGCTAGCTTTGTAAACTCTTCATATTTTGTTACTAGTCGATTTACTTACTTCAATTTCATAAATTCTTGCTCATAATCTGCATGGCTGATGGTAGTACACTTATAAAGAAAAGTCATCACAAACTCTGTTCATTGGATGTCTGCCTTCGTTCTCTCATAAAAGTGGTTGCTAATATTAACTCCACTAGTGCTCGGCTGATAAAGAAAATATATACAAATAACAAAACCTTAATACATTTAAATTCCTTGTCAATCTGTTCTAACCACTCTTTTTCTGCTTCAGGCGAAGCCACGTCATTGAACTTCATTGAACTTTGGTGATTGAACTTTGAGAAACTTTTGAAGAACTCTAACGGATACATTTTCTTTAGGCACATGAGAAGAAGATGAAGGTTGGTTCGACATGCATTGGGCTATCATATTCATGAGAAAAATAGTATTAGTCGTGCTATCCAAGTCGGGTAAATGGCTTCTGATTATTCTGATTGGGAGTGTTCTGATTGTTAACACCTTCTAGAGATAAATTATTCCCACTATAATCCATACTTTAAAGAATTGTTCTAAAAATAAATTTATTTAGCTAATGTTCTCAAGTTTTAATAAAAAGGAGCAACTTTTATATATTATCAATATTAAATATTTACAAATGACCCAAAACTCCTATTTTACAAGAACTACATCACATAATTTAACTTATATCACATATAAACATTAATACTTCTATTCTAGGTTTCACCTTCTTTAACTATTTCCACCAAACCCACCTTTAGGCCAGATCCCAAAGGGAAATCATGGATTAAAAATATTTTTCTGTAGGATCTTATATGCTTTAAAATGATTCAGTAGAGTTTGGTGAAAGCAACCCCACACTTTTTATGTCTTAAGTAAACATATAATTTGAGGTCGAAAAAAAATCATCTTGTTACTCGACAATTCAACAACTGATTTCTTTTTTATAGTGCTCATAATAAAGAACGGTCCTACAAAAAAACATAATCATTAAATTTTAAAACCTCAATGGACATAAGAAAAATCTAATACTCCTAAGATGATCCTCAACATAATAGAATTCTTCTCAATCATGCTTTGATACTAACTGTAGAATTTGAAGATCAAGATCGATGAAAGATAAAGAAAGAATTTAAAATATAAAATTAAAATCTCAAAATTGATACAAAGATCAGTAAAACATCTTACATCATATATATTATAAATAAACACCAACCACATAGCAATATTTAATAATATATACAAGTTTCATATCCAACACATTAATATAACAAAAATATTTCAAGACTCTTCAAAATACAACATAACATAACCATATTATACTTTTAGATGTTTCTCTCATGACTAAGTTCCGTCCAAGTTTAGCTATCAAACTCGAAATCAATACTTTATAAGGTGAAAACACCTATTCATAAAAAGTATATAGAAATCTAATTTAATTTTCTCTCTCATGCCATATTTTGGTAGCATTTATGAATTCTCAAGGAGGTAAGCCAAATTAAGAAATTAAAATTATCTAAACAAAATAACATATTCACATGTGTTTCTCAAAATGAAACTATAGTGAATTGACAAGGATAATGTAATGACGTTGATTGACTAACTAATGAAATTGAAAGATAGTACCCAATTGCGAAGTTTAAGCAAATATAGTTTGCAATAAGACAAAATGTTACAAGAACCATTATATTATCGAATGAAATTGAATCACTCCATGCTTGTGATCTCCCCCATATAGGTCCTCCTTACTTGTCTCATTGAAAGTTTCATTCTCACTTAAAATTGCAATGCCACACAAAAGACAACTCACAATGCCACACTAAGGGCAATCATAAGACACAAGAAGAGCCACATTACAATCACACAATCAATTATTGATATAAAGCTTATGATGGCAATAATAACCCAAAACTAATTATTTCAACATACATAGCGTACCAATATGAGAATATACTACAATTGCACTGGCAATTTGATGAATATAATAAAATATTCAAGACTTGAAGTATCAAAATAAATGCTAAGCAAAACACCGCAACAAGGTTTTGACTTGCACAGATGATTAACCAAAATCAAACATAACTAATTTGATAAATGCTAAGTAGCAAATTCAAAGCAACAATTTCAACTTACAATTCTGGCAAATAATACAATCACTATATCAATGATTAGCTAACGCAATACTAATATCGATTGCATGTATAAATAGCATATTAGCTTAGCAAGATTTAAATGTACTTTCCTCAACTCAAGATGGATTGGATATAATTTTGCCTCTTGCTTTTATACCAAGATCCTATCACCGTATGAACTTGTACAAAGCCTAGGATACTTGCGGGATCCCAACAGCATATGAAATTCGAAAAAAAAAAAACTTTGAAGGGTATACATAGGCCTTTTGGACGTGCCTGGACCACGTATATTGACGCGCTTGAGCACCCAACAAGGCGTACGAACAGTCTGGTCCTATTCACACATATCTTAGTGCGCACCTGGGTGCTCAACCCAATCCAAAAATAAAATAATATTTTTAGAACAACCATAATGATAATAATAGTAATAATAATAATGATAGCATTAATGATATAAAATAAATTAATAATTTATGATTAATGAACTTTTGAGATACCAAAAATTTCTAATTCGAGTATGGCATTTGCTTTACTTTCAATGCTAGAGCAACTCTTCCTTGGAGCATTAATGATTAATACCAATGATTATCCCACTTGGAGCATTAATGATTAATAATGGCTTGAGAATTGTTGAAGATTAAAGAATTATGGTCGGACATCTATCTTTAGTAGTACCACTTAAATTATTTTATGACTTGCAATATACTAAAAATTTATTATGAACATTAAGTAACATAAGAATGTTATAACATCGATATTTATGTAAGAATAAAAAATAATAATTCTTTGATAGGTATTTTCATTAGGACAAAGTAGCGTATGGTTTAATTAACTTAGGGGCAGTTTGGCATGAGAAAATCAGAGTGTAAAGTAATCTGATTATTTTACTTATATTTGATTTTTTATTAAAGTTATGCATGAAATTTGGATTTTTCTGTTTGGAATGAAGTAACTTGCCGAGTATGGTTCCCCGAGTAAATTAGGGGGTGAGATTACCCCTAAAAAATAACTTTTTACATTTTGTTAAAAATTAACCCTCGAATAGCCCCATAGAGATATTAAAAGTAAGCCCATTAAAATACCCATATTAATATATATTTTTCTTCTATAGTAGAAATAAAAAATATCTCCAAAAATAATAACAAAATCAATTTCAACTACTGTAAAATGAATAACCCCATTTTATTCTAAAATTAGAGTGTTTAAGATCAGAAATGACCATTAAATATGTCCTAAAAGCCATCAAGCTAGCAATCACTACTTGCTCAGAACAACCCAAAAGCTTTAAATAGCAATCAAAGATCCTCGAAAACAACCCCCTAAAATCTTTGAATAGCAGCCACAAAATAATCTTTGCATGCTTCCTAACTAGCCCAAATTGTAGCACATAAGCAACTACAAAAAATCAGGCAAAGACCTCTAAAACACTTTAGTCATAAGAGCTCAACCATTATTCTCAAAGCAGCAAAAAATAACAACTCTATTCTCAGTCATAGCTCAAAATGTAGGTTGCTTTCAGCTCCAAATATGGATTGCTTGCTGACTTGTTTAAAGCCCCAAAGAAATGAAAGTTTTTACCCAAAATAGAGATTGTTTGCAGTCTTAACAGAGAGAAACATGAGTTTTTTCTATCCCATAACATGGATGTTCCAAGAGTTAGAACATTGTTTATTTGCAACCCACTCAACTTATTTTAGGCAATCCCAACACTAGCCAATAACATGGATGTTTCTTATCACAGCTTGGACCACTCAGCTTATTTCACTTCTTTTCAGCTGCCCCAAATAGCTCCCTAATCCATTTCAAGCAATCCTAACTTTATTCAAAACTTGTTCTATATAAATTCTCAAATAGCCCCATTGAGATATTAAAATTTATCAATATCAATTTATATTTTTCTTCCATAACAAAAACATAAAAACTAGCAAATTACAATTACAGCAAATGAATAGCCCAATTTTACTCTAAATAGAGGGGTATAAGTTAAGTCGGGACTCAAACTACTTTTATGTCTTCCCCAAGTAACTGCATAGAATAGTCCCTGAATAGCTGCTTAAATAACATCAAACAATAACCATTGTGCCTCTGAAACAGCTTCCCAACAGCTTTGAATAGCAACTGCAAAACAATCTTTGCATATTTTCTAACTAGCCCAAAATGTAGCACATAAATAACTACAAAAGAGCAACCAAATAACTTCTATAACTCTTCAGTCATAGCAGCTCTTCCGATATTCTCAAAACAGCAGAAAATAGCAACTCTATTCTCATTCACAACTCAAAACATAGATTGTAAGACAAACACACTTAGAACAGCCGCTCTCATAGCAATCATCGGATTGGGCTTCTCCGGCGGCTCAAGAGGAAGATCCGATGGCGAGGAAGTGCATTCAGTTGCATTCGGTGTCGTCGATTCCCCTGCGTAAAAAGACAGGCTTCTCCGACGTTGATTCATGCTGGAGGCAAAGTATCGTGAGAGTTTCACGAAGGCGTAGCTTGAAAAATCGGTCAAAAATTTTACTGTGAGCTATTTATAGTGGGATAAGAGTTTTACTTTTAATTTTTACATTACTTCAAAATTTCAATAAACCAAACAAACCAAACAACAGAAATTTACAATTTTAAGTAAATATTTTAATTAACACCTAAAATTTATCATGCCAAATATCCCCTTAATCTCTTCAAGCATCTTTACATGGAGGATGATAACCTAATAAAGGGGCAAGCTTAAATGTCTCTTTTATATGTCATATCACTATAATGCCCTTTAAAATGGTGGCCATTAAGAAAAGGTGGGATATAATTACTCTACATGTGATGGAGATATACAACCTCTGTGAGTTGAGTATGTGTTATTGTGAATATTGTGTAATATGTAATAGATCTAATTTGTATGACTTATACTAACATTGTAAACCGCGCAATGCCCCTGCTAGAAAAGTTGAGTTTATGAATTTCTCCCATATTGAAAGAGATAGAAGAAGACTTAAAAATGCATGAGAAAAAGCTATTATGAAGGATCTTCTCTATTTGAAACTTGGGGAGGGGAATCTATTTGAACATGCACAAGGGAAATAAAGGATCATGTAGCTAATCCCACCTTGTGGGATTAAAGCTTGGTGTTGTTGTTGTTATAAGATCATGAAAACACTATTGATAGATCATGTCAAATAACTCTTTTTGAATTGTTCATTGGGTATACTTGTTGAAGGTATGTTGACTACTTTATACCATAAAATGCCTATAATCTCAGCACTAATAATTTTAGAACAATAATACATACACCAGCAAAATTGGTATGACATTAAAAATAGATATGTCTAATGGGGCTGTAACATGGGTTCGATCGCAAGGTGATTGTCTAGAATTTTCTGGTTACTATCGGATTTCATTAAGGCTCAGCTCTCAGCCCACATCTTTTTGTTTTAATTATGGATGTTCTTACCGAACACATTCAAGAGGAGGTTTCTTAGTGCACGTTATTTGCAGATGACACTATTAATTGATAAGACTATAGATGGGTTTAAAGTAAAACTTGAGTTGTGATGAACTATTTAAGAATCTAAATCTTTGAATCTAAAAATTTTCTTCTTAAAAGATTTAAAATATAATACATAAAGTGTAAGTTCAATTGTATTTAAAGCTCAAATCTCAATGACATAACTATTGACAATCATGTGATTAAGAAGAGCAAGAAGTTCAAATACCTTGGTCAAATTATTCAAAACAATGTGAAATAGAGAGCAATGTGATAAAAAAGATCCAAGCAGGTTGGATGAAATGAAAGAGTAGCTGGAGTGCTTTGTGATTGAAAAATCCCACTCAAATTAAAAAAAAAATTATAGAGCAAATATATTACCAACTATGATTTTTGTTCTAATATGATTGCCTTGTTGTACTGTTTTTTTTTATTCAATAAAAAACTATGTTACATGGAGTTGAATGTTGGCCAACAAATAAGAAACTTACCGAAAGTGTTATAACAATGGAGATTGGAGATTCTTAGGTGGATGAGTGGGTATACTCATAAGGATAGAATAGAAAATGAGCTAATCTATAGCAAGGTCTGTGATGACTCAATGTTGGGTTAGTAACAACCAATCCAACATTAGGTACATTTCTCACATAATCATATTGAAAGATTAAGTAAAATAGCATATAATCATATCATTCATTCAGAGCCATATTAAATCAAGAGAATAACTTCCATTCAATTTAACATAAATATATTCAAAATAGTCCCAAAAATAAATGAACCATCAATTGGTCTTTATAGTTCATTATAACATAAAATAAAATAAGCTAGAACAATTTCTCAAAATCTTTGCAACGGTTTCTTTGATCATTTGTCCTTTAAGCTAGCTTAGCGTCCTCCAACTGAATCTAACCTGGGGCATCAGTATAAAAATAATATCGGGATTTGAATTTCCAGCAATTAAAGAATACTCTAAGTACAAGAGGATATTAAATGCTACACTTTTCAAATATCAAATGCGGCAAGCGAATAAATAATAGAATTTGCAGGAAAAACAAGGGTTTAGCATAAAATAAAACATGATCAGTTCCTACAATTTGCGTAACTCTTTTCTTGAAAACCTGAATTAGTGTCACTGCATCTATATTCATTTCTTCCTCAAAAATTCACATTCAAAAATCTAAGAAGTTGAATCAAGTGCGAGGCAGGTCTATGTTAAACTGTCTTTTCCTTAGCCATTAGAATGACATATCGGATTCTACTAATTTTGCCATAAGTGGTAATCCAACAACATTGAAATTTTAAATCAATTGCTGAAATATAAGTACCATATATATTTAGAAAAAAAATGTTAATTAAAATCAGGTTCCGAAGCACGTATCATGGTAAGCTTGAAATTCCCTAAGGGATCTATAAAATTATGTTTTACTAACTTACCACACATTGCCTTAGTGTTCTACAGTAGGAATTCCTATATATATATATATATATAAATGTAGAAGTTCACAAATAATTTTTAATTACTTGTATCATTACCTTAGGAGATCCGTCACCCTTTAGAAAGCAAAGAAGCAAGGCACTTTGAGTGATCGTGCTGGCTGGTTGTCGTGCGAGAGCGTAAAAAAATGTTGGAATTTGAGAGAGGTGGGGGAATGGTCTCAAGTGTAGGGTTTACAAGCGGTAACCATCGACCTAATTGCCATTGGTTGGAGTTATTTCTGCGAGAGAAACTATCGGTTACGGGAAGAGAACGTAAGGCGGCTTTAAATGGCTACATTAGTTGCAACAGTGGGAGAAAGCAACGCTCCATCTCTAGAATATAGATAGAAGTGGGTTTTTTTTATACTACTGCCCTTCTAATTTTAGGAGTTTCCTAATAAATTTTGTTTAGCCCATGATGATAGGAACCGTTACAATGCAGAACGAAAAATAAGCGAAGAAATTAACGAAAAATGGAAATTAATGGGGAAAGTAACGAAAATCAGAAATCAGCGAGAAATTAACATAAAACAACTTTTAACGGGTATTTGACGAAAAACATAATTTAGCGGAGAGCTTAGCATCTTTTCTAGTAATGACCAAGGGTCATTACAAGTTTAGAGTGGCTCCAATAGTGAATAAGATTAGAAAATGCCACCTTAAATGGTTTGGGCATATAAAGCGTAAACCATTCAATGCCCATGTTAGAAATGTTGAGTTTGTGAATTTTGTTAAATTAAAAGAGGAAGACCAAAAAGACATGGAAGATACCATTGGAAATGATCTTCTCTATTTAGAACTTAGGGAGGAATTTCTATTCGGTCATGC
The DNA here is from genome assembly GCA_016760335.1 of Gastrodia elata. Taxonomy (NCBI): domain Eukaryota; kingdom Viridiplantae; phylum Streptophyta; class Magnoliopsida; order Asparagales; family Orchidaceae; genus Gastrodia; species Gastrodia elata. The sequence continues at coordinate 45,370,144 of CM028676.1, forward strand.
ACAATGTAAACAAAGAATTCATGCAATTGACCCTACCTAGTGGAATTAAGGCTTGTTGTTGATATTGTTGTAATTATGCACATGCATGTGATACAAATGATATAAGGGTGCTTAAGATTTTAAATTCAGTAATACTATGTAAAGATAAGAAAATCAATATATATGCCTTGGGAAAAATAAAACACTCGTTACAAAAATACGTGACTCTTAAGGGTACATTTGATAGAGGATAATGAATTAAGAGAATAGGCTAAAGTTTTATACTAGACTTTTAACAATTGAACACAACATATACAAATATGGAATTGGCATAAACATGCAAACCTACTCATTATTTTTATGCAAAAAAGGTTAAATTAATAAAAGCAAGAAAATAATTCGGAAATTTTTGTAAGATTACCTTTCTCACTGTGGAGTGAAGACTAACAGTTTTGCTCGAAACTCGTTCGATTTTTGTTTGCCTCGAAATTGAATATAAAATTTCGAGTCGAGTCACTAGTCAAAGTCTCGAACTTGAACTTTTTTTTGAGTCAATTTTAACTATAGGTCGACCGGCTCTGATTATGATTCGAGTAGCCTCAAAAAATATAATAAATACATTTAGTATACACTTGTGAGAAAAATGTAATCTTAGTGCACTTGGTTTGAAGCATTATCTTTGGACGGGAGGTTATGGGTTCAAAACCTCTCTCATTCTATTTCTTAGCATATTATTTTTTCGACTAGAGCTTAAAATTAATGACATATATTTAGTATGCACCATTGACTAAATCACATGCTTAGTTGGGTTGATTAGTGCCACGGCTCTCGAGGAAGCGATGCATGTTTGAAACATCTCACCTTCATATTTAGTCAACACTTTTTTTCCGAGTTGACTTGAAATTAATTTTGAAATGAGCTAAACTCAAAAATTTTGGTTTGAATCAAACTGGACTCAAAGCCAGCCATAATGAAGGCTTTCGTCACTGTGAATCTCTTGATGTTTCTTATGAAATGATGATGGCGATTACCTATAGATCTCTCATTGGTGCTTTCTTAATATAATAGAGAGATATATTTCCTTGAATTTGATGACGAAAATTTAAGAAAGCCCTTCTTTTGATGTTCTAACCAAACGTTGTGGCAGTTCCCCTAAGAATGAGTTTAAAGTTCTCTAGGAGTACAGTAAACTTTTGTAGGCAGAATAACTAGAGAGACAATATTCAGTAATAACGCTTTTTCCCTGGACAACAGAACATGTACCCTAATACAGAAGAAAATGTTAATGGGAAAAGCTTCAATTGGAGTGATGATGGGCTGTACAAAAGAGGGCATCAAAAATGTGGTCTGGTTTGTTGCATAAAAGAGTGGTATACAATGGTTCTTAAAAGAAAGTAATTGACAGCTGGAAGATGTCGGGTTGCAACAGATGGGGTTATTGAAGGAGGGTGCTAGAGGAATAGTGGCACTGCTTCGAAGGGCTGAAAATCTTAATTTGCCAGAACATGCCAAGTTTTAGCTATCTAAGCAGGCTCAAGTAGAAAAAAGTTTCAAATAAAACTACATTTCAAGCTAATAACAAGACGATATCTAATCAAGATTGAGCTTATAAGACAGCTCAAGTACACCATTAATTAAATAAATCAAGCTTAAGATTTTAGTTATAGTACAATCTCGAGCTTTGATCTAGACAAAAAAATCGCAAGCCAAATTCGAGTATGCCCTGACTCAAGCTCAATTCAACTCATTTGCACCCTTAAAGGTTGGTAAAACCAAGAATCTTCATTTGGGACAACTAGATGTTTAGTTCAAGTTAAAAAGAAAGTTGAGAACAATTAGTTTGTTGTCCATCATATGAACATTAGAATATATTATGTTGGATAAATCTTAGTTACATGACATGAATGTAAATCATTAAGGTCATAAAAACAAACTTGCATTCAAATAAAAAGAAAGAATTTAATTATTTTTGGCAAACCACTTGACAAGCCCAAGTCTACTATTCCACAGAATCTAGTGTTGATTTAAGAAACCATCTCAAAATAAAATTTCCAAACTTCGCATGACAGTTCTAGATCCCATGCAAAGCTAAGGAAATGTGCATGTAGTGTTCTCCCATATATGACTTAGTGGATCCAAAATTAATTTCACCTATCCTAACCTTTTGATTAAGAATCTTGGATTTGGAAGCCTAAAACATTATTTAATGACTATCTCTAGTCATATTCTTTATTAAATATTATAAAATTTATAAGAGGCACGGAATTTTACTATTGTTAAACATTGTATCTTGAATCCATTGTAGCAATTTTTAGGTTTTCACAATGCAATTGAATAAAAAAAGTGCATAAAAATGACCTCACTTGAGAAAAGTAAATATAACAATTTATAAATGAGGCCCAAAATTCTAGTACTGATTATAACCACATTGTCATCTTCAATCCATGATTTTCATCCTTATAGTACTCTTTCTCTATTTAAGCAAATGGGTATAAAACTACTATTAAAAGAAAAAATATAACCCGTATAGCGAGAACTTATTAATTGTTCATAATTTGAGAGAAAGCTACTAAGAAGCTACCGACAACTTGAAATGGCTGGCATTAGTTGAGAACACGATTGTGAAAAAATCACCCGAGTTGGCTAAGGGGTCTAGCTGAGTAGGCAAAAATGCTTTTATCCAATATAGCCATGCACTAAAAAAACTATTCATTGTCACGAGGACAGCTCGACAACTAAATGTTCGGGAATTGAATAATGTTAAGGATTAAGTTAGCATTGAAAAGCAACTTTTAGGTAGATTCCTTCTGAATAACTAATTGTATATAGACAACATGTCATAAAATAATTAAATTCAGTTATATTTTGTAATAATTAATTAGGGTTTTGCTAAATATTAATAATAATAGATGATTTACATAAAGTCATTACACAATTGCTATTTTTATATAGTTATTAATTACTATTACTTGAAACATTCTTCTAGAATTCCTCAAAAAACTTTGACTGTGTACCTTAATTTTGATGTTTCTCTAATATGTCAATAAACCTAATTTCAAACAATTCTTTAATGTCTTCTGATCTCCTCATGTTAATAAACACAATCCAATGCATTTGTGATTTGATACATTGATTCAGAGGACAACTAATTACTGGAAAAGCATTCAATGAATTTGTCAAGCCTGCTGCCTATTTGGTCAAGTTTAGCTGCAAATCAAAGCCTCTAATTAATCACCCAATTCAGCCCAGGCCCAACCTAAAATGATCAAAGAGCAATCAAAGCCCAATTAGACTAGTCCTAACAAGCTTTCCAGGGCACGAACTAGCTTTGGGAGAGTTTATCTGACTCTTGTAGCCGATTGATACCTCTCAACCCAGACCAGAATTAAAAATGAAAAGCCTGCCTACCTACACCTAGTTCAACCCTCCCCTTGGGATGAGGTTCAGCTGAGAATAAATTAAAGAAGTTTTGGAGTATCAAAGATTTCCTTTAATGAATTATTAGACATGCCTGCATGCAGAAATGATTAAATTGTAACACCTAATAGCATGTTAAAGCAACTTAATAAATTTTGGTTATATTAGCATATGTGAATTTCATGACTGTTTTGGTACTTTCCAATAGCAGTCGAGAATGGATAATGTAACACGTAACTAAAATAGTACTGCATATAACATGAAAGTGCATGATCGATCAGATTTAATGCATTGACTATTAATTGTTGAGGCTACAAGTGACATGATAAAAAGCATGCATAGTATTTAATTACATAATATATTTTTATCTGCAATTAAAGAATCTGCAAAGCATGTAAGAGAATGTCATGACATGTGATAGAATCTAGTGGATGACAAGCAATTACAGTACTTAGTCTCATGGTTTTCTGTATATATCAATAGCACATTCAATCTTCTATTCAGTAATACAACATGGTTGGGTTATGTTTCTTGAGTTCAAGATTTATATACTTATCATGCACACAACTTAGCAAGTTGTGGTTTCTATTTTTACACGTTGCAATGCTTAGCATATTTATATAGCACATATATGCTCAATACTCTGCATGCCACAGTATTGCTACATGATTTGCACATTACCACAGATGTATATTTATATATACATGTAGATATTAACATGATATATCCAAGTATACATATAGTGGAGATAAAAGAGATGTGCAGAATGGTCTGCTAAAGGGCCTTCCAAAAAACATGAAATCTATAATATCAGTTGGAGGATGTACTATAAGCAGATAAACAATCGATGCTAAACAATGGATGCTTTTTCATGTGTATGATTGTTCAAATATACTCGACTATTTAGAAATCATTGTCATAGTTGTCTGGGTAAACTAGAATATACTCAAGGTTGCAAGTGTTATAACATATTACAAGAGTAACCTTGAACGCAGACATGAATACATGCATGAGCAGAAACTGATATCTATGTATTGCATAAGGAAGTACAACAACAAGATTATGTTAGACATGATTTCATAATAGAACATGCAAGTCAATTTATTAGAAAAAATGCTCATGAACATGCAAGATTAGATCCAATATATGAATAATAGAATGTGATTTATGTTTGAAAAGTAAATTAGACATGTTAAGAATAATTCAAACATGTTTATGATCCCAATGTCATGTTGCAAACATAAGCATGTCATCTAGAAATGATAACTGATTAGACACTAATATTTGTGGATGCCCTTTTTGCATGTATGATTTTTCTTTCAAATTTTACTAGGCAGTATGTTATGAATCTTTGGATATTTTAAACTTGCACGTACAAGCTGAGGTGGCTCCACTTCAGTTGATACATGGTGAAAACTTCATTAATTTGCTGAACTTTTAGCTCATGCCCTTGTCATTTGGGCATATTCAGGGGATATGTTAGGCAGATAAAAGTGATTTGATAGTTTTTAAGCAGCTTTAAAATCATGTAGATGATTTACGTTTTAGTTTCATCATTATAATATGTATAAATATCGAATAAGGTAGTAAAAAATGAATAGTACATTTGAGAACTCTTTGGTAACCAAGATTTAGGAATTAACAAATCCTTACAGTTGTAATTTGATATAGTATTTGGTAAATCTTGAGATATTGTTTAGTTGCAAATTTCAAGGTTCAAGGATTTAGCTGAATAGCATGATTATTTTCAACAAAGGTGCACAGTTATTATGTTAATTACACTTAAGCACTTACATATAATTAAACATTGATTTATAATCAAATCTGTTATTAATATTGCTTATAATTCCATAATTTACAAAACTAATTATTAGTAAAATACATAATAAGCACTCTGACAGAATTTTAAATTAATTGAATTTAAAAAATACTTAATAGAATAACTAGGAAAATTTATTGCTAATTAATATTTATAAATAAAAAAAAGTAAATAAACTCATTATTAATATTTAAACATTATTTATTTACTAAATAATATTTTTATCAAATCATTTAATAGTTTTAATATTATAAATAAATCAAATTTAATTAATACTTTTGATAGAATTAATCAAAATCCGTTCCTCTCCTTATAATTTTCTTTGTGAACATTTTGATCTTTGTGACTTCCAATAATGCATCGTCTTCTTCTCTACTTCCAACTTAGGTGTATTTTTCTTCATGAACTTTGCACCTCTTGCAGCTCTTTCATCTCGGCTAGCATTTATTTCTTTTGAGAACTATGCAATCTCCTTTTCCTTGCCTCCTCATCCACTCTTCCTTTAGCTTAAGGTTGTCATCTAATTCATAAAGTTTAATTGAGGATTTGGATACATGTTAAATCCTATGTTACGCCTAAGTAGCATTTATGAGATTTCATGATTTTCTTTCCAGAATCCTACATAAATCATGTCACCAAACAACCCATTGATTTTTTATGTATTATGGATCTAGAGGATTTATGGTCTATCCAGTGTTTTATGCGCATATAGTTTTCTTTCCAGTATATCTATAATACGTTAAGAACAGTATTTTACATGGTAAAAGTTCTTTAATTTATAAAATAAGCTTTTCCTATTATCTAGTAGAGTTCAATTGGGCTCAATGTAACTTTAGAATTAATACAATGTCGAATGCAGTTGTGACAAATCCTCCTGAAAATTTTTACCAAGCCATCCTTTCTCTCCTCTTTAGCATACAAAGATAAACCAGAGCCTCATCCAAATGCCTCAATCACAACTTTGGCCTTTGCCCCCATCACCCTTACAAGATATCTACATAACATCTACAAGTAAATGATACCACCACATCTCCATCATTTGGAATCATACACAATACTCTTGTGAAGTAAGAATGTTAGTCTTAGCTAATATGCATCTACATAAAGCTAGATTCATAAAGCTTACACAGAAAAGTTACTATAAAGCTGATTAGAGCTCCATTTGGGACAGCTATAATTGTCTAAAGAGGCTACTATGAAACTTCTACAGTTGAAGTTGTTGTTGATGTTTGAAAGCTCTACTATCATGTTATTGTGCATGACATTACTAGTGGGCGATCGACAGTCAGTAGGCTACTGAATCATAGGTGAAATGGCAGACTCTGGTAGTGGTGGGGGCTGAAAGAAAAAATCATAACTCTTTGTAAACCTATTTCAAAAAAACTGCTTTGAGGAGTTGCTTTACTTTGTTAAGAAGTTGATAAAAAGCAGCTCTCTAAACCACAGAACCAGGAGAGATAACTTTATACAAAGTGCATTAGTCCATAAACTGCCCCAAGCGCAGTCTAGATTAATAGACAAGGTCAAAAATTCATACTCCATAGTAAAAAAGTATTGGCACCAATCCAGCCCTTAGAAACTTAAAAGTACTAACTACGGAAATCCATTAAGATTGCTTCCCTAAACTTCAATCAAGTTAAAGAACAAAAACACAGAATACAGAAAGAAACAAAAAAAAAAATTTTTTTTTTCCTTTTACACGGCAATCTAGACATGTTCCCCGCCAAATTGAGTTTATTGCCAAGCGTAAGCTTCTATTATCTCAAGCAAATGCTTCACAACTAGTTCTTCATTGGCACTTGGAAAACTTCTTACATTTTTGCCCAAAAAAACCTCATGAACCCTCGAACTACTATGCAAAGGTAAGAAAATTATAGCAGAACAGAATTGCAATCAAGAAAAAAAAAAAAAAAGCTTTCCAAATATCTCACACAAAATCGAATACAGGAATATAATAACAAGCTTGCTTGCAGAAATCAGTGAGCAGATATAAACACTGAAAGTGCGAGCTCACCTTCGCTGGTGCTCAGCGAGGACAAGCCGCAACCCATCGCCGGAGATATGCCTCAATAATGGCCGATAACAGGGAAGGAGCATCACACCGCTGTCGCCCGCAGCGATCCGAGGGTCGATGAACTTCTTTAGCCTTTAGAACGCCTGACGACTGCCAAGCTTCAAGATCGAAGTGGGAGACGGGATTGAACACCTTCAGAATATCGCAACAGAAATTAGCAAGCTCAGATAGCTAATTATTACTAGTAAAATATAGAAAGTATTTATAGCTGTCCAGCATTAAATATAGTATTTAGTTTACATGATAAGTGTGGGACATAACTTCCACTTTACTCACTATTAATTTTAATAAAAAATTCAGATGTCCAACATTTGCTATAGTGTCAAAAAATTATGCAAAAATGTCCACTTGACACAATGATGTATTTTCCCAAAGCTTATTATAATTACGGTAGAATTTCAATTGGTAATTATTATAATGAGCTGCTATTTATTATTATATTGCATTTTATATAGTGGTTATATGATCCCAATTATTCTTAATCTTAGTTTATGTTTAATTTTAATCCGTGTGATAATACAATAATAAAATCATGGTGCTATGGAATATATTAATGCTTGAAATATGATAAAATCACAATAATTAGCACAATAATTATTATTTAGTAAAATTATAAGCATCCAATAACTATAAATCTAAAAATAAACTTTAAATGATATATATCTATATATATAGATAGATATTAGATTATAATATGCGAATTAACCAAACATATATATATCATCTATAGACAATCTTGTTCAAATTATCAGAACTATTCTCTTTAAATCCTAACCGAACCGGCTAATAAGAACGGTAAGGAGCCATTGCGTTGATGCCACCGTATAAATTGTCTTGCCGCCTCCTGTCGCCTGGAACAATTTTTTCTATCTTCAAGTGGTGAGCATTTGCCCCACCTGGCTCCGGTTGAAGAGGCGCGCAGCTCTGCTAGGGTTTCTCCCGACTCTTCTTCACATTATAGTTATCGATCTTCTCTTCTATCTCAGTTTGCTGGCTCGAATTCGAGCTCTGATTTCTCTCTCAAGGGAGTCCTATCGGTACGGGCAACTCTGAATCCCTACGAGTTGCATTCCAAGAAGTTAACAGTTTCTTCTTAGGAGCAAAGCGTCAAACTCCAATTTCAGCTCAGTTTCTAAAAATCCAAGAACAGAGAGCAGTTTCTTTGCTATCAATCGCTGTTTCTAAAGAGTAAGCTTGAGCTTGCAACCTTCAGGAGTTTCTCCTTTTCTGACCCAATATTCTACCTTGATCCGAATGTTTATTTCCTTAAAGTTCCTTATAACTCTCACGCATACACACAATCTTGTACATCTAGAACTTCATTTTATTATAATTAAATGCATGTGCATATTGACATATGTTTAGTTTGTCTTATTCAATTCCGCCCGTTACTTCGAATTTTGTAGTTGCTTCTAAGCAGGTTTTCTTATGCTGAAATGCCTATCATGTTAGGAATCTAGTAGATCTATTTCAGCTGAAAATTATATATTGTGATTGTTATTGTAACTATGCACTTTGCTTTGTCGCTATGCAGCAAAGATGCAGAATTTATCTTATTTTACTGTTTTAATAACCTCTCTTTTCTAACAGACTCAAACAGAAAACTCTGACCATTTTTAAATGCCAGTTAATAATTGCCATTAACCAAAATGCTGCTTTTTGGATCACCAAGGCTGGCTGATTTTTTTAATTCTTTATTGTTATTGGGGCTTCTCACTATCTCAGGCACTACTGCAAAATTTTAATGGGTGTATCACTTATATTCACCTTTTAGTTTTACGTTTTCTAGGTCCTCACCATTTCAATGGAAGCAACACGGAGTGTAAAATGAGGTGCAATGCATGCTGGCGGGAATTGGAAGGACAGGCGATTTCAACAACCTGTGGCCACCTCTTGTGTATTTATATAATATTGTGCAAAGCCATTTTGAAAAGGGATTGTTTTTTAATAAATGTATATAAAAGTATATACAATCATACTCAGTATCATTGATTAATGTACTAAGGTACTGAAGATGCTGGGAAAATACTCAACAATGATGGCACCTGCCCAATTTGTGATCAGGTGCTCTCAAGAAGGTATTTACTTTGTAATTTCTTTACAATTGATGTAGTGTTCATGGGCCTTATCATACCCTGTTCAACTTGATTAGCTGTAGTCTAGCATAGTTCAGAATAATCATACCAACTTTACATTGTACATGAACTCTTGATTCAGTTTTTGAACCTCTTAAGTCAGTTTGCTAGCTTAGCATATATATCTATTGATAAGGAACTAGTTTGGCACCTATCTGAATTATTTAGTTGCTTTGAGTTTTTCGTTTGGTATGAAGCATTGCTGCATATTCATAGATATTAAGTTTTTAGCTGGCTTTGTATTTATATACGCTAATGCATTATTTTTAAACGAGGAATATTCATCTATTGTTTACAATACTTATCCCAATCCTTGATAAAATAACGTGCTACACATTTAAATGTCTTTTGTTTTGTAGTCACATGCGACCAGTTGACATCAATCCTGGCGATGAATGGACAAACGTAAGAAGAAATTGAAGAACTAAAGCTTTTATATTTTTCTATTTTTTCTTTACTGATTTTAAATTATCTTTTAGATGGCAATGGCTGGAGTATCTCCACAGATCCGTATCCTATGCTTTTTTTTATAAACAATTTGTTTGCATGTGAGTTTGCCATAACGTGTAATGACAAAAAAACCCTTAACGTTGCAACTTAGTTTCTAGGATAGGTCTGAACCAGAGTGCAAATGTCAAAGCTAAGGTAATCTTTGGCACAGTATGTGCACCAAAGATTTAATTTCCTACAAGAACGTATGTCTTAACATAAAGAAGTGGAAAGTATTATAGATGTATTGTGATGGAATTTATCAACATTATAATCCATGCCAAGGAATTATATGGAAGTGGTTTTGATCTGTACATATTATGCCAACATTATGTTCTTTTTTTTTTGTCTTGCATATTTCTTTATTATTCTCGATGTCACTAAGTTTGTTAGTAGTTCATCAGCAATTTGCTAGTTCAACAACAACAATGTTAAGCATTATTCCCACTAATTGAGGTCAGCATCATGAATCCTTTGTATTAATTGTTCTCAATGAATTATCTCTTCTAAGCTTCAAGTATGAGAGATTGTTTTTAATTGTTTGTTGCCAATATTCTGATCTTCCTCTTTCTCTATTTTAACATAGGAAAAATTCATTAATTTAGCTTTTCTACTTGGGCATCTAATTGTCTACCTTAATATTATCGAACTTTTTAGATGACTTTCTGAGCTTAAGCTCAATTAGAGCTACACCAACCTTGCTACAAATGTACTTATTCCTCTTCAGATCTATTTGTGCATGCCCACTCATCCATCTTAGAAATCTAATCTATGCAACATTTAATTTACTAGCATGCTTCTACTCTGTAGGCCAATATCTTGCTCATATTACATTCTCCATTTGCTGGCCTTGTGGCTTCTCTATAAAACATTTCAATAAGTTTAAGTGGGGATTTTTGATTGCACAACACCCTATAAATATGAAAGCCATATTTTTTTCTTTAGATTTTTTCTCAATATTATTTATATTGAATGTGTTATTATATTGAGAAATCTGGGATAACAGACAAAAGCATCCCTCAAACAACACCAAAATTAAATGAGCCAATAAGGAAACAAAATAATGTGTTTTTTATTTGATAGTATTGCGGGAATAATTTGACGGTTGCAATCCGTAGAATAGGAATTATGGTGAATACTGTATAGCGGATTCTTTGGCGAGAGGATCAGCTATTGAATCATTTGTTGGGATGTAGGGGGACATACATTACCTTTTTCTTAAGTTCTTATTTGATGAAATGTTATAAATCTCTACATCTGTATTGCCATGGAACATTTTTCTCTTTACTTGCATCTGTAACTTTCACACTTATTTTTGCTTTCTAAATAGCTTAACAGTTTTGTTTAGCTTATCCAATAATATCTATCTTATCTGCTTTAAAGTCAACAATAAGTAACTAAAAATAAAAAATTCAAATCAAACAATTTTATCTTTTTAGCTTAACTAATCTCTAATCTGTTTAATTCTAAAAGTATTCCTGAAACAAAAACCCAATTAGAACTTAGGGATATCTGCATCAACGTTAAGCCTTCAATTTTTTACTATGCCTTCCTTTTTATTCATCACAACTTGCCATCGTAGGCAGCATTTCAGAATGGCCTCTAAAGAATTTAATAATGATGCAATGGCCAATTGGATTGCTATCACTGACTTTATTAGTGCAATAGTCTCCTAAAATAAACCCTATAAAATTGTGTAAATTTTTTAGTAACAAATTTATTGTCACATATTCTCACATTTTAATTTGCATCCTGCTTTTCTTAAAACTTAATCACATGATAATATTTTATCTTTATGTAGGAAGTCAATTATTTATAATGTAACATTATTCCTTGTAGCATTCATTTCTCCCATAATTGTTAATTTCCAATTTTGATCATTTTAGCTTCTTATAATAAAGTTTTTTGAGTAAAATGATGGATATTTGAGAAGTATAAATCCAATAGGTGTTTGAAAATTTATACAACATTTGAACTATTTGCTGATTGGAACAACGACATGCACATTTTCTAAGTCTACAGCAATATCAACTCTATCGGCTTAATATGATTAAGCATTAGAATCAACATGATATGAGTTGGAGTTGAGAGGATCTTTGGTGTCTTCACTTGCTCACCACTTTGAGGATGCACCTTAGGCTCCTTTTCTGTCTCTTCCAACAATCATATCAACAATAACAACAAGCCAAAAAGTGGAGCTAGCTATATAAGCTTATTATTACCTCTGGGTTCTATAAAATAAATTTCCCTCTCTAAGCTATAAGTACGTAAGAACATCCAAATAATTTATAGTGTGCCTTTTTTGTCCTTCCACTGAACATGGGCAAAATTTATTAGCTCAGATTTGCTCGAAGGAGTTTCTTATAGTCTACACTATCCAAACAATCTAAGATGATTTTCTCTAAATTTATCCTCATTTGGTGCTACTCTAACCTTTAGATAAATGTACTCATTTCTCATCATATTCTTTCATGCATACCCACTCATTCATCTCAGCATCCTTGTCTCTACAACACTTGTTTTATCAATATATTTGTTTTGTAGACCAACATTCTACCACATATAATATTCCCTTTAGTTGAGTGGATATTTTTTTGATAACATAACACTTCATAATCAATCTTCTATACCATTTTGCCTGCTGTTTATAACATCACTATTTATTTACCATTTTATTTCACGATTGAATCAAGATAGTTGAAATACTTTTTCTTCTCAAGATGTTCTATAATGGCTATATTTTAAAATTATAACTTCTATTATGATAGAGTTTCTATTTCATCTGTTCTACTTTGGATATGTTATTGCAAAATCCTTTAAATTCTATGCTAGTTCTCCAAAACTCAAATTATGTTTTAATATTTCTATTTTGGATGTGTTATTGCAAAATCCTATAAATTCTATGCTAGTTCTCCAAAACTCAATTATGCTTTAATATTGTCTCTTGCTTTATCAAAAAAAGAAAATCATATGCAATTAATATTGCACCAAAGGCACTTCTCTTAAATGTGTTTAAGAATGTTTCTAATTGATGAAAATAGATACAAACTTTAGCTTAGACTTGATGTAGTCTCATTGAAACCAAAAACCATTTGACAAATCACATAACATTTCAACATGTAAAAGCCCATTTTAGGTATATTTAGTAATATCAGTGTAAGAAGTACAAACCCCTTTTATTTCTAATACCCTAAAGAGTTTTGTTGGATACTTTATCATATGTTATTTCTAAATCATTTATATCAAATGAAGATTTTTTTTTTCTAAATTTATCGATTAAACATCTTAGCAAATGTATATCATCTCTAATTAGTCTACTTAGCATAAAATCAATTGTTTTTATCAAATCCTATAGAGTCCTACTATTCATTGGAGTTTAAGTTAAGACTTTTTTCTAAGAGAATGGAGATTGTTTTATTGGCTGTATTGCAAGCTCAAGAAAATATATCCAAGGCAAATTTTGCTTGAGATTTTTACTTTTTAAGTATTGATAGGGACAATATTTTAAATAAGAAATACATTCAAATCATTTTCATTAATGATTATATCAACATATATGGCCTTGTGATTGTTTGAAAAATAAATAATACAGAATTATATGAACTTGTGATATTCTAATCGAAAGATTGAATTTTATGAAATATTTTGGTGCTTGTTCAATCTCTATAGAGCTCTCATAAGTTTGCAACTTGTATTATTATGATGAGAATAGCCAAGTGGAAGTTGCATTTTGATTTCCTTTTTGATAACACTATTAAGGAAGACGTTATTCACATCCCTTTAAAGAACTTTAACTATTTAGCAACAATAATGGATAGTATACATTAAACATATGTTATATGAATAGCATAAGAAAAAGTTTCTTCCTAGTCAACACCATCCTCCTGTGTACATCCTTTTGCAACAATTCAGGGTTATATTGCTAAATCATTTAAATAGATTAAGTTTTGATTTTGTATATCCATTTATTTCTAATTGCAGTTTTTCCAAGAGAGAGATCAACAAGATCATAGGTGTGAATCATGGAGCTCTTTATTCATTTTTAGGTCAGTACTAGCCTCATGATAAGGTTGAGGTGCATGTATGACACAATAGCGTAACAAACAATGAAAATCATTGAGTAGGAGCCATTCTTACAAGAGTAGTTGTCAAAGAGGAATAAGGTTTGTATAAAAGACATTCTCAACAGAAGCAACAGTAGTAGGTTGCTTTAATTATTTTCATTTAAACCAGTACTAGGATTAAGTTAACTAAATGGCTAAAAGAAAGAAAGGCTTGAAGGCATCGAAGGAATAGATATTGGGTAAGAAGAAAACAGAATATTTTCTCAAAAAGTGATGTGCATAGATATATTTTCTTGCTAAAACAAAATATGCACACTCAAAAGGTTTAAGTTCTGAGTAGTCAAGCATATTGTCAGATAAATGTTTAAAAAAGAGTGATTATCAAAGACTAGAATGGGAGTATGATTAATGAAGTGAATTGCAGTTAAAGCAATTTCACCCCAAAATTGTTTGGGCAAAAGGTTGAGAGGACGAGGGCATGAACAGAGATAAGAATGTGCTAATGTTCACTCGTAGCTTTGACATTTTGTTAGGAAGTAAGTTGATATGATTTTTTAGCAAGTGTCCTTTTTGACTAATAATTTGAATTAGAGGAGTTTTGTTATCTGATCATTATTAATTTAAATTGTTTTGATAATGTGAGAGAACGAGTTTTTATCGTTTTGGCAAATTGATGATATGCTTGCAATAATGTAGATCTTTGTTATATAATATATAATATGTATTGATAATTATCATCAGTAAAGATACTGATAATATATAATAATGTAGATCTTTGTTATATAATATATAATATGTTGACCTTGAGCATTAAAATCAATAATATCTAATGGAGTGGTAGAAGATGTATTGTTATTAAAAGATAATGAAAATTGTCTTGCAGGTTGACAATATAAATAAGGAGACAATTAAAATTTGGTAGATCTAAGCGAACCATACAATACCAAATGTCGAAGAATGCTTGTCAAAGGTGCCATTGGTAGACGTTGGATGTAGTAGTTGCTGTCACATTACTGAGGTAAAGATGAGGTAAACGAGCTCAAATATAATCATCCAATATCGTGTCTCATTACAAGAGTCTTGCTCGTTTGAGGATTTCATACTTAACAATCAGAAAAAGAAGAAAAGATAATAACGAAACCTATATCAGGTAATTGCCATATACAGAATAAGATTAATGTTCAAGCTGTGAAGAAGATAGATTTTCAGAAGGCTAATTTGAGATTTAGAGGCATGACCAGTATGCGAGAAACTCATTTATGTAGAGAATTAGGTGTTTTTGTTGAGAGAACAAGAGACTTTGAGGTCGCAAGTTGATACAAAGAGCCAAAATGAGCTACTTTATTTGATAGTGTTGGTGCCTATAATATAATTACGAATATAGCCTCAATCAAAAGTTCTTTAGAGGCAACAATCACTAAAGAAGGTTTCTGCTATTTGGATAAGATAAAGAAAAATCCGGCATTCCTTGACACCCGAAAAATGCAGTCATGAAGGCCGCATACCGCAGCGTCATGTTCTACATCGGGCAAAAGGAGCTGGAGATGCAGTACAAAATGAACAAAATTGTCGGCCAATGTCGGCAAAAATGCGAGTCGATGCAAGAGAAGTTCACCGAGAAGCTGGAGCAACTTCATGCCGCCTGCCAAAAGCTCTCCAAGAGGTGTCAGGTGATCGAGCAGGAGAACGAAAGCCTGTCCAAAGACAGGCAAGAACTCCAGGAAAAATATGCCGAGAAATCCAGGTTCCTACATCACCTCTCTCTTTCTCTCTCTCTCTCTCTCTCTCTCTCTCTCTCTCTATATATATATATATATATATATATATATATATATATATATATGCATTTTTTAATGTTTGGAAAGGGGTGTTGGGAAGCAAGCAGGCAGAAGAGAAAACTAGACGAAATGTATGACCAGCTGAGGAGCGAATATGAGAAGATGAAGCGTTCGGCCATCCAACCGGCGGCCAATTTCTTTCCAAGAGCCCAGCCGGACTTGTTCGCCAGCATGCCCAACGTGCTGGACAGCAGAGACCCTCCTAGTAGACAAGGTAGCTACAGCTATATATATATATATATATATATATATATATATATATATTTATTTATTTATATGTAGCACTTTGCAAGCGATCATAAGCAAACTTGCTTTTATATATATATATATATATATATATATATATATGTATATATATGACGATGGGGGCTCTCCCAGAAAAACCAGTTGATTCATGTGTTGCAGATCAATCAGTTTTCACTCCTGACACTCCAGGGCAAAGAGAGGAGATTTGGCCTTCGGTGAGACAGAAGAATTCCACCTCTTCAGCATTCGATCTTTCCGGAGGATCGCCGGTGAAGATTGCGGCGGCCGGAATTGATGCCCGGCCGGGCAGGCACGTCCGCCCTGTCTTCGGCGCTGGCGTCAGCAATCCCGCTTCCACGTTACGGAACCTCATCATCTCCCCCATGAAGAGGCCCCAGCTATCGCGAAATCGCTCCAATTTGTTCACGTAATGCTCTCGCTCTCCTTCCTTCGTTCCTCTTTTCTTGTTCTGTAAATGGAGTAATGGCATTGTCGATTTCAGGTTATGAGAAGGATGGCAGGGATCATGCATACAGGTTCTTGAATTTTGAAAATTGTGCGATCAAATTCCTTCTCTCCTTAATTTTTTTTTTTTTTTATCTTGTTTCACACTGAAATAATCCATTTTCCCTAGTTGATTTTTACTTCCTATTGTGCTACACTACACATTGCCTGAGATTCAACATTTGCTGTGTATCTTATACTTTATTCAACGTTATTGCCATTTTATAAGGCTTTGTAATTTATTGGGTGGGGGTGGATAGAACTTGCCTGCAGCAAAATCCCTTGAATTGTTTTCGTTCTGTCAGTCTCAAAATTAGTCGAAAATGAAAATAAATGAGCAAGTTTTGATGATTCTACTGGTATTAATTATCACTATTCATATTGCAAGTGTAAAGTAATTTAATTATAAATAAATTATTATTATTATTATTTTTAAAATTGGGTGATTGAAGAACTTAATTTTATTAACAAAAGAATAAAATACACAAGAAAGTTACAAAGAAAATAATCATCTTCAACAAGATAAAACTGAAAAAAATCAAAGACAAATTTTTATAAAAGAAATGTTCATATGATTGATCTAAAATATCAATCTGATATCCAAAGTGAGCCACCCAAACCTGCATACGTTATGGTTGGAATTCCTCATAGCCTAATATGAACTCGAATGTTCCGCTAAAGAAAATAAAACCTTGTAAAACCTTCTGATTAAAATCTCCTACTATAAGAACCAAAATCTGAATAGAGTAGCATAAGAACATTAAAAAAAAAAAGCATAATTTAGATCACCAGCGAGTCTCAAGTGAACAAATTCTTGCAGTATTTCCCCAACCTAAACAAAATTGGAACATTTGAAAACTTAAGACCCATGCATGAAATGAGTGAAGCCAGAGAAATCATTCCCCAAAGAAAAAGTAAAGGAAAATATTAGAATAATATAATTACTCTGTTATAAATACCCTTAGTGCAAATGAATTTCACCAATAAATAGGCGAAGTTCGTTTATGCGGAATTCTCACTTCATCATTTTGGTTTTTT
This sequence comes from Gastrodia elata, assembly GCA_016760335.1. Classification (NCBI taxonomy): domain Eukaryota; kingdom Viridiplantae; phylum Streptophyta; class Magnoliopsida; order Asparagales; family Orchidaceae; genus Gastrodia; species Gastrodia elata. The sequence continues at coordinate 45,387,747 of CM028676.1, forward strand.
CTCCCAATTGTCATCATTGCTTTCTCAATTGCAATTACATCGATAAACTCTCACTGATTTGCCAAAACCCATGCAATTCTGTGCAAAAACTTGTTAATTTTCTCTTCTGTGATTTTTGCTTTTTGGCTCGAGCTTCTCTTCTTTTGTTGACCTCTTCTTGAAGGGTGTAACTATACTATTCCCTTCTCATCAATGATTCAAGGGAGGGAAAGAGTGATTTGCTCATCATCTTCATATCCTATCACACTGACAATCCAATGTGTACCATCTTCATATATGAAGTTGCTAAGAATTTGAGTTGTCAAATACAAAAGGAATTATTCATAATAAAGTTGGATAAGATTGAAAAAAATCATCTTAGATAACTCATTGCACAACAAAGAAGAGTTATGTTGATGAATTACACTCTTAAAAAAATAGGAGTAGTTATCAAAATACCTTATAAAACATTAATTTTGAATTCTTTTATTTATTAATTGATCTATTTTTTTCCAAGACTTATATCTCGTATTGCAGAAAATATTCATTTAAAATCTTCTCAGAATTAATGTTTCATCAAAATAATTTTAAGAAAAATGATAATTAGAAGAAAAATATTATACTTGCATAACAATATATATCAAAAAGTATTCAGGATTAATATAATTTTTTTATTTTAATTTTTGCATATAAATTTCACAAAAAAATATATTCAACTAATCATCTATTTATTTTAGTGTATATTACTGTGTAATACTCTAATTAGAAAAGACAAGAAGAAAAGTCTAGCGTTGATAGAGAGAGGGCTAAGGCTGCCTCCATGTGTTTGGAATGCAACATTGACATATGGCAGCAAATCTATTTTTATTAATTAAATCGAAATAGAGCATTTGAAAGGCATTAATCAGTCTAATTACTTTTAATAAGTATCTAATAATTATAAAATTTAGCTTTTAAAATGAAAAATATTACGGCCTTACTTGCATGCTTTCTAGCAGTTATCTCAAAAAGTGAGCTTCTGATTGATGCTAACAGCACTAAGTCTAGTTTGAAGATTAATTCATGCATTTTTATGAATTGGATATTTTATTCAGTGCTCTATTATAATTAATAACTAAATTAATAATAAATTGATAATAGCTAAGATTTATTAATTAAATTATGATTATAATTATATTAAAAATACTCAATTATTTAGAAAAAAAAAATTAAGTTTTTTATAGCACTTTCTTTTGCATGTGAGGCCTTTTACTTAAGAGATTTTTGGAGAATATCAAATCAATTAGTCTTTCCTTTGAAAATTGAGTCTTTCTTCCTTTTAATTTGGATTACACTGTAATGTAATAAGATTATTTTACTATAATTTTTAAGAAAATTTAAGATTTTTTTTATTTGAAATCAAGTAATTTAGGATTATGATATTTTGAATAATATTGAAAAGTAAAATTACTCTAAAAAAATTTTCAATTCTTTTAAGGTTTAATAAAATTAACAAATCGATTTCGAACTAAATCTATTTCTTTTGAATCGATTTTAAATGAAATCAAATCAAATTCGAATATGAAATCGATTTAGAAAGTTTTCGTCGCTGAGGGACTTCACCTCCGCTCGCTCGCTCCGCTCAGTGTCAGGTAATCGCAAGTTGTGCTAATTGTATTACGATATTTTTATATATACAATGCAAAATTGAATTACATTGTAAAAGTTTTTCACTCATTTTATTTCAAACCAAATGTCGATAGTTAAAAGTGCAAATAATACTCTTAAGAGTGAGAATTAAATAATTATAATAATTATGCATTTAACATTACATAAATTATTCTTAATTTATTGCAAATTTGATTAGTTTTAGGAACATGCATAAATATTCTTATTTAATTATTTGGAAATATTTCAATATTTTTTGGATGAAAATACAATATTTACATATATATATATATATATATATATATATATATAACGCCCAATCTTTAACAATACACAGTTAACATCTAAACTAATTTCTATAAACTAAACACTTTTATCTTGCCATTTGCATAACACCATGTATCTATTTATAGTTAAGATAAATTTTAGATTGAGAAACTTGATAGTGCTTTATTTATAAATATTAATAGATATTTGATATGGAATATCTAAATATATGGGTACCGCCCATAGGAATGATCCTTCTTTATCAAGCAAAAATGATTTCTACAAATTTTCGAGATTACATCATCTTAAAAATGATTTAAGCGATCGAAGCAACAACACCTAAATTGCCTACATAACCCCTCCCATTGAAATCAAGTCACACATAGTTCGCACAGCAAAACTTATCCAAATCATTCTTCAATATTCAGAGTCCTTAATCAACGACATTATGTCCAGGAGATTGCTGCATGTGGATCTCTTTATTTAATCATTCATGCAGGAATGAATCTTTGTTGAGCAGTTCTAATATCAGATTGTAACATCCAGAGGACATGGATGCAAGATATTTCATTATAAGAAATTCATCTTAATATTTCATTCACCTTGTAGCGCACATTAGCTTTTCTTTGAGATTTCTTCTTTATAGCATACACCAATGTGCATGTTTTGATTTTTGTTTCTAGAGGTTGGTTCACCAACATCCATGCAACATTTTCATAAGGAAACTCTATCTTTTTATCACTAGACTTCTTCTAGTAATCACTCTCCAAGCTTTCCATAGCTTCTAAGAAATGACCTAGAATATTAGCCTCAGTAGATGAAAGTGCATATCTTACATAATTCCTCAACCATGCAAGCCGAGGGACACTTATAACGCCCCATTATTAGATTATATAAGTCAATCCAATATTGAGTGTTACGGTAGTACTTAATACTGGATTAGAATATTATAACCCACTATTAAGTACTATCTTTCTGTAATGCAAATCTATGGGTAAAAGAAAACTCAAATATTCTAATCAAACATTGTCATTCATAATAAGAAAATACAACATGAAAGAATAGTTTGAACATATAGAAGTTATTATTATAAATTGAGGAATTAAACACTCATCCTCTCATTCAAAAATAAAAGGGCAAGTAATTAAAAGTCTCCAGTATATAGCTAGTGCTTAGATTCTCCTTTGGGTACACGATCTACTCCAAGCTCCTTATCTATCGTATTTAGTTTGTAATACAGTAGGACATATCCAATAAAAAAATGATTATACTTTTAGAGTATAAGTACAATTTAAAGGTAAAGTAAATAAATTGTTAAGCTTATATCACGTTAGCCATTTACAACTTTTAATATAAGCGGTGTATTTTGCATGGGATGAATAATAAAGTAACAACTACAAAAAATTACAAGATAAAATAGGGAGGCTCACATAGTTTAATTGATTTCTTCATCCCTGTATCAAATAGAATAGCAAGATATTTTGTATAATATGCATTTAAAGAAACATAAATATGTCAACTGGATTCATATACTAAGTAAGAAGATAGTGTAAATAATTAAGTAATTTATATTAAAGAAAAATTACACTGCATGAGACTATAAGTAAAGCTGAATATTAAAATGCTATAAAATAATAAATAAAATAATTTCAATCTAAATGACTGAATAAACATAGTCATAAGATTATAATAGTTATTCACATTCAATAAGATCATAAGAATTTTATGATTTATTTATCTAATAGTTGGTTATGTTGGCGTAAAACACATGGGGAGTTGAGTATGTTTACTCAATTATAAGTGGAGTCAACTGCAAACACACATATTCCCCCTCATAGGAATGATACAGTCTTCAGATAATCCAATAACCTGTCTAGACTTAATGATAGCTGTACTAATATCCAATAAATAAAAACCCATCTGAAGTAATTTTAAATATTTATTATATGCACAAAAATCTTAATGTATGATTCAAGGATTAATCTCAATGCGTTGCAGCTTTACAAGGAGTTTATCAATTTATTGTAAACCACGTGATATCCATTGTTTATTAATTTTAATTATTTATCATAATGATTGGGATTAATGACACCCTTTAATTAACTTAGATATCATAGATCTTTAAGATTATCAATACAATAATGATGGTATAAAATTAATTTTAGAAAATAGTAAATTAATTAAACATTCACATAATGAAATAATACTTTATAAATATGATTATTGTAATTGTGAGATTAAATCTATGTTTATCGAATGAAGGCCTCAATCTTTGATATTCTCAAACAATTAGGTGATATCATGTTTGTAAATGAATCCTTAAATATTTAAGGTTCACTAAATTCTGATAATCAATGATCTTTAAGGAATTATTATCTTGGTTCAAATGATTCATAGTTAATTTTCAGCATATGATTAGTCTAAATTATAATCATAATAGTATATTTCTAATAAATCTTTTTAATATATGAACTTTAGAATTTGTTGTTAACTTTTATCACTATTAAGATTGCTAGATTTTCTTTCTTAATTTTAAAGTCTCCAATTTTCAATATTCAAATAACTATCTTAGGATCAATCTTCTATTTATTGCCTTAAGAAAATTTGAAGTCTTATAATTACTTAGGTATTTAAATCTAACTCCAATTTATTTTGCAAGTTATTTACCTTACCTTTGCATTTATAAGGTTTTACTACATCTTGTTATGACTTATGTTGATTTAAAGGTTTGCTTGAATCATCACAATCTATGTAATTCATTAACTTAGTTCAGTCACTTTAATAATTTCAATAATAATCTAAACTTGAGTATTCAAATGATGATTAAAGATAATTAAATCTCAATCTATAAGAGTGATGTATTACTTTTACATTTTAAATTGATTGATCCTTCCTTATAGTGATCTTATATTCTCAGTAATGAAACTATCTCCATCAAGTATTATTGTAAATTAGTATGTTTATTAATACCTTATTAAAGTATTTGAATTGCAATATAAGTTATCATACATAGTGAGTTTTAGCTTAAGGTGAGGGCTTAACATTCGCTGAATAGATCACTTATAGATTTAAAGATAACTTAATGAAACTTATTGTGATGACCTGTGTTGTCACTAAATATTACTGTAAAAAAAAAAATCATTAGCAAAACTCAGTAACTATAGCTCATTATATCATACTGAGTACTTTAACTGAGAGTAGACCCAATTTGGACTCCATTTGGTCAAGTTATAACCTATTTAGGGTTAGGGGTATTTTGGTCAACTTAGAATTTATAGTGTTCAAAATTTAAATTTTATTTTAGTTTATTGTTGGCACTAAAATTCTAAGCTAGGTAGTACTTTACATTTCTTGATTTAGAGTTCAATTGATCAAGTTATGATTAATTGAAGATCAATGGCATTTTGGTCATTTTGTGAAAGAGTCCAAAATGTCACTTTACAAACTAAGCTTCAAACAAGAAAACTAATACTACCACAGTGATGGGGCTATTCTTTTGAGTATTTTAAGACCCATATTGCCCATTTTTGAATAACTAGGTAAAAAATTATGGGGGTTTATTTAGGACATAAAATACCACTAGGTTAAATAATCCCCAAATTGAATTTTTGAATTACGTTATTTAATTCATTTTATTTTTCTCGGTAAAATAAGATCTATATTCGATATGTTTGGATATATATATTTAAGGTTATGATATCCTAAAGTTTTAATTAAATAAATTAACTAATTAATTAAATATAATATTTTCATCCCCGAAAGCTTTAAGATTATTTTTATTCATCAGATTCAAAATTTGACTAAAAATTTATGTTCGGAACGTCGAAATTAGCTAGGAGGGAAATTTTCAGATTTTTCGGAGCTCAAACGGACGAAAAATGCGCATAATACGTTTGGAATTAAAGTTTTCATAAAGTTTTTAATTAAATTTGTATTTTTCGGATGTTAAAATCATTTAATTAAAAATGACGAGAAATCCGTTGTCTGGGTCCGAACAACGGACACAGGATCTGGCAAATTCGCGTCGTCGGATCACGCGGGACCATTAGGATCTTGCCACGTGGCAAAACACAAAACACCGCGTGCCACGTGGCAAAACTTTTAAAATCTGGTGCCACGTGGTAGCGCGCGGAGCCTCGGATTGCCATGTTGCAGTGCGTAGGAGCTTAGAGTGCCACGCGGCAGCACCCTGTTGCGCCGCACAACTGCAGATGCCGCATGACAGCACCTCGTTGAGCTGCGTCGCCGGGTGCCACGTGGCAGCACCCTGTTGCGCTGCACAATCATGGATGCCACATGGCAGACACGTGGCAGCTTCATAGAACCCGGGGTTGTAATAACCCAAGGATGTTATCCAGCTTAATGTTATCTCAACTATATCTTAATTATCATTCCATTAAGATCATCTAGTCATTAGAACTAATCCCTAAAGACTTGGAGCAATTCGGAGCTCAATCAAATATTTTAAATTATTTTAATATTTAATTAATCAGAAAATTGAGGTTTTTAGTTTGACCTCGAAATCGAAATCTGACTTCGTCGTTGCAATTGTCACCCCCCAAATTAGCTATGAGTGATGTTTTGGACGCGTTTGAAAGTCGTCAGATTTTCGTAAATATTTTAATACACCGGAAAATGGGATAATTAAACAGTCGTCAGAATCGAAATTCGACTTCGACGTTGAATTCCTCACTCCCAAATTAGCTTAGGATGAATTTTTGGGATTTTTCTGAGTGCGTCTATTTAATCTGAATTTTTTAATAAATTTAAAATATGAATAAATAATTATTTATTCCTTAATTTGCATTTTCCTTTTTAAATTCTATTTTTCTGGCTGACCACTCCCCTCTATTTCGGTGCCTTTACCTCCATTTGCACGCAAGGATGGCTAAGGCCATCCTCACTAGCCCCCTTGACGCATGCCTCCCCTTTCTCCATAGCCATGCTTACCTTTCCCTTCCCTCTCCTCCTTCTTTATAGAGAAGCCTCAGCCCCCTCCTTCTTTCCCTTGTTGCAAGGCTAAGAGCTCCCTCCTTCCCCCATTGCTGCCCCATTGTGCTAAAGAAGAAGCTATTCTCCAAGGTTCTTGAAGAAAACAGAGTTTCTTCTTCCTCTCCTAAAGGCTAAGGTACTAATTTGCTCATCTTCATTGTCATCTTTATGTTACTATTATGTTGTTTGTATCTTCAGAAGATACATGACTGTATTTGGAAGTCATTGAGGCTCATTAAGGCATCATATTACTTTGAAAATCTCATGCTCTATTTTTCGTCTATTTTGTATACCAGAACCTTTAACTACATGTTTCGTATAGTTAGAATAATTCATTTGTGCCGATTTTAGTTTTGATGAAAATGTATCGAAAAGGCCTTTCTATTGATATATGGAACTGCTCATGGAATGCTCTTAATTGAGAGTATTTGAGCTCAAAATATGACCCTACACAGTTTTTGCATTGGCAAAATCACCGTCGGGCGCTACAGTGAGCTGTAACGTCCGAAGCTCAAATAGTTTCCGCTGCAGCCCGTCATAGCGCGCCACAGCCGGCTGTAGCGTCATTTCAGGAAAAATCATATGAAATTGATAAATAAACTAATTGAATAGTAACTCGCATGTTAGACCGCTGCCGCGCGCCACAGTGCGTCGTAGCGTCATTTCGGGAAAAACTATAGGAAATCAAGAGAAAAATTAATTGAATAGTAAGTCGCAAGTTGGACCGCTGCAGCGCGCCACAGCGGGCCGCAGCGCGCAACAGCGGGCCGCAGCGTCATTTCTAGAAAACTATATAAAACCAGAAGAAAAATTAACTGAACAGTGTTTCCGCAAGTTGATTCGTTACAGCGCGCTGCAGCGCTCTGTAGCATCCAGCTCTGGGATTGGTCCCTCCATAGCGCGCCGCAGCATCAAAAGCGCTGCAGCGCGTCACAACATCGTTTTCCGCCGTAACACGCCGCAGCGCGCCGTAGCGCCCAGAATTTTTTGAAAGTGTCCAGAATTAGCTGAAATGGCCAAAACTTCGTTGTTTTTGCATTTTAAGGTCCCTAGGACCCTACTGGGACTGACTCATATCAATTAAATTGAGTATTGCATAAACTTTTATGTGAAAAATTAAATTTGAAAGATATCCTTTATAATATGCGCTTAAAATCTCTTATAAGATTTTGCGCAAAATATTAAAGAGTAGGATCATTGAATGCTTGTATTGGCTAAGTAGGTTTTATTAATCAAATTGCATGAAACCTAAGTCTTTTAGAATTATAATCAAGTGCTAACCCATTTAATTTGATTTAGAATTTGGTTGGCTTTAATTACCTTCTATTTTATGTCATCTTACATTCTTATACTTTCATAATTTTAGGATTTATGTTAGAGAACTTTATCATTTATTTGGGCACCTAAATGTGCTTAGTTGACATTAAACTATAATAGAATCTTGAGAACTTTATTAAGTAAATGATACTTAATCTAAATCTGATATTTGACATCAATAATACACTAATAATACATTGATTTGTCATTGATCTTTAAATCAACTATTGTTCTCAATTTTGGTAAGGCTAAGAGTTAAACCCTAACTTATCTTGATTAAGATCTAAATCTTAATCACCTTAATCAATTAACTTGATTGTAAGATAATTTAATCAACATGATTCCAATAATGCATATAATTTAATATTGATCTTAAATTATTGAATTAGAAGCGCTAAGGTTAATATTAAATCTGTGTGATTGAATTATCTGAATCTAAACTTTAAATCTTTAATTTTCTCTTATATAAGACTATTAGCATAAGATGGATAATAAATTTGTAATGATTTATGAAATGACCTAACTCTAATGATACATTTGATTTCATCCCATAATTGTAGAATAGAATAGGATCAGATGGATTTTAATCATCTTATCTAATCACTTTAATCCAAGTCTATTAAGTAAATCTTAAATGTTAACTTAAGAAATAGAAAAGTGAGATCTCAAGGGTCTTGCTATAGGATCATTCTTGAAATATTTAAGGACCTTAATTATTGATACATTGAGGTAGGAAGAACTTGTAACTTATTGAGGTAGAAACTTAGATGATCCTTCATAACTTTAGAAGTTAAACTTGATACCTTGTGGTAGGAATCACCTAAAGCACTTAGAATAGAATCTCTCCCTTGCAGTAGAAATCAACTTTGAGTGATCTCTTTGATCACATCCTTGGAGCCTTGTGTAAGACTCTGTGGCACCCCGCTCTTTAAGCCCACAATCATTAGACTAATGAGTGGAGTGTCACTCTGGTAAATCCCTCACTTATCATTAGATTAGGTAAGATTCACAATCCACTAATAAGGGAAGAACGTGCACAGAATAACTAAGAAGATCAGTCACTACATCTAATATACATACATGTATTATTATAATATTTAATGAATAGTTTAAGAGACTAAAATAAAATCTCTCATTCTCACAGAAGGCTAAAAGAAACTAGATAACATCTGGCTCTCCTAGATGGTGCTCCTCTATTATGAATGGCTCCTCTTCCTCAACACCTAGCTCCTCAAATCTATCTGAATCTGATATTATTAGTTTCATATTACACTTATAAGTTATAAATACAACATTTATAACTAAATAAAAAGTGAAACAAAAGCATACATCAAGAAACTAAGCAATGAATAAGCATATACATATATATATAGTGCAGTAAGTAAAAGTACTGAAAGTAAAGTTTAATCCAAAATATGCTGATAATCATATGGCATATGCTAATTAAAGATATAAATTTGAAAATGGTACATATAGTAAGTAGTAAAGTCTAGCATCCTATAAATACATACAAGTGAGCAGGTAAGTAAAGGATGATATTTGAAGTATGAGCATGAGCATGAGCATAAGCATGATGTTTGAGTATCAGTGATGATGTATGAGTATCAGTGATGATTTATGGGTTACGAAATATTGCATACAGTGACTGGGGAAATTTCAGGATGCATAGGCATCATAGTTCCCAACTGGATGTATGTATACATTAGATCGTATGCTTATAGTAGTTCAGTGATATATTGGTTGTATATCAGTATCATACAGTATTGTGACATATTCAGATGCATAGTTTCAGTGGCATACAATATAGTTTTACATGCTATCACTCAGTTTCAGATCATTTACTATTTTTGTTTACTTTCAGTATTTAGTTTATAGTTCGATTTTACTTTACTTTACTTCAGTTTTATACTGTTTTATGCAATTTTATACTTTCAGTTATCTTTACGATATTACTGCAAATTTACTTATATTATGTAAATGTTAAATGATTAATTAGAAATGTTTAGATTATCTTCGATATGCTAGACTTATTGTCAAATACGGGGTACTTTTGGGATCCAAAAATTTGTTAGATCTTGAGCAGTATATTGAGCCAGGTCAGAAGGACACTCAGGAGATTTAGGAGAAGCCCATAGAGCACTAGTGGACTCTTCCCCAGCCTTACTTGTTTGCTTAGTCTATTTCTGTTCAATACTTAGCTTTTATATCTGTATTTCAGTAAACTGTTTGTAATAATTCTAGATGTGTTTTCTTTTCTTTTTTGAGACGAATATTTTATACAACTTCTATGATGAATGTTTCTAGATAACTGCTTAGCTTTCACACTTTGTTATATACTACTTATACTTAATAGTGTGATGTGATCAGTATACTGGAAATACTGATGTTTTATACATATATTGGATTCCTCATGTATTTTATATCCAATATATGTATTGGTCTAATACTTAGAATAAGGATACCACTCTTATTTTAAGTATTAGCTCTCAACTCTCCTTGAGGTTGAGTCAGCAGCCCTTCAGATGGGTTTAGTTTCAGTCATCCGGGGAGACGGGATATTCCTCCACGAGCGGCGCGCCACTCCGCCGCCGATCTGATTATACCTCTTGCGCACGACGACGGGACGGGGAGTTACAGGGGTGCCACGTGTTAGCCTCGGATTTTGCCGCAAACCAGAGGACGCCACGTAGCAGCATCGCGGCGCATCTGATCCACGTGGTGACACGTGGTAGCACCGCAGCATCGACGCACAGGCAACTGCCACGTGTCACGCCGGGATTCGGCGATGGCGGCGGAGGGGTGGCGACAGAGCCTACGAGGGCGGCACCCCCGCCTATTTAAAGGCCTCGTGGAGGCCACCTTCAGATCCCCGGAAAATCATCGAGTTCTCCAGAATCTGCGCTCGAAGTTTGCCGTAGGCAGACGTTCCCGATGAGGTACTACCTCAACCGCTCCTCTTTTCTCATATTTTCTTTTTCGAAATGCTATTTCATGAGGAGTAGAGTAAGATCGAACGAAAAATTTATCGAAAAGATGAAGAAATCGCTGGAAAATCACCGGTGATGAACAGTAGTAGTTCACTGGAGTTATTATTCATCACCGGAGATGAAGAAGATGACTATCACGTGGCAGCCACGTGTCGCCAGCCGCCACGTGGTAGGTTTCTGTACGTCCACAGCCACGTGACACCCACCATCCACCGTTAACGGATTCCGTTAACGGAAAGTGAATATTCCTAGAATATTCCATTTCCGTCAACTACAGTACTATTACCGTTAATGGTAACAGTAACTTAACGGAAATCATTAACGGTATCAGAATATTCCGTCAACCCAAAAATATTAAAAAATTCAAAAAATTCTCAAAACTTCAAAAATTCATATATTTCAAAATAGGAGTCCAAATATAGTAAAATTATATATCAAAATGATCAAAAAAATTCAAGGATTCTGAAAATATAATCAAATTTTAGTTTTGGTACTCGAATTTTAAAAAATTATTTTTGCCTCCTAAAGCGTGCCATTTTTAGATTTTGACAAAACCATCACCATTGTGCACGTAATCACCTGAATAACTTAAACAAACAATGATTAAGAAATAAAACTTGCAAACACCTTTTTGTGCCTCGTAATGCATGTTATAGCCTACAAGGGGCATAGTACGGTATTTTATTATGATATGAACTCACATTTTGTCTGACCCTAAGGTTCTGTGTTTGCCCAATAGGACAAATTGTTTATGATTATGCTTACTGATGCAAGAAATATCATATTATACTGATTCTTGTGACATATTATGATAAAATTCAACACTTTTCTATTTTCTTATGAACCTAACAATTTGCTTTGTAGGATAAAATCTCCGCATATTTTCCTGTATTTATCCATTTATTACTTACCGCTAATGCATTTATAAATGTATGATGATATCTTGTACTTAGTCTACGGGACTAACCGGCATTCCAACACCCGTAGCTGAGAAGTGAGGAGGATCGGCTTAGCACATCTCTTATTTTCTTTTTCTTATATATTATGCTACTGTAATAAATTAAACTATGTGATGTAAGCTTATTTTAAATGAATGGATGATTTTATTTCTGATTACTTGTTGTACTACTTTAAACTGCTTAATCAGATCCCTCGATGGGGAGCCTCTTGTGGGGTTGACCCTCTGTTATAGAGGGTCCCCACACTTATACTAAGTTTAATTACATAAAGTCCCAAAATATTATAATTAGACCTAATGTGACCTTGGTGGAGAGTGTGGTCAACTCAATTCCTAAGTAGTAAACTTAAGTTTAATCTTAAGCTTCTATTTCAATTTCCTAATCTTACTCATAAGGTCAGAGATTTTCTCTAAACAAATCCATATTTCTTCAACTATATAATTTCTTCAAATAGGATATTTTTAGATTTTAGCTAGTCATACAACCTTGCTGTCCTAAATTATAAGAAGTAAAGAAATAATCATTCCAAATATAGATTTTTTTTTCTTTATAGGAAAGGTGTCAAAAATGTGATTTTACCAATTAATATCCAAATAATAATTAACTTAGTGTTTAAATGATCCTTATTTCATAAAGATTACAAGGACAGTAAGCATGCCCAATTTGGATGCCAATTGACCTAATCAAGGCTTAATCACTCTTAATGATCATCAAAAAGATGATTAGCAAAAATAATTATCCAAATGTAAATTTGATTTCATATTAATATTCCTTGTATTTTTCTGATCACTTTGAGATAACTTTAATATATTTGGACTTGTATTTTAGAAATTATGATCCTTTGAAAAATCTGCAATTATTTAATTAATTTCAAAATTCTGCCATTACTGTTTACAACCCGCACGTCCGCCATCCACACGTATGAGAACTATTCATGCAAGCATGCGAGCGCTCGGGAGTGCGGAGCCCAGAGCCAAGTCGCGCGGGCTGGATTTGACCGGACCCGGCTCGACACTGTAGCTCTATCCGACGTGTATCGCAAAATCCACATTAGGGCTTGCAATTTATCTTGATATAGGTAGTTTTAGATGGCATACAATATGTCAAAACAAAATTAGAATCAAGACCTCTCTAAAACACAATAAAGCCTTAACGAGTATTTACTATTCAACACGGTAGCATTGATCCGCATTAATCGAGCATATCGAGCTCAATTGATATCGATCAATCGAGTGATGGCTTCATAGGAACATTAAATAAATAAACAAAAAGCATTCAAGATTAATTGTAATGAATTTAATGGGAATCGAAAGGTACCTTATCTCAAGTTTTAGGGTTTCGACGGAGAGGAGGCTTCAACAAATTCTCGGCTCACTTTTGGTTTCCTATTTTGCACAGATGTGATTTCAATCACATCTTAAGAAGAGGGAAGAGTATAGGCTTGATTGCCCGAGCTCAGCGGCTGTCTAAGCATCGCACGACGCGTGTGTGACGCGCGTCGTCTCTAATGCAATGTAGACGACTTGCGGACGACCCGATCGAACGACAAGGAAGGCACTGTTCAGATTAACGGACCTGGCCCTTTAAGTGGGACAGTGGGCCCTATAATAAATTTAACTAATTATTTGATTTAATTTTAGCATATTTAATAATTAAGATTAGGCTAATAAACGGGCTCCGAAAAATTTCAAAAACTCCCCCTCTTAGCTAAATTGAGGGTGAAGAACTCAAAAATAAAGTTGGAATTTTAATCAAAGATCTATTTATTTATTTTAATTTTATGGGTATTTTAAATATATTAAAATATTTGAGGAATATTGACGGCTCCAAAAATTCCCAAAATCTCATCCTTGGCTAATTTGGGGGTGAAAAGTTCGATGGTGAATTCAGATTTTTATTTGAAGATCAAATTAATTATCATAATTGTCTAATTTTGATAATTTCATTAAAATAATCAGAATATTTAATTGAGCTCTGAATCGCACCAAATTTTCAGGATTTCTATAAACACTATTGGGAGACTAATGGTGACAAGAACAAAATGATTAAACTGCTAATAACTAATTAACAACATTGGGTTGTTATAACACCCATCCTTCTGATATACCAACAACATTAAGTTCATACAGTGGAGTATCTTCTACAATCTCTTTCTCAACTTTCACTTCTTTGTGATCATCATTGTCCTACTCTAGAATTGGCTTTGAGAAAGATGAACCTTATGAAGCTAATGGAGTTACGTCAAACTTTACACTATGCACGATTTTTTTGTCCTCTGCAGAACTGCTTACTTGCATTGAGTTTTCTGATCTCGTAAGAAGCTTGTCATCAAAATTCTAAACTTGCTCGCCACAACTACCGTATCATTTTATTCAAACAATTTAAACCCTTTCATTCCTCACCTAAACTCAATAAATTTAACTCTTTCTTCTCTTGGATCTAACTTATCAATCTTCACATGATAATAGATAAGATATCTAAAGATTTTTTTCTTATTATAATCTAAAGTAGGTTTATTTGATCATATATCTATAAGAGTTTTTTTTTTTCAATAACTACTTAAGGCATATAGTTTATTAAGTGGTAAATATAGTCTAGGGCATCAATTTAGAAGACTTTGTCCATTCCAGCATTGAACATCATAAATTAAACCTTCTCCATGAAATTCTAATTTATTCGCTTTGCTACATAGTTTTGCAATAGTGTCTCTATAGTAGCTAAATGATGGTATATCCCAAATCTCTACACTCTTGCAAGAATCCACTTGATGTGCACTCACCCCAATTGTTTGATCTAAACTTATTAACCATTATACTAGTATAGTTGTCCATCTTAATTTTCTAAATCACAAATTTTTCTAGTACTTCATCATTGCACTTCACGGTGTATAACCAACTAAATATAGAGCAGTCATCAATAAAAGAAACAAAATATCATTGCTCGCCAAATAATGTCATCATCATCAGACCCCATAAATTGATGTGTACATAATCAAGTATCCCATTGGTATTGTGGATGATTGTACCAAATGATATGTCTTTTTGCCAAACATGCAATGTTTACAAAATTTGAGCTTATAGATTCTAGTTCCTTTTATTAGCCCTTACTTCATTAAAGCATTTAATGATGGCTCTCTCGTATGTGCTAGCCTCATGTAACATAACAAAGTAGCATAAAAAAAATCCTCAGTTATAGTAGCTCACATATTACCGCACTCTCTTATAAAGTGTGCGAAATATGATGCTAGGCTCCCTTCATGTATGCCAATACTCTTTGATTGATCTTCATAACCAATACCTCAATGGCTACCATGTAGCCTACAGCTACATTATCAAACGGGTGCACTTTAAATTTGAAGTATTGAGTGATAACTAGCTCATTATCGATTAGTAAGCTCAACGTGCCTAAATTGCTAGCCTATTACATAACCGAATCTTATTCCCTTACGTGGGGTTGGGTACAGTGATACTCATCACCACCTTAAAATAGATTTCTAATTAAATATACAATAGCTTTTCCTTGAGCGATTTGATATTTTTATATTTTTCTAAACCTAAAGTGTTTACAAGAATATCAGCTTCTCAATTAAAATTTTAATTTCATTGTGAATATCGTAATTTTTTTAATAATTGATATTTTTGAAAACTTTAGAGTCCTATTAATTAATTAATTATTTTGAAAAATAGTATATTAATAAAAATATATTTTATATTCTTTCTCGATTAATTGATTTTTGGTTTTCTTCAAAACTTTCTATATATCCTTGATTATATCTATGTGTCAATGTGGTGCTCTAAGACGAAGATTCCAATAACACCAAAATTGTGCTCAACGATGCGGCGGATCAAAGTTGCAAATTTCTAAGGTTTTAGATCCATCGCATCACACGACGAGGGATATGAAGCTTGTATACAAACGTATAAAGTCTCCTATGATCAATCGACCCTTGAAACCCAATAACTTTCATTAACATATATACGTACATATATTTTTCATAAATTTACAAGTTAGCAAGGTTGAAATCTAGATCATGAATTTTCTCAAATACAAGGGTGATGCATAGATAGGTATATATATATGAAAGTGTGTAGACCACATCTACCCAAGCATACATATATATAAACTTTATTATGGTGTGCAAATGGAGCAACCTTGAATGAATGATGATCTTAAGCATATGAAGTTTCGTCATTAATTATTTTATCATCATCATCATCTATGATAATATAATATTATTTAAAAGAGGTGAGTATAGTTATGCAACCTTTGGTCATAAAATTCGTTAATCTGTTCTTCCCAAATATATTGTTTTATTATTAGTACTTGTTGCAATGAGAACAAATCAAAACAAAATTATAAAAAATAAAACAACAAAAGACAAATTCAAGTGATGGGATGAGAAAATTCAAGGGAAGGAAATGGAGCCCTCCTTCCCTTCGCCCATCCCTTTTGGTTCCCGTTTCCTCTGTTCATATTCAGCTGAGTGCGACTCAGCCCAACGTCTTTTTCAAATCCCATCACATATTTCTTCCCCAAAAACTCTCTCTCGCTTTCCCTCGAGGCCTCAATAAATATGCGTTCATCAGCAACCAGCTTTTCTTGCAACTTTTCGAACGAGTGAGAAAGTAAAAATTAAATTTCTATCTAAGATTTTGAATTTTGTTTCAAAAGATTAAGCTTTGGCCTTAAAAATTGAATTTTGGTTAGTTTCCAGGACAGGGGGAGGAGATAGAAGAAGAAGAAGAAGAAGAAGAAGAAGAGGAGGTTAATGGGGTCGAGGGGGAAGATAGAGATTAAGAAGATAGAGAACAGCACGAACAGACAAGTGACATTCTGCAAGCGCCGAAACGGGCTTCTCAAGAAGGCCTACGAGCTCTCCGTTCTCTGCGACGCTGAGGTCGCTCTCATCATCTTCTCCGGCCGCGGCCGCCTCTATGAGTACGCCAACAACAGGTGATTTTTCAGTCACTTCTCGTCTCTTTCACTGAATTTGTTTTTAGTTTTTATCAAAAATAGTTCCTTCAGTTTTAGATGTCTTCTGTTGATGTTTACTTTAGTTACAGAAGGCTGAGATTTTTTATTAATTTAGTGAATGATCAAAATAAATCTTAAGAACTTAGAATTTAAAGCAAAGCATAAAATTATTGCGAGTTATATTTAAGTCCAGCATGAATTTTTAGAGCATTAAATAAAAATGAATTTTTAGTGCATGAAAAAGAACCCTAAACCTCAAATCAAAACCCTAAGCAAAAAAAATACATATAACTCACACTTAGCCGTTAGGGTTTTCACTATAAAATCAAAAAAATTTGTAATTTGTGAGGCGTTATAGATTCACATTTTATAGGAGATGATTCAGTTCGCTGCCATGGCTGCTGCCGACTTGGATCCCTTTTACCCCCACAAACCATTAAATAAATAAAGGGTTCTTATGGTTTTTCTTCATGACTCGAAGAGGAAGGAGACAAGGAAGAGAAAAAAGATGTACAATCCAATGAGAGATGGGCCTACAGAAAAAGAGGTACGGGTTGCACAAGGAAGAAAGTAGAATTACTACAATAGCTTTAAATACATCTTTTTTTTTTTTTTAGTACTTAGTAATGATTAATTTATAATAAATAAGATTTATTAGTCAAATTTATGATTATAAATTTATTAAAAATAATTAATTGTATAAAAATATATATATGATGCATTTTTTTTTGGGTATTAAAGTATTTCTTATAAAAA
The DNA here is from genome assembly GCA_016760335.1 of Gastrodia elata. Lineage (NCBI taxonomy): Eukaryota > Viridiplantae > Streptophyta > Magnoliopsida > Asparagales > Orchidaceae > Gastrodia > Gastrodia elata. The sequence goes on from CM028676.1 coordinate 45,405,625, forward strand.
ATATTCTAATTTTTCCAAAAAAAAAAACTTGAACTATATTTTATTCCTCTTTTAGAGTTTTTAAAATAATTCGAGATAGTAAAACATACATATAGCAAAAATTTAGATGTATCCAAACCCAACTCTTAGAAAAAAAATATACAAATGAGGGGGGGATTGGGCAGCGAAGTTGATGGAGTGATGAGGGACGGTAATTGCACGGAGGGTAATGGGAAGCCGGTTAGGCCACGTGGCAAAAGACACATGGTTGGGGACGGCGGGCCAATCATGTCGTGGGATCTCGTGTTCCAGCGTGGCACCATCGAATCCTAGTCCAACTGATCAGGTGAAAAAGTTTGCCGGTTCTTTTTGCAGGCTCTTACGTTCTTCTATTCTCTAAAGGATAAAATATTTTTTTGTCCAAAATGCTTTTAATTTAATTTGCCTAAGTAAAATTATTTTCTTAATTCTCTCGGCTCAAATTATTTTTATTTTTTATATATTAAATGAAATAAATATATGATTAATGAGAGTTAAATTCTTGGCATAGCAAGAATTTAAATTTTATGACTACAATTACTTATATTATCATTCATATTTATAACATTTTCTTGTAAATCATATGAATTCAATATTTTTTTCATATTTAACTTCTCTTTTATTTTTAAGAAATATTAGTTAAAATTTTGGAGTATGATAATTTTAATCTATTTTTAAAATTAAAATATATTGTTAATTATATAACTATATGTATTATATATATCTATATAACAATTTAATATATATTGTTATTTATATGTGTTTCAAATACTTAATGTTTCAACTAATGATTTCTTTCTATAATTTTGATTAGTGTGAAAGTAACTATCGAACGATACAAAAAGGCGACCACAGCTCAAGCCAACTCAGGTCTGATATCACAAGCTAATTCACAGGTGCGCTTAAAATTATATGCAAAATAATATTAAAATAAAGAATTTTCTTAATTCTCCACCTTGATTATTATAGATAATAAAAAATATACTGATAACATTATCAGACCCTTAATATTTAAAGGTTGAAAAAGTTTGATGACTAACAAATCTTGCTTGTGTTTTTACAAAGTTTTAGTGGTTTACTTTAAAATTGATCACACTTTGAGATAAATTAAATTATAGTACGTAAACCTTGAGAGGGGAATCGAAGGCTTTGTAACTTTTAAGAAGTGTGAATGATATTGTAACTTAGTTATTGTGGTTGAGAATTGTTATCATAAATCTTGGTTCAAATCTCATTTACCACACGTTTCATAATTGAAGTTCTCATGATTTAAGAAAAAACTTTTGCAAGAAGTTTAGTTAGTTCATTCGACGAATGACAGCAGAGCGAAAAAGACAAATTAATGCCCATCTAAATGATATATTTAGCTATCAAATGCTAAATTTAATGGCGAATGATTGTGTTCATTTGATAAACCTTGATTGGCTCATTCCACAAAATGACCAAAACAATAGTTTTTGATAATTCACAATTGCTCTCTAAGATTGGTAGAAGTGCTTAAGAGTTCAAATCAAGTTTGATGATCTTGATCTTGAGGACTTCTCCACAAGACTTGCATTCTCAAGTTTGCTTCCTCAATAGTTTAAAGCCCTTACTCTCATGGGCTATGCAAAAGTGTTCATGGCGGCTCTGTTAGGCAAGCATTTGAAAAAGAGGGTTTATATGCTGGTAGCTCCACCATTGAATCATGCAAAAGAGAGATGTACAAGGTTCTCTACCCACATGATCGTGAATAGTTTTTCTTATTACTGCTGGAAGATTGGTGTTCTAAAATTCAGTAGAGTGATATATGATCGAGGGGATTTAAATAGCGATACCCCACTTCTTGTTTAATTTTGTTTTATGTATTTTTATTTCTTTTTAGTGGATGTCTTGTTATCACATATGAAATATATTTACTTATCTTTTATTTTTTAAGATTATTAACAGCCTAGTTAGCTGATAATTTTTGCTCTGATAGCAAATTATTGAATGTTTTTTGAAGTAAAATTATTTTTTTAATTCTTTCGGCTCAATAGCTTAGAACATTTTCTAAGATAGTACTTGCACAAAAGTCAATTGCTTGATGTGAACAACCATGGGACTTGGCAAGCTGACATATTAAGATTGTTGATAATCACATCTTTAAACTCATGCATAAAAAATAGCTTATTTTCTCTTTGTCATAATCATCAATTTGCTCTTAAAATCCCTTCATGAGTAGGCTAGACAAAATGGCAAGCCCCAATTTATAAAGCATGATAATGGTTGTAGTATAGTTGCAAATGCAACCATTGTGTTCACGGTCCTCCTTCTCCTTACTACATCCCGACACAAAGCATGATGGTGGCAAACTCATGTCAAAAATGTAGCTTTTTAATAGGAATAGTTACATTGAAGAATTGATAAATAAGTACAACTTCTCTTAGCCATATGCTCCAAATCAAAATGTAGAATTGTTCTATGAAGCTTGCTAGTTTCCAATATTATAACCTTTCCAAACTAGGTATTTCCAACATATTAGAGTCTCTATAATGCCCTATTATTAGATTTGATGTATTAATTCAAAAGTGAGTGTTACAGTAGTACTTAACACTGAATTAGAGTATTATAACCAACTATTAAGTACTACCTTTAAATATATGTGGATCTATGAGTAGAAAGAAACTCAAATATTCCAAATTAAATATCCATCATTCATAATAAGAGAACATTCAACATGAAAGAATAGTTTGAACATCATATAAAAGTTATTATTACAATTTGTAGAATTAACCGCTCATCCTCACATTTTAAGATAAAAATACGTAATAAAAGATATTCAGCTCGCAACTATTGAGAAGGTTCTCCTTTTGGCATAAAACCTGATCCAAGCTCATGATATATCGTATTTGGTATATTATATGGTAGGGAATAGCCAATAAAAGAAAAGGAGATTAAACTTTTAAAGTCTAAGTACAATTTAAAGGTAATATATTATTTAATTAAGCCAATATCATGTTAGCCATTTACAATTTCAATTATAAGTAGAGCATTTAGCATGAAAAGAATGAAACAATTATTAAAGGCTATAAAGTAAGAAGAGCTTACATAGTTTAAATGAATGTTTCATCCCTGCATCAAATAGGTTAGCACAATATTTGTGAAAAATGCATTTAATTAAATAAAGGGAACATGAATATGTCCAATTGATTCATATGCTGATTTAAAATACAGTGTAGATAATTAAATAGTTTATAATTAAGAAACATTGTACTACATGAAACTGTAAGTAAAGCTGAAATATTAACATATTAAAAGGCAATAAGTGAAGTAATTTCAGTCTAAGAGACTGAATAAACACAATCATAGAACTGTAATAATCATTTACAATCAATAAGATTATGAGAAATATATTTTTTATGATTTATTTATCTTGTTATTAGTTATGTGTGAATATAAATTTTGGAATCTGATAATTTGCTAGATCTAGAGTAGTTTGTGGAGCATTAGCCGGCTCAAGTTGTTAAACTCCCAATCTATAACACACTTTGAACTTTGGATGTTTATTCTGAACTGAACTGTACATATCTAATTATCTAAGATAAGATTGATACTCTATATTTATATCCAGAATAAATTAACCAATTTCATCTTTTGCTGACTTAATCAGTTCTATGGATATACATTATAATCTACATATGATGTAACTAAAGTTCTTATTCTAACAATTGATTTAATGAACAAAGATATGTAAGCTAATGAATCATTTCTCCATTGTGGGTACTAAGCGATGGGGTTCCAAGTTTATGACCTATAAGTCACTCAATATAAGTGTTCTACCATTAATTATATAGCCTCAAACTAATATCTCTTAGGTTATTTTATTACAAGGATATAAGGTCAATTAACTAATGTTTATGGGGTTCATCCAAAGTCCTACATCAAAATAAGATAATAAGGAATCTTCTTGCCTCAAAAATAACTCTATTAAAGGTATAATATTTGCTTAAGCTTAATACTATCTTTATACTTTAAAGATCTAAAGTTGCTAATCATCACAATTAAATCATAAGTTAACTTTAAGAGATTCAAGATAATGAAATCCCATGCAGATTTAAAAGTTCAATCATAAGATTAAGATGGAAAATTCAAGTAGCAAATATTTCATATTCAAATTCAACCAAAAACTTTTATTATGGGATAAAATCATAAAACTCTTAAGAATTGATTGATTTGCAAATCAATCATATTTTAAGGATCAGTTTATGTCAGTTATCTTGCTCAAGAGGAAATCAAAAAGATCTAAGATTTTGATTAAGATAGTTAAATCACATTTATCATCATAAGGCTTAATCTTCTAAGATCACATGATAAATCAGTAATGCTAATTAAAAAATAAATGCTAATATTCACTAATTATGAGCTAAAGCAATTAGTACTTAATTAGTAATTTAAGAAAAATTCATAATATAAATCTAATTGAATAAATTAATTTTTAAGCATCCTAATAACTTATCACAATGTTTCAAGTCTAATATTCCACATTTCAAACAACATGATGAAGCTATTTAATTGATACAGTTATCTTAGGTTCTAAGAAATAATAATACATTGATTCAATCAAATGAAAAGTCATGCAAGTGCAAGTTTACCATACAAGCATATGTTCAAAAGGTTAGGCATTATAAGCATGGAGTTCATATTTAAAAAAATCACATCTATATTTACACAATGCATGATTTCATTATAACAAAAAATATGAAGTTCTGGGGTCATCAAAATACGAAAAATATAAAGTCTGAGCAAAATTGGGCAGTAGTGCGTGCTACAAAGCACTATAGCTGTAACAGCCCAAACTTTTAAGCACCAAGGTATTGTCCGCTTTGGCATGAAAGGCCTCGTAGTTTTGCCCTCAAAAGATAATTTTCCAGTATGTCACCCATCCTGGGAGTGCTTCCACATGAACACGCTTAACTTTGGAGTTCTTACCAGGAACTCCACCGTTATATGAAAAAGCACCTCGATGTTTAAGAGTTTCACTTATTACTACTTAAGTGGATCTTTACAATCTCCCCATCTCAAGTAAATGACGTCCTCATCAGTATCCACACACAGATCCAAGAACCATCCATTGGTTAGATAGAATTAGAGGTGACCACTATAAGCTCAAGAGGTACCCACAACCATGTAGCACCTTAACCATCATGGGTTCAAGAAGCTGCTCACATGAAATTGTACTTTGCCCTGTATGGTACTTAACTCCTATCTGACACCCTATGATTTGCTCTGATACCATTTGTAACAACCCAAATTCTTAAGCACCAAGGTATTGTCCACTTTAGTATGAAATGTCTCACGATTTTGCCCTCAGAAGATAACTTCCCAGTAGGTCACCCATTCTGGGAGTGCTCCCACATGAGCACGCTTAACTTTGGAGTTCTTATCAGGAACTCCACCGTTATCTGAAAAGGTGCCTCGATATTTAAGAGTTTCACTTATTATTACTTAAGTGAGTCTTCACAGTAATGCTTGCCTGGCTGAGAGTCGGGCACTACAATGCATTGTGGTGTGCTGCTACGCTGTAGTGCGCTATAGCGCTTTGAGGCGCTACGACGCGCTATGACAGATTTCTGCATTGCAACGCATTGTGGCACCCTCATGGCTGAAAGCCATGTAACGATCACAATAATTGGATAGAAGATTAATCCAACATTGGGATGTTACCTTAGCACCCAATACTTAATTAAAAAAAAACTAATCAAATATAGATGCTAAGTGCAAAACCTCTTTATAAGGAAATGTTAAGTTAAAGTAAATTTGTAAAGAATGGTAACAGAAGATACATGAAAATATTGCAAGTATAAATAATACAAGCAAGTAATATAATCCACTCATTCTACCTAAACAAGTACAAAATAAGTAACCGCAACACAGATATACAAGAATAGGTAAAAATAACTCAAGCAGTTTTAAGTTTAATTGAATCATTATAAGTCCATTTAAATGAAAAGGAAAGAGAGAATACAACCATTCTCCTTGTTAAGCCAAAAGTGCAAGAAAATTTAAATAATAAGCGGAAGCCTTTCATTTTAGGAGCTCTTCATGCACTAGTACCTGCATTGCGTGAATCAAAGAGCTATTGATCTATCACATTTTGATATTTAAATATAATAGGGCAAAGCCAATAAAAAAAATTATAGTTAGACTAAACAGTCTAAGCACATTTTAAGTTAATAGGATATCAAAAGCATTAATTTACAATTTAAACTAAGTAGCGGAGCTATAAAAGCTATCAAATATAGAAAAAGAAAGTAAACATAACTATAAAAAAGACAGTATGAAATAAACTAAGTAAGAATACTCACTTGTATATAAGTCCTAGCCAGCATTCAAAAATGATAATGAAAAATCATCCTAAAATGATAAAAGTAATTATATGTATTTAAAGTAAATGAAATTGAAGTAATATATGTTCAATAAAATTTATGCTAATAAACACATGAAATACAGTGAAGCATTAAATGAAATTAAACAATATACAATGTATTCTAAATGAATTATAAGTAAGCAAAACATAATACTGGTAATAGAGAGTGTAAGGCATAGAAAGTAAAGAAGTATATTAGACTCTTGCTTTAAGACAGACATAACATAGGATAATGAAAAATAATCATAACTAAGCAGTTATGAAGAGATCTTATAATCAATAAGATTGTAAAAGAACTCTTATAAAATTAGTTGAAGTTACATTTAGAAGCTATCTCATCCTGCGCAGTGTTCAACAGAATGGGATGAGGAGTTAAGCACGTCTGTCTAAATAAATACAGTGGGGGGTCGAACATTCACATTTACCCTCTCTAAAATGTGAAGTCCTATTATAAGCATTATCTTTCTTGTTCAAATTACCACAAGGTATTCCCCATAAAGTTTTATGAAAGCCTTATTTATGCACAATGATCTTGTATGAATGTTCAAGGAAAAGGCTCAAAGCTAAGTAAGCATTCAATAAACTTCAATAATTGTAAACTATATAATATTTTTTTATTATCTAAATTTTAATGATCTACTTAATAATTAGAGCTAATTAAGCTCATAATTGACTTATAGATATTGATCTTTAAGTCAATTATAATTAATAGTAGAAGAAAGATAAGTTTAGAAAGTATTATTTTTGAGTAAATGAAGTTCATCCTATACTAGTCCTAAATAATTCAATTCAATCATGAAGTTATCTAAGATTAATTGATGTTGAGTATTTAAAAGTAAAGAAAGAAGTAGATTATATGCTTCAAGTAATAATTTATTTATAGTTGTAGGAATTTAGAAATTTATAGCTTATTTAAAGTATGAAAGGGAGCTATTGTTCTCTAGTTCAATCAATAGAGAACTAATATAGAAGGTTAAAGACTATTGGAGTATGTGCTAAATTATCTAAGTGATTGTTTGAGCACTAGTTTTATTATGACTTTTTTTAAAGAATTTTAACATATCAATTTGAAGTATTAAGCTAAAATAGAATACAAATAAAATTGAAAGATTCTTATATAAATCTAACATGTAACTAAAATAGAAGTAAAACATGTAGGAACATAAGAATCTCATTCCAATTCTAATAATTTTGACATAAACTCTATTGTATTTGCTCAAAAGAAACACATAGGATGTTAACATGCATGTCTTGCATTCATTTGGAAGATTAATTAGAAAGATCAGTAATATAAAGCTAATATTAGGTCAATCTATTACATAGGATTGCTTATTCCAATTTAATCCTTGCATGAGACAAGTAATTGAATCTACATTCCATAAGTATGCTTATAACATTCACAAATGAAATAAAACAAGATATGTTTGTATAATTTTTAACTTGCTAGAATATAGAATAAAAGAACAATTCATTAAAGACTTATTATTAACTTAATTTAAAACATAAGATATTGATTGTAATTATGTTTCAACCTAAGCAATTTACAAATAACTTTACATTCTAGTTATATGAAATTTGACAATATATTCAAGTCTATTAAACTAATCTAAATTCCATATGAAACATATATGAAGGATAAAATTCAGCATATGTTATACAATTATTCTATTTAATTCATTCATGTATTAATTATACAGATGAGAATAATAAATTATTAAAGTTCCTAAATATTTCCAATTCATCATTTACATTAATATAATAGCTATCAACTATGATTTGAATAACCAATTTAAAAATATACATACATTTCATTTAATTCAAATCATTCCTAATCTGCAATGGAAGAAATTCAATTTAAAAGAGTATTAAATAATATCAATTACATTATCCATGGAAATATAATACCTAAACATACAATTTAAAACTATATATGAGATAATAAAATGAAACAAATTTGTTGTCATAGAGTTCATACATCCTAAAATAAGCATGCATGAAAAATAAAAAACTAACATTTAGTTTAAATTAAGGAGCTAAATACCTAAAATGTTCAACTATTGTCTAAATAATATATTATACATGTTAATGTGATCCTTATACTTTAAGGAGTAAAATGACACTAACTAGGTTGAATTTGGACAACATTGAATTTTCTAGGATTTGGAGGGATCCTAATTATAGTTAAAATGTCATTTGGAGACTTAGAGTTCAAAACATAAATTTGATCTCACATTATTGTTCATCATATTTTTGTGAGTGAAATAGATTATTAAAGTGTAAAATTTGGCTTCATATGATCAAGTTATGCCACTAATAAGATTTAGGTTAAATTGAAATTAATTAATAAACCTAAACTAATGATTAAATAAATGAATCAGCAAAATTAAAATTAAATGGTATATTAATGATCTAAATATTTTGGCAATCTTAATGGTATATTATAATATATTATTTGGATATGTATTGATGAAGATATAAGCTAATGAAATCTTAATTAAATAATTCATTATTCTTATATATTTATTATTACATATTATTCTTTTCTGTTAAACATTTGACTAAATGCCATTTTTAAAGGGGAAAAATACTATGGTTACACAAAAAATATATACTAAAAAATATTTATGATCAATTAGAAATTTTTTTTTTTGTAATTTTTATATATAGGTCTTATCAAAAAGTGAATTCAACCAATAATCTACTTACACATTGGATTGACACATCATCTATATATTTTTGTGTATACTAATATGTAAGTGTAGCAATACTCTTTAAAGAGATAATGATAGCGATTATTGGTTCTTTGTACGCCATGTGGCCAGAAGAAGAAGGCGCGGTTCAATTAGGATTGAACCGGCCGGTTTCAATCTATGGAAACAGACGGACCGCTTCTTCTTCCTCAATAGGCTCTCTCACGATAGGTCTTTGCAGAGCAATTTATAGGTCATAAATTTGAATACAAATCCTGCTACTTAAGAAGGGGATCAACCCCACGTTATGGAGATCTTACCAAGAACTTCAATCGGAAATCGAAAAACCCCATTGAAAGTAGTTTGAAGATTTCAGTTTCTAAAGCCCTAATTTTCTAAGTTCACCTTCAAATAACTTGAATGTATTATAGCGAAATTAGATCGAAGTCAATCTGATCTGATCAATTTTGACTGATCAGTAAATTATATATTTAAGTTTAAACAGAATACATGTGGATCTTGAGCAATATTCGATTTTATGGCAAGACAAAAAATTAACAAAGGTATGATTGGAATTATAATAATGATTTCATAAAAATTGATTTAAGCAGATCATCAAATCAAAATAATATAAGTTGAGATGTAATTTAAGTAGTATTAGAGGAAGATAGAATACAAGAGATCTGTCATTTTTATAAATAAAAAACTCATGCACTTGATCATATCGATCAGATTTTCTTTATATCGAACGACATTTAACAAAAGGCATTAGGATTAATTAAGAGGGATGAATCACTCTACTGAAAATTGAAATACGCAGAAAGTATAAGTCGTATTGAAGGTACCTGGTAAAGTTCTAGTCCTTGAGTTCGCCGACTGAAGTTAGGGATATAGGATTGAAGGTTCACTGCCGTTTGAAAATGAAATGAATGTGTAAAATGGGGAGCTGAGGAGTCAAAAGAAGGATAAGGACAGTGGGATATTAGCTGTGAGGCGAGGACAGCTGGAGGGAAGGACTTTACCGAGCGTACGCCTTTGCCATTCCACCTTCGAGCGCAGAAAGGGGAGCGTACAGGACTCGGCTAACAACCGTCAGATCTTGTGACGATTCGACGGTTGGATCGAGAAGATAGGACCCCGCCGTTTGATCTAAATAAGATTTCATCCTATGGTCCAGAAAAGTGATCTGGTGTTTGGTGTTCCGAGCAGCGTAGCGTATCTCTGTCTTCTCTATTAAGTGCCATTGGATTATTTCTAATTTAATATATATATATATATAATTATTTTAAATGCAATATTTTATTAAGAATTTATCTCTAATTATTTACTTAAATTTAAATGTTCAAACGCACTCCGAAAAATCATAAATTTTCACCCGTACTTAATTGAGGGTGAGGAACTCAAAAATGGGATCAGATTTTTGCTCGGAGGTATATTTAATTTACCTAATTTTCTGGGTATTAAAATATTATGAAAATATTCGTGAAATTTTTAACGACTCCCAAACACTTCCAAAATACCACCCATAGCTAATTTGGGTGTGGTGAGTCTAATAGTGGACTCTGTTTTCGATTCTGAGGTCTAAATAAATTAGTTATTTTCAGAATTATCAGAAAATTAGGAAATATAGAAATTGTCAAACGATTTCCAAATTGCACGAAGTTTGAGGTGGAGACTCCTAACACTATTATAAGAGCAATGGAAGAAGTTTGGAGTCAATTAGGTCACTAATTGATGGGTAACAATATTAGAGTTGTTACAGGCCAAGCACTACGACGTCAAATATCCCAAGGCGCGGGCGATGTAGTGTGCTGCAGTGCTTTCAGGTGCTACGTAGCGCTCTAGCACCAGCCAACCCGAGACTCGGATGTCGTAGTGTGCTGTAGCGCTCCCTGGATGAGATTTAGGGGTGTTGTGGCGCCCGTTAGTGATTTCACACTGCCAAAAGTCGCATGTCCTTTTTAGGGCACCTAAATACTCCCGATTTATGGCACCTCATTGGTGGTGCCATATGCCGATGGAAAGGTTTCTTTCCATTGATACCAAAATTAGCACAAAAGGAGCACTCTAATGCCATAAAAAATAACACATTATCTACATATGCATAGATTTTGTTATTTGACAGAGTTTTCTAATGAACGGATCTGTGGCGCCCCGCCCCGTCGCTGCGCACAAAAGGATTGAGTACAATCATATCGGCGGCGGAGCGGTGCACCACTCGAGGAGGAATATCCCATCTCCTCGAATAGCTGAAAACTAAGCCCATCTGGAGGGCTGCTGACTCAACCTCAAGTATGGTTGAGAGCTAATACTTAAGATAAGAGTAGTATCCTTATCCTAACTATTAGTTAAATACATATATTGGATTTAGAATACAATATGAATAATGCAACATATGCATGAGATATTAGCATTTCCAATATATTGATCACATCACAATACTAAGTATAAATAATATAAAAATAGAGTGCGGAAGCTTAAGGCAAACATCCAGAAACATTCATGACAGAAGCTGTATAAAATATTCATCTCAGAAAAGAAAAGAAAATACATCCAGAATTATTACAAATAGCTTACTAAAATACGAAAATAAAACTGAACTGAAAATATTAAGTAGAAAATAAAACTGGAGGAGAGTCCACTAGTATACCACTGGCTCCTCCTGAATCTCCTGAGTGTCCTACTGACCTGTCTCAATATACTGCTCAGGATCTAGCAAATTGTCAGATCCCAAAAGTATCTCGTGTTAGATAATAAGTCTAACACATCGAAACTAATCTAAATAGTTCTAGTTATTCATTTAACATTTACATAATATAAATTAAATCTGTTGAAATACTTTAAAGATAACTGAAAGCATAAAATTGTATAAAACTATACCAAACTGAAATAATATAAAGTAAAACTAAACTGTAACTGAATACTAAAAATAAATCAAAGCAATACTGAATTTGAAATTGAGTAATCATATGTACAACTGTGTTGTATGTCACTAAAAGTGTGCATCTGAATATGCCACAATACTGTATGCCATTGATATGCCACCAAAATATCACTGAACTGTCATGAGTAGTACGGTCCAATGTATACACATACATCCAGTTAGGAATACTATTTACTGATGATGCTAATGCATCCTGAAATTCCCTAGATAATGTATGCAACATTCTGTAACCCATAAATCATCATTGATACTTATACATCATTCTGATACTCACACATCATGCTTATGCTCATGCTCGTGCTTCTAAACTACATGAGATAAATCCAAAAAATGTTTTAAAATCTGATGATGAATCCAAAGTCTCCATTGTGCAGAATCCTACTAAAGGATTTTGACTCCTGAATCTAATCTCGTTAATTAGTTAAAGTTGAGAGTTTACTCAAGAATCATTAGCTGGGGAGATTGTATACATACTTAGCATGTTTGCAAGAAAGGTAGACTTAACTCTTAGCTTGTTTATACTGCACTTATCGAAGCGCACTACGATATGAGGCAGAACTCAATCACAGTTTACATCTCAAGCTAAGTGTTAAATGCCCTAATTATAAGCATACTTAGTGGTCTACGCAAAGTGACTTAAGATACTTAGTTTGCTTAAACTACACTTATTGAAGCGCACTACGATTGGAGGCAGAATCCGGTCATAGTTTACATCTCAAATTAAGGATCTTGTTCACTAATTGTAACACTCTTAGTCTTGGAAGATTTACTCTGATGGGACTGTATTCGGCTAATCCCGCGGGATAGCACCTGGTCATAAGTCCACATTGGAGTGAATCAATCAATCCTGAATATTACTGAAGTAATCTAGTTATATGGGTATACCCTACTATACCCAACTAATAATCTGAGTTCAGAAATTTCTATTTAATCAACAATGATTTATCAAATATGTTAATCCTTACTCTAAATAAGTGTATCCTACACGAGGCTCCAAGGATGTGATCAAAGGATCACTCAACATAGGTTGCTACCACAAGGAATGAGTCATATTCTAAGTACTTTAGGTGATTCCTATCACAATGTATCAAGTTTAACTTTTAAAGTTATGAATGATCAACTAGGTTTCTATCTCAATAAGTTACATAAGTCCTTCCTACCTCAATGTATCATTAGTTAAGGTCTTTAATCATTTCCATGACGAATCCTCTAGCAAGACCCTTAAGGTCTCACTTTTCTACTTCTTAAGGTTTACTTGTTATACTTAGGTTAAGGTGATCAAATCAGATGAGTAAAATTTATTTGATCCTTTCCTATTCTACAATCATGGGATAAAATTAAAGATCTTATTAGGGTTGGATCATTGCATGAATTATTACAATTTTATTTCCATCTTATGCTAATTATCTTATATAAGAGAAAATCAAAGATCTAAAGTTTGGATTCAGATGGTTCAATCACACATATTCAATAATATCCTTAGCAATTCTAATTTGATGATTTAAGATTAATATCAAATTATATGCATTATTGGAATAATGTCAATTGAATTATCTTACAATTAAGTTGATTAATTAAGTGATTAAGATTTAGGTCTTAATCAAGACAAGCTAGGGTTTAACCCCTAACCTTTCTATCATTAAGACCAATGTTCATTTAAAGATCAATGACAAATTAATATATTATTAGTGTATTATTGATGTTAAACTTTAGTCCGCTGCAACCCGCTGCAGCGCGCTATGGCGCGCTGTAGCGGTCCGATTTGCAAAATCACTGTTCAATTACCTTCATTAAATGATTTTTATGATTTTCGTAAAATTACCGTTGCAACGCGCTACCGCGCGCTGTAGCGGTCCGTTTTGCAAATTACTGTTCAATTAATTTATTTTTTTGACATTTCCTAAGTTCTGAAATTTTCGCTATAGTCCGCTGCAGCGCGCTACGGCGCGCTATAGAGACCAATTTTGCAAATTACTGTTCAATTAGTTTTATGGCTGATTTCCTAAGTTTTCCATAAATTGTCGCTGCAGACCGCTGCAGCGCGCTATAGGGCGCTGTAGCGGTTCTTTTTGCAATTTTCCTGTTCAATTAATTTTATTAATATTTTCCCTAAGTTCCTGTTGAAATGCCGCTGTAGCGCACTATAACGAGCTGCAGCGACCTAGCTTTGCAACATCGGGTGCTGCAGCATGCTGCAGCGCCAGAAAGTGATTTTCGTCTGGACGAAACTCTGAGGGCTTAATTTCGAGCTTAATTACTCTCAATCCAAAGAGTTCCATGAGCAGTGCCATATATCAATGGAAAGGTATTTCCGATACCTTTCCATTGACACCAAAATCGACATGAACGGAGCATCCTAGCTATACTAAAAATATAGATGAATGACAGGGTATGTGAAATAGACAAAAACAGAGCATATTCCTTTGAAGATTTTAAGAGCCTTAATGGCTTTCATTCATGCATATGGACTTCCAAGGCTGTATTCTAGCATAATAACAACATGTAGAAGGAAAAAGGAGAGGAGCAAATGGGTATCTTAATCTTGCAAGGAGTGGAGGAAGAGTGAACCTTTGTCTTCCTCCAAAGCTTTAGAGGTGAGCTGAACTCCTTCTTCAACACAAGTGCCACAAGCAATAGAGGGGGAGGTGAGAAAATTTTAGCAAGCCAAATAAAGGGGGCTGAGCTCTCCTTTTAAAGGGGGAGAGTTAGAGGGAGGCCTTATCATGGCTAGAGAGGCTAGGTGAGGGGAGAGGTAGGCTATTTCCCATCAAATATGGGAGGGAGAAAATGAGAGGCATGGGTCAGTTGAAAGGAGGAGGTGGCCAGCCGAAAATTTGGAATAAAAATGGGGAAATTGCATTTTGAGATCCAAAGATTACTTATTTATTTTTTCTTATTTATTTAAAAATTCGAATTTTTAAAACGCGCTCCAAAAAATCTCAAAAATTCACCCCTAGCTAATTTTGGGGTGAGGAATTCAACGGTGAAGTCGGATTTTGATTCCAATGATTATTTAATTATGCTAATTTTCAGGATATTTAATTAAATTAAAATATTCGTGAAGATCCGACGACTTCCAAATGCATCCAAAATATCACCCTAGCTAATTTATGGGTGATGATCGCAACGGCGAAGTCGGATTTCAATTTCGATGTTAAAATAAATACCTCAATTTTCTATTTAATTAAATATTAAAATATTCCAAAATAATCGATTTGGCTCCGAATTGCTCCAAACCTTCAGGGTTTGGTTCTAATGACTCGATGAACTTAATGAAATGATAATTATGCTATGAGTATGCTAAAATCAAGTTGGGTAACAACTTTGGGTTGTTACAAGATCAAATGTCGATCGGACTCATTCAAGTCTGATTGAGGCTTGACAATCAATCCTAACGCTGCACAATTTATGAGCGTAGAACAATTGAACTGAAACATTGAGAATAGAAGTGCTAAAAAGGTATAAAAAGAGGTACCTTAGCTTGTGGAGGGAGGGTCAAGCTAGGTTTTTTTCAAGAGTTTGGGAGGAAAGAGCTTCTTCTTCTTCAACTGCTAGCAACAAGAAGGAAGGGGGATGGGGTTCTTCAAGGGCTTGGGAGCTTCTTCCTTTAGAAACTAAGTAAATGGGGAGATTGGAGAGATGAGGGAGCTATATAAGGGAAGGAGGGGGATGGCTTCAGTTGGCGGAGTAGAGGCATGGGCTGGGAAAGGGAGCAAGTCCTCTCCCATCAACAGCATGGGAGAGGAGAGGGAGCTCCTTGCGTGCACAGGAAATGGGGAAGGAAGGCGTACGCAGGAGAGGAGAAAAGAGTGGGGTCCAATGTAGAGGGAAAAAAATGGATTTTTGAAATTTAATTTAATTTAATTAAGTAAATAATGCTTTAAAATCATATTGATAGATGAGCTCCGAAAAATTCTAAAAATTTATCCTAGCTAATTTGGGGGTGAGGAACACAACAAAAAAATTGGATTTTAATTTTGAGGTCAATTAAATTATTCTATTTTTTTGGATATTTAATTACATTAAATATTCAAGAAAATTCGACGACTTTCAAATATTTTCAAAACAACATCCCTAGCTAATTTTAGGGTGACTAGCACAATGGCAAAGTTAGATTTCGATTTTGAGGTCAAATTAAATATCTCAATTTTCAAATTAATTAAATATATTAAAATAATCCAAATATTTGATTGAGCTTCGAATCACTCCAAATCTTTAAAATTTGGTTCTAATGACCAGATGAACCCAATGGAATGATAATTAGAATACAATTAAGCTAAAATTAGGCTAAATAACTACATAGGGCTATTACAAATATAATAATATAATAAGGTTAATTAAGTTTTTATATGGTGACAACTTAATTTTTAGTTATAATCATTTAAATGTGAGATAAAATTTATATATATCTTGTTTATATTTTGTATATGATTGAATTTTATCAAGTAGAGCATAAATTTACTTTTGATGACTTGAATTTATTTTACACATTAGGTTTACCTAAGGTTCATAAATCCTAATAATTGAAGATCTTTTAAGGAGTTATGATTGTGGTTTGAATAATTTTCTATTATCTATCTAATATGTCTAATAGATGAATTTTGACTTTAAATTGGTCATCAACTCTTATCTTTATGCTTGAATTTTATTCTTAGTTTAAAGTAATCAATTTCTATCATTCAAATATGAATCTTAGTAAATCTTTTACTTATTTATTTAAGAAGGTTTTAAGTCTTATAGCTACTTAAGTTTTTAAAATCTGATTATAATTCATTTTATAAGCTCTTTACCTTATTTTTGCATTTACAAGGTTTTACTACAACATTTTATTGTTGCTTAAACATGATGTTCGCTTGCTTGCTCATATTAATTTATGAAATTTGCTAACTTAGTCTATCCTTTCTAATAGTTTTTAATAATTATCTAAACTTGAATATTCTAATGATGAATAAGGATATGTGAACTTCAATGATGTTTTGATTTTTACATTGAAGTGAATGATCTTTCCTTGCTGTGAACTTGCATTCTTGTTAATGAAGATCCATTCCTTAAGCATAATTTTTCACTAATAGTTTATTTATAAGAAACTCTATACTAAGTATTAATCAAGTGATCAATGTTACTTTTATAAAGTGAATTAGGACTTAGTTTCAATACCTTAAAATAGTTTTAGCATAGAGTAAAAACCTAATTTACACTAGATGGATTTCCTAAACAATATTATCTAAGAGATGGGTTTGTCATAATAGTTAATTGTTTAATATCACAACATATTATAATAAAATATATGATGATCTTAGTGAGAGATATATGTTCAGTTTCAATGACGTATAATAGGTTGAGTTAAATATAAGTTTCTCAATTCTTAGTTTTGATCTCAAACTTTTTATTCTCACTCGTTAGGGTTTAATACTTTCTCTAAGTAGTTTAATGAGTTTATAAATACACAATTTCTCATATTAGAATATTTTTAGGGTTTAGTTAAGAATTGAATTACTCAAACTTTACTGTCCTAAATTATAAATTATACAAGGCAAATAATATTCTTATTTAATCATAGAATTTCTTCATTATTATGAAGGAAGAGTCAAAATGTGATTTTACCAATTAGCACCCAAATGGTAATCAAATCAATTTTTAAATAATTCTCATATCATAAGGATTGTAATAGTAAGCATGCCCACTTTGAATGCCATATGACTTAATCAAGGTTTAATCAGCTTAATGATTATCAAATGGTGATTAAAAAAATAATTTTGAAAATGCAAGTTTATCTTCATATTAATATTTTTGATATTTTCTGATCATTTTGACATATAATTTCAATATATTTGGACTTATATTTTTTAAATTAGAAGGCGTTGATTTATTAGGGCTCAATTAATTAAATTAATTATGCCTTAATTAATATCTGCGCACGCAAGCCTTGATTCCCATGGCCGTGGGCCGGACACTCACATGCGGCTTATCTGTGATTTCAGGACTAGGATCCAAATTAAAAAAAAGCTATATTCTATATATTCTTATCATTGATGATTCGAGTGATATAGAGATTAGGGTTCCACTGTGGGGTCGAGTACAACCCGCACAGTGTACTCTAACATTAGCAACATGTTTCAAAAGAATCCCTACCCTTAGACCTTTCCAAAGAGCCCCTCTCTGGCAGCTGAATTGACAAAAGGCTCGATTAGGGTTCATCGAGGGGCTAGGTACTGTTCAGGACTGTTCATACCCGAGTTCGACGAGGTTCAATCAGGTTCGTTCGAGCCCTATTGAATCCTCCGTTCGATAGCTTTAGATCCTGAATTACAATTATAATCCACATAAACAACAATGAAGAAGAGAATTGAGGTATTGTGATGTACCTTAGTTGAGGTCTATTTAATTATTTTAATATTTTGTGTATTTTAAAATATATTAAAATATTTGAAAAATTTTGACGGCTTCCAAAAACTCCCAAATATTTACCTTTAGCAAAATTGGGGGTGAACAATTCAATGGTGAACTCCGATTTTAATTTGGAGATCAAATTAATTATCATAATTTTTTAATTTTAATAAATATATTAAATATTCAAATTATTTGATTGAGCTTTGAATCACTCTAAATTCTTAAGGTTTTCTCAAAATACCATTTGGAGGCTAATGGAGATAATTACAAAGTGATTTGACTGCTAAATATTGATTAACATCATTGGATTGTTACAGTCTTTAATTCAATTTGAGAGCTCAAGAACTCTCTCTCTCTCTCTCTAGAGTATTGTTTGTCATTAAGTTCACCTCATACAACTTTATGCTCTGGTCTTTAATGTTAATGTTCAGTGGGCACAAGATGAGATCCATGAAACTTATTAAGTAGCTATGAAGGATGTGAATGTTATCATCTTGACCAATACTTCGTTCAGTGTTCCTCTAGAACATGCTTCAACCATTATAATAATTTGCTAAATAGAATAATCACGTTTTTAAAGAAAAATTGTGTCTGCGATCCTTTTGTTTTGGCCACTTTAGCTTGATCCAAGAGTTCTTAGTTGTTTCAAACATGAGTATTTCTAACAATAAGAGACGGACACCACATGCAAAAATTTTATGCTATAGCCTTCCACATCATTTGGCAAGCAATCACCATCACACTTGATGTGGTGCAACCCACTTTGCTTTCCATTTTTCCATAACTAGTTTTTCATAATCGTATTTATCTCTAGAAAATATTAGTCTAAAATAGGAGAGTGCATTATGGTAGAAATGAGAGTTAGGATGAGCATGACTTTAATAGACAAATTTGAATTTCCTTGAAGGGAGCACAAACACCTCATGAATGCACCCGATCTTTAACCATGGCAACAATAGAAGAGAAGTCTTTCGTCACTGGTGGCTTTTAGGTTAACTCTATTCCCAAATAATTTAGCCATAGCTTTTGATCATGCTTTAATAAATTAGAAAATCTCCTTCATTTGTAAGCCAAAGCCTTCTTATTGAAAACAATCTAAGACTTAACATGGCTCCTTTTCCTTGCCCATAAAAATTAAAGGATATAAATTGTATCTTCTATCCTATAAAGTTGGACATGTTAATTCTAATGAATAAATTAACTAAAATAAGGGAAAAGATTATAACTACTCATAATCTTCAACAACCAAGTGCATGTGGGAAAATAGATATTGATTTAGTGTTGATGACTCTCACATACATCAGAGTTATATTATCCTCCACCAACCATGAATTGATTGCAAATATGCTAAAAATGAAAAAGGAGATGGTTGCACCAATAGAAATGTTTAATAATTTCTTATATTATTCTTAAGAATTTGTCTCACTTTAATATAGTTTTTTGGAAATCTCATATGCTTCATGTCATTGGTTCTTGTTATTTGTTCAAATCATCATCATTTTGCGATTTTAGAAGAATATCAGTTTATTTCTCAAAAAAAAATTTGAAATATCTTTATAGATTATAATTTCTTGACACGCTCCAATTTGATCTTACAGTTTTATCAGCAAGAAGCCTCAAAACTTCGACACCAAATTATCAATTTACAAAACTTAAACCGGTAACAATTTAATTCGAAGAACACTTGATTGTTTTTCAATCATCACTTCTAAATTAGCAGAGCCTTTCACATGCTTGTAGGAATTTGATGGGCGAAGCACTCAGCACCATGAACCTAAGGGACCTCAAACAATTAGAAACTAGATTGGAGAAAAGCGTCAGCAGAATAAGATCAAAAAAGGTTTTTTCTACTTGTTTTTCAAAAAAAAAAAAAAAAAAAGGATTAAAATCGATGATTAAATGCTCTTGAAACTTGCAACAGAATGAATTATTATATGCCGAGATCGAACACATGCAGAAAAAGGTACAAACAAGAAGCATTAATTCATGTTCTTTCATACAAAAAGCTCCTTTCATTATACTGAAACTAGCGTTGCGTAACAGGAAATAGAGCTACAAAACGATAACGTGCACCTGAGAAATAAGGTAACTTATGTATTTATTTTTATTTTATGATACAATAGCTCAAACTTTTCATTTAGATTGTTGAAAATGAAAGAATTCAGCAACAAATGAACATCCTCTCTTCACTAAGCAATGAGTATGAAGTTATGCCTTCGGCTGATTCGCGAAGCTTATTGCAAGTGAATCTATTTTCCAATAATAGATTTCCATTAAATTAAGGTACTTTTTCTCTGTCGTTTAATAATATTTAGATTGATTGCTTACTGTTAATTCCTTTTCGTTCTAACAGATGATAATGCTCGTCAGAACTGAATGATTGATGATGATTAAACTTTTTCTTAAATATTCTAATTGAGCTAACATTTAAAGTGGATCTGTCACCTACTTACTGAATTTATATTTCTTAATTTGATTCCAGTTCTTCTATATTTTGTTTTTTAATCTCATATGTACCACTAAAAACAATTGCACGGCATAAGATATGCTTAAGAATCCTTATGAAATTGTGAGTGTCATTGAAGTTACATATGAAGATTGTTTGCCATATTTTATATTGTATCACTGATTGCATTCTCGAGCACTCAAAAAGGATGAGACTAAAGTAATTTCCTCCTTAATTAATAGAACTTATAGATAGTATGTGTTATATACTAATTTTTAAAATAAAAAAAGAAGGAAAGGAATCCACTTGTCTCCTTCTATGTTCGGAGAATCGGGAGAAGCAAGTTGCAGACGATCTCCTCTGTCGTCCGCCAACGCCTCTTATTCCTTGGATCGAATCGAGCAATTTGCGATTTTTCCTCACGTGTTTCGTGCATTTCGTTTATCCCTTCAAATAGAGATGAGCACATTCGTTCCTTCTTCTCCACTAAGATCCTATAGCCAGAAGGTTTAATCGTCGTTCGTTAGAGGAGCTGTTGCCAAAGAGTCGGTTGAGCCCCTCTTCAACCACTGTTTGCTGGAGCAGCCGAGGTGGGGAGGACCTGCAAGGATCGAGTTTTGCTTTCTTTTTATGCCAGAGCTAGGGTAGAGCCAAGGTCGAACTTCTCTTGCCAAAGCTGATCTCTTTCTGGTCCCTATTCAAGCAAGAGCATATTATCGCATAACTATTCAAGCAAGAGCAGATTATCTGAAAGCTGGGTTTCCTAAACCTTTCGAAACCTTGCACTGGATGTAAACGACACTTTTGTAGGCGAACTAAGATGCTCTATCGTGTGTGCTCTATCTTTTGAGTGTTTTTCTTCCTATTGGCTCTCGGATTTACTAAAAAAGCAACAATGACTAACATGACATGCTAATGTACCACCGCTAAGGTCACAAATGATGCCATATCCCTATGATCAATTATAATATAAAACATATCACTAGTTTGTTGGGGTTGAAAATAAGTTTCATAATGTCATTTTCTTGACTAACCTTACCCATAGTGTAGATTACTTTTTTGCAATAGCTAGAGTAGGTTATTATTGTGTTTGGTGGAGACTCAGGTGCAACTCAAGGGGGTAAACTCAAGCGAGGTATGCTGAGACTTGAAGAAAATGGTATTGAAGCAAGCTGGAACTGGATGTGGTGAAGACTTAAGCTTATTGGAGTGGCCTTGGAGTATGCAATGGGTCAATGGAAAAGCTCAGAGTGATTTTGGGACCAACCGGATGCGAGCTAGATGTGAAGCTGGTCGAGACGAGCTAACGAATGCTGAATATCCTAGACTAGCTTGAGAGTCTGGCGCATGGGCGCACCAATGCGTCAGAGCAATGTCTCAGGATTTGCATTGAGTTGAAAGACAAGTACTTAGGCGCACCTAACTGCTAGAGATGTAACCCAACTTGAAGCCTGGGCATTTGAGCGCGCCAAGGCACCAACATATCAACCAAGGAATTGACTAGGTCGACTTTGGCGCTTGGGTGGGCCAATGTGTCGACAAATTGTTAATAGCGGAGCTGGACAAAGAGCCTAGTGCTTGGTCGCACCCAAGCACCATTAGCATCATCCAAGCAAAAACCAGAATAGATGCTTGGGTACTCAAGCGCTCAGTGTATTATCAGACAACTAAAGGAACTCGAGAGCTTGTCTCATGGGCGCGCACAAGTGCCCAGCGCCTAGAACTACAACCCAAGTTCCCAACCATTTGATGCGCCCAAGCATTAGTCGACAAATGCAAAATTCAGAAAGGATTTTGTGTGTAGAAGCTGGCCATTGTGACACATGGCATGACCAAGGGCGCACGTGCTGTATGTGGCCAACATCAATAATATTAGGGATAGGTGGAGGCTAATGGCCAGCTCCATTAAGCAGCTCCATTATATATATATATATAATTTTTTTTATTATTATTATTTTTAACAAAAATTTATTTTTGCGATAATTTTATTTCATACGAAGGAAAAGATACAAACTAAGGCGGGGAGGATACAAAATCCTAGATCAAACTAAAATTTTGAAGTCCCAAAAACAATAACCCAGGGTATAGTTGTGGCATCCCGCCCCTAAGAGGGGGCGGTCGCCACTTGGCAAACCCCTCATTTACCACTAGATAATGAAAAATACGAAAGCGAGGGATAAGCCCTTATGAAAAGCAGTAGAATCATTCACTAAATACATACATATTATTTAGAGTGCAGAAGCAAGTAAAGAATGAGTTTACATCCATTATATCATAATACAGAAAATAAGAAAAAATATGCAGCTCAGAATAAAGTAATGTAGTGAAAAGAAATACACAAGGTACCTGTATTATCACAGTATTTTTATAAGTTTGAACAAAAAAAAAAAAAACTCTCATCCTCACAAGCAAACAAATAAGGAACTAAAAGATCTTCAGTAGCAGGGCGCTATTCCTTCTGATTTAACCCCACTTCTAGTTTAGCCACCTCAAATAGCTCAGAATCTACCATTGTTGATTTTACAATGACAGGGCCTCAGCCAAAAGAAAAGAAAATCTGATTAGACATATTATCTAAGTACATTTTAGACTGGTTAATTTTATATATTAAATGATATCACAATTTGCTTATAACATTAAAGCAAATAAATATGTGCAACAAGATAAGAAAGAAACAAGGAAAGCTATAAATAATATATTTATACCTTAGCAAATAGTGAGATAAAAAGACATACATCAACCCAAATCTGCATTAAGATTAGGCAATATACATATATATATAAAATAAATCATAAGTACTAAAAAGAAAAACTCATCCTAACATGCTGATGATCATAAGGAATTATGCAAATTATCAGAAATTAAACTGAAGTGTAATACATATAAGTAAACAGAATCAATACCTAGCATCCTAGCATATATGTAAGCAAGTAAGCACTAAATTAAAGCTGTATATGACATGTTCAACGTAAAAAGGCAGAAAATACATATACAATAATTTTTAGTTATTTTACTTTACTCCTGTGGACACGTCCAGAAGTAGCTGAGGAGTGAAGCACATCTGTAAGATTGAGGTGGGTTCCCGAACCAGACACAACTCTTCTCAATGAGTATGTGATAGGTATCCTTATTTCTCCTTATCGCCTGTCCATTGGCAGTAATGTGTATACACAGTCTCCCGTCCAGAACATGAACCCAATGCAAGTGTTATTGTAACAACCCGAGTTGTTACTTTAGATAATTATGGTTAACCTTAAGTCTTAAACATAATTAGATGTGCTAATTAGGTCAATGCAGTCAACCTTTTAAACCTAGCACAAATCAGGAGTTAATTGGATTGAATCCTGATTTTTAGAAATCCGGAAAACCCTAGAAAGACCTATTTAAATTGACCTCCGATCGAAAAATGGACACCGCCATTGCGTTCCTTGACCCCAAATTAGCTTGGGGTGAAGTTTCCGTGTCAATCGGAAGTCGTCGAAATTTCGACGAATATTATAATAATAAAAATATCACGGAAATCGAGGTGACAAAATACTCGTCGGATCAAAAATCCGACTGCGTCATTGAATTCCTTGACCCCAAATTAGCTAGGAAAAACATGTTCAAAATTTTCTGAAATTTTTTCAAAAAAAAAAAAAATTATTTTTTTACTGTAGCTAACGGCGTGCCGTTAAGTACTTAACGGACCCGTCACTGTAGCTGACAGCACCGTCAATCTGGACGGCGCCATCTCAGCCGTTGGATCGGCCCAGATCCAACGGCTGCGGAGTCGTCTTCCTCGACGACTCCGCCCGCGTGACACGCGGCGGCCCGTCGCCATTTCTGGCCAATCCGGCCGCATCCAGGCTTCGGCGAGGTTGCCGTCTGGTCTATAAGACCTCGGCCTACGCCTAGGCTCCGAGTTTTCACCGATCGGAGCCCGGATCGAGCCGGAATCAAGCCCGGAAGTCAGCCTTTCTTTTCCGCCGAATCCTTCGCCGATCCGAACTTCAGGTACCCCGATCTCCCTCGTTTACCGTTCGATCGTTGCAAAAATTGTAGGATAGGTAGATCAACATGTCTTCTTCACATCCACCGTTCCGATCGGGCTAAAACCCACCCGATCGGGCGCACCAGGTCCCCGAAGTGGACTGGGTTCGGTCCGCCGAACACCCGTAAGGTGAAGGGTCACGCCTTCGGGTCGGGCCGGGCCGACCCGAGCCTGACCCGTCCGGGTCGGGTCCGCGTCAGCGCGGGTGGGGCCCACCCGGCCACGTGGCAGCCTATGGTCCCGCCACGTGTCAAGTGGGGGGCCCACCGCCCCGTCTGCCGGGCTGAGTCAGCAGCCCGTGGGACCCACAGTGCCACGTGGCAGCCTCTAGCAGTGCCACGTGTCAGGTGGGACCCACTGTCCAGTCCCCATGCTGAGTCAGCAGCCCGTGGGACCCACAGAGCCACGTGGCAGCCTCTGGCAGTGCCACGTGTCAGGTGGGACCCACTGCCCAGTCACCCGAGCTGAGTTAGCAGCCCGTGGGGTCCACTGTGCCATGTAGCAACCTCTGAAGGTGCCACGTGTCAGTGGGGCCCACTGTCAGTTAATTAGAAATTAATTAAATTAATATTAGTGTTAATTAATTACTGTTTAGCCCTAATTAATTACTGTTAGTGGTTAATTAAGTTAGGGTTAGTACTAATTACTTTTAAACAGTAATTTTAAATAAATAATTATAATTAAAGATCAATTAAGGATTAATTAACTGTTAATTAAATCTTAAACAGTAATTAGGATAATTAATTACTTTTGAATAGTAAAATTAATTAATTAATTAATTAATAATTAAATAGTGATTAATTAAATAAAAACTTTAAGAATGAACAGTAAATTTAAATAATTAAATATAATTAGAGATTAATTAATATTAATTAAACAGTAATTAGCACTAATTACTTTACTACAGTAAAATTATTTAATTAATTAATTAATAATTAAATAGTGATTAATTAAATAAAAACTTTATGAATGAATAGTAATTTTAAATAAATAAATATAATTAGAGATTAATTAAGATTAATTAAACAGTAATTAGCACTAATTACTTTACTATAGTAAAATTAATTAATTGATTAATTAATAATTAAACAGTGATTAATTAAATAAAAACTTTAGGAATGAACAGTAAAGTCATTCAATTTGAATAAATGAATAGTAAATTAATTCAAATTGTATTTTTGAATAGTAAATCTTAAAAGTTTAATAACTTTTTGTAGGATGATCCAAACATAGCCAATATGGGTCTTAAAATACTCAGAAAAATATTTAGGATCAAATGGCGTAATGTAAAATTTCGTTTCGGGGTACGCATAACGAGGTAGCATTTTAGAGCCTCTTTAAGACCCCATAACTTTTTACCTGATTATCGAAACATAGTCAATATTGGTCTTAAAATGCTCAGAAGAGCGGCCCCATCACCGTGGTAGTATTAGTTTTCCAATTTGGACATTAGGACAAAAAGTCAACTATAGAATTTAGAGTTGACTGTAGTGAAAAATGACCAAAATACCCTTGGACTTCAAATGGCCATAACTTGGTCAATTTAACTCCAAATCCAAAAATTCAAGAAGCTACCTAGTTTAGAATTTCAATGTCATCATTTTCACAGAAATAATATTTAGGATTTGAACCCTAAAATTTAGGGAAATGACCAAAATACCCCTAACATTATTTTAGCCATAACTCGGCTGTTTCTCGTCCAAATTGGACGTACTTACTGTCTATCTTCAAGTTAGACAGTAAGGAATTAGTTGGAGAAGATAAAAAGCAGTTTGAACCCCTAAATCAAAAGTTGATTGACCCATAAAGTAGTGGCAAAATAGTCATTTTACCTTAAAATTGGAAATGCGCAACTTTAGCCCTTAATTAAAATCTTAGAATACTAAGTTTAATAATGTAATCATATTAGTACCATGTAAGTAAATAAAACAAGTCATTAAATTGAATTCCAATAATTTTTTTTCCTAAGTCTTAAGCATCCCACCTTAAGGACCTTTCCTGAGAGTAGGACTAGATCATAGGTTAGTGTTCATTCATTGGGTAAATTGGGTTACCCTATGGGTGAAACCTTGGTTTTAGTAGTTTCTAGATATTATTTTGTTTTACAACCAATTCTGATTAGTTTATCTTTTAACTTTAGATTTAAGATAGGAGATTCATCCTATTAAGTTTGATTACTTAATAGGATCTGCCTTAACTAGTAGATCACTTATAGTATAAAACCTAGAACTTAGGTCTTATCCAGTTTGGATTATGTGATTAAACCTAAAATCTCATAGTGTTTAATCCATAATCTATAGGTGTAGAAGATCTTGATCAGATCTTAGTTAGAACGTCTAAATTCACAAAATTAGGACGTATGATTTATTTGTTTAATTCATAGTCGTCTATCTGATTGAACTAGATTGGAACCTGATCAGTTCCAATCCTTTTTAACTTATAAGGACGAATTTCTGAGTTACACTCGATAGTAGGAAAATGGTGATCCTGAACTTGTGTAACTTGGAATAGTTAGCTAGTTAAGTAGAAAACAAATAATATCATCATATTTAGTCGAGTCCCTTGCTTACTTGTTATTTGTTGCTACGCATACCTTGTAATTTTGTGCCTTATATTTTCTTTGAACATATCATATAAGACATTTGATGCATAAATAAAATGTTAGGAAATTATGGAGACTCCTTAGATTCCTTATGAAAATATTAAAGTAAATAAGTGAAATGATAATGATTTGATGTGATTGAGCTGCCTCTCAGTGTTCTTTTGATCATACCGAATGTTGCCCTAGCCGTATCGTGCTAGGAGTTGCCCTAGCCGTACTGTGCTAAGATATTTCGGTATGATAGTTGGTGACCTAACTGTATCGAGCTAGGAGTAGCCCTAGTTGTATCGTGTTAGGGCCATATATGTGACTGTTGTTGGCTTAGTCGTATCGAGCTAGGAGTAGCCCTAGCCGTATCGTGCTAAGATCTTCAGTTTCTTTTGGCGAGCTAGTGTAGCTCTTTTATGTATGGCAGTTGATGTATTATAGTTTTATATGCAGTTGTGGTTGTTTCAGTATATTCTTTTTCAGTCAGCTATTTCCTTGTACTGCTTTATATATATCTAAGATGTAGAATCTTGTTGCTATATGTATATATCACTGCTGAGTTATTCATTTTTAATTAGCATGTTATTTTTATTGATCACCAGCATGTTTAGGATGTAGAATTTTTCTTCCAGCATTATTCAATTATATTTACACTTATATGCCTTTCCTTGATTACTTATTATGCGAGGCATGCTTCAGCCTCATTTCTTTGCCTTGTTTATACTATAGAGCATAGTCTATAGTTTGCCTTTTTACTTGTGTTGCTTATTGCTCCTGTATTTACATATCATGCTTAGAAGTAAATGGTAAAATGATGATATTATATAATCTTATTAAAAATTTAGCTTAAAATGTACTTAGACAATTGTCTAACCAGATTTTCTTTTTTTGGCTGGGGCCCTACATTGTGAAACCGACAATGTCAGGCTTAGAGCAGTTTGAGGAGTCTGCACCCGAGGAGGAGCCTTACTTAGAGGAGGTGCAGCAGTTGGGGCCAGAAGATATCTAGTCATTTACTACTTGTGAGGATGAGTGGATTTTGAATATTTATTTTGTTAAATTTTAATTAATGTAATAATACAAGTACCTGTGATTGTGTGTTCAGATTTCACTATGCTACTTTTCTAAGTTATATTTTTCTTCTTATATATATTATGATGCTTGGATGTCATTTATTTATCGCTTCCGCACTCTATATTTTTACTTATATAGTGACTGCTTGATTGATTCTGAGTTAACCTTTCTCTAATCAGGTGGATTGTGGAGTTTATCCTAATCCAATGCTAAGTGAGGGGTTAACCAGAGTGACACTCCACCCTTAATCTAAACCTATTGAGGGTTAAGGGTGAGGGTCGCCACAGTTATCCTAATTTCTTATATTTTTATTTCACACATCAAATTATCTTATATGACATGTTCAATATAAAAAGGCTCAAAATATAAGGAATACAAAGTACAAAGTTCAATAATAAGCAAGTGACACTATTAAATACAGTTGATATTTATTGTTATTTAATTATCCATTCTAATTATTCTAAGTTTATACAAACTCTGGATCTCCAACACCCTTCTATCAAGTATAAACTCAGATTAACAGCCTTACAAGATTAAAAGCAATTAGAACAGATCAACTCATAATAGAATTCAGTCAATTATGCTTATAAGTTAAGTAATTAATCAACACGTCCTAATTAATGAATTTAGACGATCCAAACCAATCTTGATTAAGGTAACCCGAGATTAAGGGATTAAAAAATAAACTTTAAAATTGGTGTTTAATCACTTAATCTAAAGGTGACCCTAAAGGCTAATGTTTAAATCCCAAACCTTCCCAATACTACAAGTTAGACTATCTTATTAAGCAAAGTCAAGCTTAATAAAATAGATCTCTAAACTTAGACTAAAGTTCAAATACAAAATAATTGTAATAAAGAATAGAATATATAAACTATTAAAAACCAAGGTTTCATCCATTGAGTAACCCATTTGCTCAATAAATGAATTCTAACCTAATTTTTATTTCTAATTCCAAAGGAAAAGATCATATGGTTAAAGGAAAATCTTAAGAAAATTATTATAGAATGACTTAATATTAAAATGAGTAATTTAAATGCTGATTGCTAAAATTAATGTTAACTATCTTTAATTTTTGATCTAAATAACTTATGGAAGGCCTAATGTGGACTTAAACCCATATTATGAGACTTATTAATTTACTTAGGAATTTTTGAGCTAAATATTGAGGTTTTCATTATATATCAATTTAATGAGTCTAACCCTTCTAAATTGATCCCAAATTAGTTATATTATTGATTTTAATGATTTAATTAAGATTCTAAAGTTAAGAACACTTAAACCTAAATTTGGGCAAAATGATCGTTTTGCCCCTACTTAAGAGTCTAATATATAACTTTTCAATTTAAGATTCTAAATTATAATTTATTAATACCAAATGATTTCTTACTATTTAATATGAGAATAGACAGTAAGTATCAAATTTGGACAAGGTTTAAGCATTGTGAGCTCAATTTAAGAATCTTAGCTCATAGGGTAATTTGGTAATTTTACCTAATAAAGTCTGAAAATTTAGTCAGTTTATTAATATTTATTACCTAAGATTTTATTGAGTTCAAGAACACTAAATGCTGAGGTCTATTGGTTAAGTAATAGCTAAAACAAATTTGGAGTTTAAGAATGTAATTTAGGAGTTTTAGGAAAGGTCTAACTACCTAGCTTTCTCAAATGATGTTCAAATTTAGCAAATTTAGAGGCTATAGGTTTCCTATAATATGATGAGTGCAATGACTAGAAGTAAACCTAATTTGAACTTCATTTGATTAAATTATGAGCTAATTAAGTTCTAGGATAATTAGGGCAAATTAGAAAATCTAATCATCAAAATCTAAATTTTTTATAGTTTACTATTAGTTAGGTTCTCCTGATCAAAATGATATATTAGATGACCTAATTTGAAGCTAAATTGGCTAAGTTATGGCAAAATAAAATTATATGTCAAATAGGATAATTAGTGAGGGTACCCAAAAGTTATTAGTCAAATTTCAAGTCAAACAAGAAAATTAATATTGTCACCACATTACTGACATTTTCTTGATTAAAATGAGACATATATTGACTATGTTTAAATTAGCGGGTACAAAGTTATGATTGTTTGAAGTTTTCTAAGGTATTGAACTAAGTGAGATGTTCTAAAATCTCATTATGTTAAATATGCATCATACTGGAAATCTGATGTTACCATATTATTCCTCTCATTTTTTTAAGTAAAATGAGATATATATTTAATATATTTGGATTAGTAGTTTGAGAGTTATTGCAACGACCCAAAGTCGTTACTTTACAAATTAGGTTAAAACCCGCCTTAGAAATTAGGATTCTGGAGAATTTTAAATTAGGGCAAACAAAAATATCATAGGTAAGAATTATTTTAAAGATCAAAGTGTCCTAGTTTGAAAGAAATCCGAATAACGGAAGCTCTCGTTTTATTTCCTAAATTATTTAAATTCTAGAAAAATCTTAAACATTAAAATACATGCCCGAATTTATCATTTTCAATGTTTTTATGATCAGTATATTATTTAAAGGTTGCTCAAAAAGTTTCATCAAATTCTGAACGCCGGTTTGATCGTGGTTAATTTTTAAAGTTCTTAAAATCAAAAATTAATATAAAATAAAATATTACTTCGAATCGAAAATTTTTGACGTGATGGTGTTCATAATGCCATAACACACTTCAGTGTCAAGTTTCATCGCATTTGGACGCCAAACAGTGGAAAAATGCGATTAATTCAAATTTAAGTAGTTTTAAAAAAAAATTCTTAAAGTATTTCTCTTTCCTTCATCCCGCCCCCCCCCCCCATTCCTGCAATCAAGTCCCAAAAATCAGCCGTAACTTTCGCTAAAACATGTGGCCTTTAGCCCCATAATGGTGCTAAATGCACTATTATCCCCTTATCACATCCCTCCTTCTCTATTAAAACCCCCTCTCTTCCCCCCATTCTCCTCCCCACATAGCCAACTCTCTTTTTCCCCATAGCTGATCCCAGCCTTAACCAGCTCCCCATTCCCAGCCGGCAGCCCCCTGCCAAGTCTCCAGCAACCTCTCCTCCTCCCACAGCCAACAGCTCCCTCTCTTCTCCTCTTAAACAGCAGCTCCCAGCCCCAACTAGCAGCCGGCCAGTAGCCAGCCACCACCTTGCCAGCCCACAGTAGCCCCACAGCCCTCCTCAGCCCTGCCAGCTCTTCAACCCTTAGCCCACAGCAGTCGGCCAGCAGCCAGCTGCCACCTTGCAAGCCAATAACAGCCCCACATCCCTCCTCCCTCAGCCTCACAGTAGCAGCAGCCCCTCCTCTTCAACTGCCAGCCCTTCTCCCTCAACCTCACAGCAGCAGCAGCCCCTCCTTCTCAGCTGCCAACCCTCCCCCTCAGCCATACAACAGCAGCCAGCTGCCACCTTGCTAGCCCACAGCAGCCCCACAGCCCTGCCAGCTCTTCAGCCCTCAGGCCACAGCAGCCAGCTAGCAGCCAGCTGCCACCTTGCAAGCTAATAGCAGCCCCACAGCCCTCCTCCCTCAGCCTCACAACAGCCCCCTCTTCTCCTCTACAACAACAGTCCTCTCCGCCCTATAGCAGCAGCTAACTTCTCTTCTCAGCCCTACAGCAACAGCCATCTTCTCCTCAGCCCCATAACAGCAGCAGCCAGCTCCCATTCCAGCCCCTACCAGCTTCTCTACCAGCCCCACAACAACTCTTCCCTCAGCCCATAACAGCCAGCAAGCTGCTAGCTTCCTCCGCAGCCCCTACTAGCCCCACAGCCCTCCTCCAACCTCCAGTCCTCTTTCATTTTCCAAGCAATCCTAATCTAAGGTAAGAAATGGAAAAGAAAAGAACTGAAATTTTTCCTTTTTTGCTTAATCATAAGTATGATAATAATACATAATAATATTAACATCTCAAATACATCGTTCACATTATCATAATAGATAATAATGAAAATGTAAATAAACATGTCTATTATATTTCTAATCAATAAATTTATTTCTACTTTTATTCTTTCATAACATTAATATGATAAGATTACATAAAATGACTAAATAAAGACTTATATCATATGAGAATATGAAAGAATAAAGACAAAAAAGAAGAATGTACATCCTTAAAAAGAAATAATATTCTTTAAATCATTGGCTAAATTCTAACATATCAGAAACTTAAAATGCAGATTGAGCGAACTTTCACTCATCCAAACTTAAAGGATAAAAAGTACCCAGTATATGAAAAGTATTACATTTTATATTATTAATACTGCTTAGCTTTTAATTGCTTTGAGTCAAAATTTTAATTTGAAGCTTGGTTGGTTGTTTGGAACCAATGTGACAACATTCGTGGCTAGTTATTAGAAAAATGATATTAGTAACAGCATTCGTGGCTAATTACTGGAAAGAAGACATCAGTAATAGCATTCATGGCCAGTTACTGGAAAAATGACATCAGTAACGACATTCGTAGCTAATTACCGGAAAAATGACATCGGTAATAGCATTCGTGGGTTGTTACTGGAAGAAGACATCAGTAACAATATTCATGGCAGGTTATTGGAAAAACGACATCAGTAACCTACATTTTTGTGCTAATATCTTTTTGTAAGAAATCAATTATTTTATTTGCGCTTTTACCTTAATATTTTTCCTGTATCTCTTTCGCAAATCACATAATGCTATTATAAAATGTAATACTGCATTGATTACTGTGGCACTTAGAGTACTCTCTAATTAATGAGAATTCCAATCCCAATATTATTTGTTGTACAATACCAGATCAGGTACTTCTTGAAGAGCTTAAGTAAGAACCCTAATGCTTAAAATTTTCAATCTATAAATGATCTACGACGACGCTGTTTTTGCTTATATTTTATATTATATTTATTTTTCGCTTTTGTACGAGGAGTACGATGTCAGATCTTGTAATATAAATTTTGAAATAAATGAGAAATGTCTTATATTTTTATGTGTCATTTTTCTTTCATTACTCAATATGATCCTGCGGTAAGTGAATACCCGATGTCAGAATAGTTTTTGCTGAACCAGCATCTGGATATCACAATTATAGGTGTTTAAAGTTTCTGTAATTAATTTAATCTTAATTATTCTAACAGAATTAATTGAACCTCACTGATTTATTTAAATTAAATTAATCTTTATATTTCTATCGATGACGGGGCCCACAGATGCAGCTGAACCGACAAGATGGGGCCCAGATGCATATGTGGCACGACAAGAGTGGATAAGAGCGATGACGGGATAGAGGCGAGACCCACCCGGCGCTGTCTTGGATGGACAGTGGGTCCCACAGATCTCCAGCAGCATATATGAATGCATGTGCGAACGCGGGTCGGGCATGGGTCAACCCGGTTCGACCTGAACCCTCCTT
This sequence comes from Gastrodia elata, assembly GCA_016760335.1. Taxonomy (NCBI): domain Eukaryota; kingdom Viridiplantae; phylum Streptophyta; class Magnoliopsida; order Asparagales; family Orchidaceae; genus Gastrodia; species Gastrodia elata. The sequence goes on from CM028676.1 coordinate 45,439,572, forward strand.
CGCCTCCGCAAGGAACCCGAGCAGGGTGACCTAGGGCTCAAGAAACAACGCCCTTCCCGATGGTGATAGGGCTCAGTTCACACGGCCGAGGTCAGGTCTCGACGAGACCTACTCGATAAGAGTTGAACTGCTCATTTAAGTTATTGAAGCCGCGAGATAATGACAACTCTAGGAACTAGGGTTCAAGATGAAGGAATGGTAATGGTTTGTACTATGGATAAAAATCCAAATGCGATCGATCAAACTCGTTTGAGTTCAATATGATCCACTCAATCGTTAATCAATAGTATGCAATAATATTTCGAACAAAGATCAAACTATTTGACTGATAGATGAGAGAGATTGGGTACCTAGAAGATGAATGTCAAGAATTTCATGTAGCAGACAAAGGACTTCCGTAAGCTCCTACTGGGATTCAGATTGCCCAAACCATGCTAGGATGGCGATGGGGAGTTTTAATGGAGCTTGGCGGAGCTCGCAAGGCTGCAGCGGGGCAGGGTTGGCTGCGACCTGCGGCAACGCGACACGCGGAGCCCTAGGGCTTGCGGTCGAGGGAGGCGACACGCTCACTGCTGATCTGATGATCAAACGGCTTGAATCAGCTGTCATATCCTGACGGCAGGTCCCTAACGGCGCAGCTTAAGCGGACGACATCGTTAATGGAATTTATTTAATAAATTATTTTAATTACTAAATTCTAATTTCTTAAATTAGAATTAAATTTTCAAATAGCTTCCAAAAATTCCCAAATATTCACCCCTAACTAATCAAAGGGTGGGAAATGCAGCAATGAAGTTGGATTTCTATTTTGAAGAGTATTTAATTTTCATATTTTTCGGGGTATTTGAATATATTAAAATATTCGACGAAATTCCAATGACTTCCAAATGCCTCCAAACTCCACCCCTAACTAATTTGGGGGAAATGAACGCAATGACAAAGTTTGATTTTTGATTTGAGGTCAAATTAATTAGGTCAATTTTTAGGATTCTTGAAATTTCTAAAATCAGGGTTTGATTCATTTGACTCCTAATTTGGACCAAAACTTCATGGTGATATCCTAATGACTATTTAAGAGTGTTAGAGTCAAAATTAAGACTTGGTTTAGTTCTAATTAGCTAGGATAACAACCTTAGGTTATTATAATAGCTAAAAAGATTCCCCACATAAAAGAAAAATAAAAGACCTAAAATAAAAAGAAGAGTTCATAATATTAGGCAAAAGGACATGACTGAGGAGAAGATAAATAATAATAGCATCGTCGCGATGATGGAAGAGTAAAACGCACAAATCATAATACACAATAGATGCAGGCTGCAGCTCAGAGTAATTAGCCGCAAGAGGTTCCATCAGATTGGCTGAAAAAATTGCATACGTCACACAAAATAGAGTCCTATTGACATTCAGAGGTTTCAGAAGCCACGAGGAATCAACCGATAGATTACAATTATACCTGAGGCTCAAGTCATCATCAGTGGTATGGAAGTGCAATTCTACCAAAATGAAAGAAGAGTCCATCCCACTGATGGCAAAATTACTGCTAAAAGTATAAAAAATATAATGGTAAGGGAATAAGCCACCCAAGAAACTAAGATCTAAGTATGGGATCGTATTCGTAGACTTTGAGCATATGTTGAAAACACAAGGTTTCAGCTCAATGAGATTAGACATAGAATTTTAAATTAAAGCATTATTATTAGAATTGAAATCACCCAATAGGGGGTCAAGAGAGGGCCTCAGTAGTACCCAGAGGAGTGCAGTAATTATTAAGAGAATGGAAATACAAGCTATAGCCATATTGTCAGATTAGAGCAGTCTAAAAAATAAAGATGTAAGCCATAGTGAGGGTAGAACTTGAGCTCAAATAATAAATTATATCAAGTTTAACCATATAATTTTGAGTATTAAAGTTGATCAGCATGCCATATAGAAGTAGAAAGTAAATTAGAACTGCAACCACCAGCAAAGTGAAAACCCCAACTTTTAGGGTACCTGCAAAAGCAATAAAGCTAGAAATAGCAAATCTCCAAACTGCCAGAATTAGCCAAAGAGCCCAGGAGTTGCTTAGCTAATAGAAGGAAACACCAAGACCAGCAAATAACCCAATGGAATCCATAGTTGGCAAAGTTATAAAAAAATGTGTTTAATGAAAAGTGCATTAATCTTGTCCTTGAGATTGTCCCAAGTAAAGCTATTATTAGGATAAAATTTAATGGTGTTATGGATGCTAACAACCATGGATTAAATGATCTTATTGGAATTCATGGGGATATTAGAGTGTTTAACTTTATTTCGAACATCCCAAATATTCCAGAGAGTAAAAGTAAGAGAAGTTGACCAATATGGAGATTTTTTGGAGAGTTCACCTTCCATCTATTTAAGAAAGAATGAAGATTAACATGGATAGTTGAAGAGGTAAGCAGAGTTCTCCAGACATCTTGAGAAAGGTAGCCCTTAAGGAAAATGTGAATAATAGTTTCTTGAAACTGACATCATTGGTATTTAGATGCTAATTGGTATCCCATGGGTTGCAAAATTTCATCGATTCAATAAAGCTTTTGAGAACCCACCAAACAAAGAAACTGATAAGAGTATAAATGGATTTGTGTGACATCCAATTCAGAAAAGAGCTGACATTGGTGGGCTTGCAATTTTTCCAAGCTTTAGAGAGTTTATGGGAATTTGAGTCACACATGGGAGAGTTAGAAATCTTGGTGTGATGTAAGGTGGGATGGAGACAAGTATTGTAATTGGCCACCTCTTTGGGAAGAATAGAGTGAATAAGCTTAAGATTCCAACAATAGGTATTGAAAAAAATGTCCCCAAAAGTGAGGTTGGGAAGAGGAAAATTATATATTTCACTAATTAAATCAAGTTCTTTCCATTTGTCAAACTAAAAGAACACAGAGGGATCAAGGGTTTCCCAAGAAATAGTGTTTTCAATGTGATTTCTAGAGTTGAGCATTCTTTTCTAGGTTTAGGAGTTAGTAATTCTATTTTTGACCAAAGAAGGATGAGTGGAGGCACAGTACTTGCCTTGATAATAGAAGTTAAAAGAGAATTGTAAGTATGGAAATTCCACCACTGTATGATATAGAAAGCCTTATGAAAGGAATCAAAGCTTCGCATGCCAAGACCAGCTTCATTAGTCAGGAAGATGATTTGATTCCAGGCACACCAAATGAGTTTGGAGCCTTTGCTGTGAACCCAAAATAATCTGTTGAAAATTTTATTAATCCTAGTCATAACTTGAGAGGTTAGAGATTTAACTTCCAGCCAGTATAGAGGAATGATGCTGAGAACGTACTTTGAGAGAATAAGTCTTCCCCCTTGAGAGAGGAATTTGTGTTCCCAACCACGAAGCTTCTAGAAAATACTTTCCAATAAATCTTTGTAATAGATGTTTTTATTATGACTAGAAAATATGGGAATCCCAAGGTAGTGAAGGGGAATTTACCTCTTTAAGGCCAAACAAGTTGGAAACCGCATTGCTTTTGTGAAGGGGAAATTTGCCTTTGAGGAAGAATTGGGACTTGGAAACATGATTTTTAATCTCGGATCTTTTTCAAGGGAGGTAAGAATGGTTTTGATCTTGTTTATGGATTGAGGTCACCTTTCGAGAAAAGAATAAGATTGTCAACAAAGGCAAGATCAGAAACCATGAATTTCCCCCAATGCTATAATGAAGTTTATGATCATTAAGGAACATTTTATTGATGTTAAATGATCAATAGTTCATGGAAAGTATAAAAAGGAGGGGAGAGATGGGATCTCCTTGATGAAAACCTCTAGTAGAATGAAAAAAACCTCCAGGAAGGCCATTTATAAGAATAGAAAATAAATTAGTATAGATCTAAATTTTAATTTTGACCACAAAAGGGTCATTGAAGCCATAGCTTTTGAAAAGATTGAAGAGGAAGTTCCAATTAAGTTTATCAAAGGTTTTTTTGAGATCAAGTTTAAGAATCTGATTGTGACCCCAACATTTATTTGTTAGGCTATAAAAAGGCTCTTAAGCCGTAAGAATGTTATCTTGATTTTTCCTCCCATGAATGAAAGCATGTTGGTTGGGTTCAATGAGTTTATGAAGCATGGTTTGTAATTTGTTAGCTAATATTTTAGTAATAATTTTTTTGAAGGTGGAACAAAGGCTGATAGGCCTAGCCTAAAATCAGACCACCAAAATTAGCTTTATTTATTTTAGGGATAAGTGAGACCATAGTGAGATTGAAAAATTGGCAAGCGGATGTTGAAGAATAATTCAATAATGCCATTACAGATGTCTTCTTTAATAAAGTGTCAAATTTTGTAATAAAACTATTCAGGAAATCCATCAGAACTGGGGCAAATGTTAGATTTGAGACTTTTAATAACCTCCCAAATTTCCTTGGAGGAGGGTAACATATTAAGTAATAGATTGTCCTCATCATTGACACAAGGAGTGGGAAACTCAAGAGAGGAGGTATGAGGATATTGAGAGTTAGGGTTAAGAATGTCTTTGTAGTAATTAATGGCCAAGTGATTGAGAGCATTGTAATTGGTAAAAATCAAACCATAAGTAGAGATAATTTCGTTGATCTGATTAATATGCTTTTTTTTATTGACCCAGTTGTGATAAAAGGCAGAGTTCCGCTCCCCATTAATGTTCCAGTTAAGGCTGCATTTTTGTTTCCAAAAAAGTTCAATGTCATTATGGGTATGGATAAAATCTGCTTTAGCTTTGTTAAGAATAGAACGATTATGAATAGTATCCCAATTTTCATAAATACCTTGAAAGTTGGAGACAAATTTTTATAGCTTTTCAAGGTTCTGGAAGATGTTGCTCACATAAGTTTTGTTCCATATGCTAAAAGCCTTACGAAGGTTTTTGAAATTTTCCACAAGACGGACCATACCATAAAGCCCACAATGATTATTCCAAGAAGAAGATATGATCTTAGTACATTCATGCCTTTCCAACCAGAATAACTAAAATATGAAAGATTTTGGTAAGGAGGAGGGCATATTCGTGGCAGCAAAAATAATAAGCTTATGATCAGATCTCGTAGAGTTAATGGAGAAGTATTTTTAGATTGGAGAAGGCATTACAATAAACATTGTTTATAAGAAAATGATCAAGGTGAGCAAATCTTTTATCAGAGGACTAGGTGAAAGGAGAACCGGAGTATTTAAAATCATCGAGTCCATAGTTAAGAATAGTAGAGCTGAAATCAAAGGTGGAGCCATGATGCTGACTAGCATAGCCTTTTTGTTAATTTTGATTGAGAACAGCATTGAAGTCCCCACCCACAATCTAGGGAAGGTTGAAGGAGTTGAAATTTCAAACCTTAAGGTGTTGGCATGAACAAAAGTAGCAACAAAGGTTAAATCATTGCTGGAAAATTTCATTTGAATGGCTTGATCACATTGAGAGATGATTTCGGCATTTCAAAGATTGACAAAACAACTCAAACTTTGTTAGAATTAGAGGTGCAACAAAAATTGAGGTTGATGTGGTGACAAATAGTAGAGGAGAGATTATAGCCAATTTTAGGTTCAAAAATAGCAACAATATTAATTTTGTTTTCATAAATGATATATTTTAATCTATTCTTGGAGGAGGCATTACCAAGGCCTCTAATATTCTAACACATAATATTCATTTATCAACGATAGATGACCTGCTAAAGGGCATCTGGCAAGTTGAGTTAAATCTAGATAAACGAGTATTATTTTGTTAATAATTTCATTATTATCATCCATTAGGATAGAGAGAGATTTATACATATTTTCTTGCGAGATGCCTTTCCTATTTTTGTTGGAAATCAAACCTGTTTTGATTTTGTATGTACTTTTGGGAGGGGAGAAGCCTAGCTTATCCTCCATATGTTCCTTCTAAAATTTGTGAGTATCCCTGCAAGTAAGAGGCTTAATTAGGAAGACATTAGAGACAACATTATATAAATCAATGTCATTATTATTTAACATATACAAGTGATTAGGGTAGAAAAGTTTCTGCTTAATCTATTTTTGAAAGTTGGATCAGAATCGGTGATAGGGGAACTAGTTGCATTGATAGAATCAAACTCAGGTTTGAAAACACCCGCTATACTGTAGGCTTCAATAGTAGTTTTATCAAGATTGCTGCCATCAATTGTGAGAAACTTTCTTGTATTATCAGGTAAACAAGTAATACATGTTACACTATGAGATTTATCATGACTATAAGCATCATGCGCAGTTTTCATATCTAACACGTTAGTAGATGAAGCGATGTAAGTAACAGCTTCATTGAATTGAACATATACATTTTCCTTGAGCCTACTGGTGTAGGTCTACGAAGGAATATTACTTATATTTTGCATAGAGGCACTCAGAGTGTAAGGGATAGTTTCATTACAAGGAGACTCAATTATAATGTGTGCATCTAATGATGTTGTGACATTAATATTATTCATTACATTTTAAGGGATAAGGTCACCCACTTTCTCTTGATTAGAAGCAGCATGCCCAGTTGCAGTATTGTAACAACCCAGGTTGTTACTTGGCTCAATTAAGACTAATCTAAGTCTTAGTTAAGGTTCTAAGTCATTAATTAAGTAATTTAGAATTCATCTCTGAAACTTAGGTCAAATCAGAAGTCAACTGAGTCAAACCAGAAATTCTGGAAAATCCCAAACCCTAGAAAATTAACTTTTTATCTTAGACCTCAAATTGAAAATCTGACTTCGCCATTGCGTTCAGAACACCCAAATTAGCTATGGGTAAAATTTTAGATGCATTTGGGGGTCATTGGATTTTCGATTAATATTTTAATATTATTTAAATATCTGAAAATTTAAATAAATAAATACTCGTCAGATCAAAAATATGATCACTCCATTGCGTTCATCACCCCTCAATTAGCTAGGGGTGATTTATTGGAAATTTTCTAGATAAAATTAATCATATAAATTTAATTAAGAAATTTGTAAAATTTAAATTTAAATTCTAATATTTTATTAGTACTTAACGGCGTCATCTGCCTTCTCTTCACTGTTAATCCACGCAGCTAACCTTCTAACGGTGATCGTATGTTGTTCGATCTTAGATCGAACGGCTGGTAGCTTTCGTTTTGGATCCTCCGCGTGTCGGGATCCCGAGTGAACGCGCGTCGCCCCGAGCACCAGATGGCGATCTCGCCGCTTCAAACAGAGGGGATGGATAGCATTTAGATAAAAGCTTCGAACATTCAATTCGGCATTTTGGAAAGATCATCCGGAAGAAACTGAACAACCTACAGGCGAAAATCCTAAAACCCATTTCCTACGATCGATTAGGTACTTCACTTCTATACCTCCATTATCTCCTTCGTTTTGCTTTTAATTGCTATTTTAGTTGTTCGAATTGTAAACATCATTGTATATGAACCTACTCGACAATCAAACCAGTTTAATTGCATTCAATTCGATCGTATTAGGCGGTCTCGTCGCACCGTCGTTCGTATACCTATAACTAGGGTTGCTCTCAGTCGGCTGTTCAGGCCATCTCAAGCCAAGGTTCGACCATCTTTGAAAACTCTCGTCGCGTCCTACTCATGGCCGTGTAGGCCGGCCTCTGTTGAGGCCGATTGGACCTCTAAATCGCGTGCCCTAATCCTTTGCACGCGAATGAAGAAGAAGGCGATGTCTGCGTGGCATCTTGCGCTGAGGAGGTGGGTCCCGCAACACGTGTTTTCCGCAAGGCGTATGGTGGGCCGGGCTCTGTCAAGTTGAGTCAGCAGTGTGACATATTATTGTCATTTTCCTACAGTTAATCATAGTGTAATATACATATATAGGTATATAAATAGATGTAAACATATATGTGTTACTTATAATATATATACTAAAGTATATTCATTACATAGATGTATATATATGTAATCATATATGGGACTAAATTATTGATAAATTATAATATTTGATTATTTAAAATTAAACAATAATATTTATGTAATTAATTAATTCAGTTAATCGTCAAACTATAAGTATTCATAACTTACAAAATATATGTCCAATTTACACAAATAAATATACCAAATTGATCAGAAAAATCCAATAAATTTATTGGAACTATCAAATTTTCATTCGAAGTAATATATCACATAGTGAAATTTCAGAATACTTGAATATTCACAAAATGTCACAAATCTTATTTAGCTCATAACTTTGTGTAGATTGATCTAAATATACCCAATATGGGTCTTAAAATACTCACAAAATCCTAAGGATCATTTTAGCAGGGTTAGCTTTGCTGTTTGGATTAGTTTGAGCCTAATCACATTTATGACCTAACCCTAATTACCCTAATTAGACCTAGAACTTCAATTGACCATAACTTGGTCAATGGAGCTTCAAATTTAATGATCCAAATATCAATTTAGATCAGAAGATCCTAATTAACAATAATCTATAAAAATATTTAGGATCTAACGGTTAGATTTGTTAATCACCCTAATTACCTAAAACTTGATTAGTAAACATTAGCCAATTTAATAATCCAAATTGAGTGATTTAAGTTTCAGAGGACTCATAGAACCATTTAGAATCAATCTATAAGGTTGGATTAGTGTTTGAGTGATTAATTTTGTTAATCACTCACTAATCACCCTAAACCCTAATTAGGTTTTAACTTAGTCAAATTAGATCCAAATTGAGCCTACCATATGTCATTGAAATCAGTGGACTATTTGTAAACCATAGCCACTGATTTTGCTTAATTTGGACACTAATTGGAAAAGTTAGGATTTTTGACCCATATTTAAGGATTCTTTAATCACCTTTAAACCCTAGATCTTGTATTAGCCATAACTTGGCCAATACTTATCAGAATTTAGCAAATTTAGATTCTATGGAAAGATTAGATAGTAAAGAACAATAATCTAAAGGAAAATTTAACTTTCACTTAGTCAAATTACTAATTTGCCCTTATGAGTTAAATTTACTAATTTGATCTCATATGGCTTAATAATCACCCAAAATTAATCTAGTTGCTGTCTAATCTTACATTAGACAGTAAGAAATACTTTCCAAAAGAAAATTTTTGAATTTAAGTCCTAGATCAAAATTTGATCTTTTGGACCCTTGAGAAGGGGCAAAATGGTCATTTTGCCCAAATGTAGGGTTTAGCCTTTAAAAGCCCTAAATTCAGTTTCTAATTACTAAAATCAGTAAATAGAATGATTTAGAACTAAAATTAATCAAATTCAAGTCTAAATTAGATTTTGATTAAAATCTCAAAATTTGCTCCTTAAGTAAATTTCTAAGTCCTAAGAGAGTGTTCTTCTTCTTTAATCACTCTTAGATTATACTTTAGGTTTTATAACATTAGTTAGGATATGTGTCTTGAGAGATACTCTTAGTAATTAAGAGCCTTAATTCTTAAGATTAGGAATAGATCTTAAGTTAGAATTCATCTATTGAGTAAATTAGGTTACTCAATAGGTGAAACCTTGAGTTTTATAGTTTATAGATTTTCTTAGTTTATTAAATGATTATTTGATCTTTAAACCCTAGAATTAAGAATAGAGAATCTATCCTAATGAATTGATTTATCATTAGGACTTGCCTTAACTTAATCTGTGAGATTTGGGTTCTAAACCTTAGACCCTTAGATTATACCTTTAGATTAAGTGATTAGACCCCATCATCTGGAGTCAAATTCTTAATCTTTTCATCTTGATTTGGCTAATCAAGATGAGGTTGGGATGAAATAAATTACAAAATTAGGTCGATGATTTATTCACTTTAACCAAATGGTCGTCTTTTGATTAAGTTATAATTAGGACGTGACCAGTCCTAATTATCTTCAACTAGTAGGATTCGTGATTCTAAGTTACAGAATGTGTAAGAATTGATGATTCTGAAACTTATGTAACTTAGAGTAGATAGAGCGAATACAGTAGACAACAACGGATATCGCCTGTATTTTAGATAGAGTCTCTTGCTCACCTTGAATTGATGCTTTGCATACCTTGTTTTGAGCCCCTTACCTTGTACACATATATTGGACATAGGATATTTGATAAATATCTCATGTTAATTTTGAATTGCATACATATCATTCATGATTGATCGATGTTTTCAGTTTTTCAGAAAGTTGTGGCTTAACTAGTATGCCTCTCCAATCCTTGAGTTCGGCATAGCACGCTAGTTTGTTACTGTCGGAAAGTCTATCCATACCTGGTTGAAATAATTCCCAGGATGGTGAGAAATAGATTTTGTGCTCTTTAATCAGGATTGGACATGGTGAGTACTAGTTGAGAGTAATTTTGGTAAGGTGTAGCTTGATTAGTATACCTCTTCGATCAACTCGTTCGGGGTCGGCAACCTTTCGAGGGTTTAATGTCCGACAGTCTATTGGCCATGCCTAATCCATAGGATAGGATGGATAGACTCTCATCCTACTGACTGTAGAGTCAGGATTCTGATATGGATATACTAATTTAAGTACACTTACATTCAGATCTGTCTTAACTCATCAGGTTAAGAGTTTTCAGTGATGTTCATTCCAGAGTTTCTTAGCTCATCAGGCTAAGATTTGCTGAGTATGTTTTCAGTTTGGGTGACTTAGAAGGTCACTGGAGTTCCGTTTTCAGTTACTGTTTTACTTGTATATTCTGCGTTATAGCACTATTTTACTTACAGCTTTCCTGCACGTGTTATATATATTTAGGATGCTAGTTTTACTTACTGTTTTTATATGCTCACCTAGGATGTTAGTTGTTTTCAGTTTTACACTATTAAATGTTGTATGTCCTTTAGCATATTTTTGTTTGATCATATGCATATTTAGGTTGTATGTTTATACAGTTTTACTTCTGTTTTACTTAACCTGTCTTTATTGCAGTTGCTTGGAGGAGGTATGTAATACTTCCTAGTTACTTTAGTTATAAATTGTTTGTTTATAACTTTATACTGTCCTTTTGTATGCTTTTCTGCACCTATTTTGCTCAGTTCTATTCTTATGGTGATATCTATTTAACCTAATAAAATTGTTTGCCCTAAAATGTACTTAGACATATTATCTAACCAGTTTTTCTTTTATTGGCTGGGGCCCTACCATTATGAAACTGATAATGGTAGGTTCTGAGTTTGTTGGAGCAGTAGATCCAGTGGAGAGCTTATCATTGGAGGAGGAGCTCGTTCTTGAAGATCTGTAGCTTTAGTTTTATTTCTTTCAGTGAGATTGAGAGTTCCTTTCAATTCTTGTAAACTTATTAAATGTGGTATTTATACTGTATTGGATGGATGTTATGTTTTATGCTTCCGCACTCTGAGTTCTTGTATGATCATTTAGTGATAAATTCTGGGATAAATGGCAAAGTCCTTATTTAAGTTGGATTAGAACATGTGTCTAATTCAATTCTAAGCGGGGACCTTGTCATTTGGTGACCCCTCCACCGTAATTATGTTAACTTAAAGGGTTAACAGGACCATGGCGGGGCAGGGCCGCCACAAGTATAGTGAAGGTTATTAGACATATTTACCTCAATATATGAAGTACTAAGTATGTTAGCATTCAATTATAGAAGAATAAAAATAATAGTAATCGCATTTAAGTGAAGAACATTATTTTCATGGCATAGTAAATAAGAAACAGCTTGTAACCCTTCTCGATGAATATTGACATTCGATAACATAGTTGTAGATGTGTTTTCAATAGCATTATTAATAGTGTTTTTAGTGTTTAAAGCCACAAAATTAACATCAGTAATGACTCCACTAGTAGTGTCAGTAATAACATTCTCGAAAACTATTATTTCAATGTTTAAAGCAGAATTAACATTATAGGCATTGCTGAAATTATCGAGTATAGCATTTTGAGTAGTAACTGTTTCCTGCAACTCTTGATTAGCATTGAAAAAATATTATTGTGTTCATTAATAGAATTAGTATGGGCCACTAAAATCTTCTTGCTTTTAGTTTCAGCATTGAAAGTGTGCTATAGTGTAACAACTTTAAATTGTTACTTAGCCTAATTTTAACATAATTGTATCATAATTATCATTCTATTATGTTCGTTTAGTTATTTGAACTTAACCCTTAAAATTTGGAGCGATTTGGAGCTCAATCGAATATTTGAATTATTTTAATAATATTTAATTAATTAGAAAATTGAGATATCTAATTTGACCTCAAAATTAAAACATGACTTCACCATTGCGCTCATCACCCCCAAATTAGCTATGAGTGATATTTTGGAAGTATTTGAAAGTTATCGGATTTTCTCGAATAGTTTAATGTATTTAAATACCCCAAAAATTATAATAATTAAATTGATCTTCAAATTAAATAATGACATCACCGTTGCATTCATTACCCCAAATTAGCTAGAGGTGAATTTCTATGATTTTTCGGAGCTCGTTCTTCCATCGAGTTTTGATTAGCAAATCGTATTAATTAAACTTAGTTAATTAAGTTAATTTTTAAATAATTCTGAAATTATTTCTATGCATGGGACCCACACTTCCCCTTCCCTACCTAAGGGCTGCAAGTAGCCTCCCCTCTTACTAGCCAACCTTCTCCTCCATGCCTTGGATGGGATGGCTCCACCTTATCCCCTAAGCCCATACCTTATCATCCTCTTTATTCAGTCTCCTTCAGCACTCCTCTTCCCTCTATTTGTTGTGCTTGTTGCTGAAAGAAACTCTCAAACTCCCAAGGAACCAGCATAAATCTTCATTTCAAACTCAATGTACCCTATTTTTCCTCCATTTTTGTAAGCCAAGGTACCTCTTTGGTGCCTCTTCTTTTTTTCAAGTTGGTTACTACGTTTACCTTGCATGCCTATTTCATGTTATTAAGAATATGTGTTTGAGATGTGGAGTTCATTAGAACTCACTAAGATTGTAAATTTTAGGGATGATGAACAGTTTCTACAATTAGATTTTTGTATACTGTACATAGAACATCATTGTTTGTGGCATTTTAGTGGTCCTTTGCAGTCAATTTTTGTATCAATAGGAAAGTCTCGAAAAGACATTTTCATCGGTATATGGCACCACTCATGAGGTGCCATAAATCTAGAGTAATTGGATGCTCTATGGAGAACCTTATGGTTTCATCCGTATGAAATTACCGTCATATGCCACAGCGCGCAGTAGCGCCCGAGTCTCGGGTAGACCAATGCCACAACACGCCATAGTGCCTGGATCTTGGCCATGGGGCACTACAGTGCGTTATAGCACTTAGTTCTCGGGTAGACCGACGCCACAGCGTGCTGTAGCACTTGACTCTCGGCCAGGGACGCTATAGTGCACCGTAGCACCTAGGTCTTGGGTTGGTTGGCACTGTAGCGCACCTGGCTCACGGTCATGAGGGTGCTACAATGCTCCACTGCACTGAAACTCGCCGTAGTGCTTGGCTTTCGGCCAGGATGGCGCTACAGTGCGCCGTTGCGCGCAGAACTATCTGATTTTGCTTTAACTTCATATTTTTGTAGTATAACAGTTCCAAAACCTTAATAACATCAAAATATAATTGTAATCTAGCCATATTTAGTAAAAATAAGCATTTTGCAATCATATTACTGATTTTTGAATGTGGAACTTCATTTCTTAACTAATTGGCATAAATTAAGCTAACATTTTTGATATGGATATTTTGAACTTAGAAATAGTAAACTAGAACTATTAGACCATGTGATCAATGCATTTGATCCTGAGACTCATAACTTGATCTTAACTATAATTAATTCTTGAATGATTTAAGCCACAATCTTCTCTTATGAGTTGTTTGATGATTTACTACTTGATAATTGCATAATGATTTGCATAACTGATTTGCCCTTAATCACGTGCTTATATAATGAACTTGCATAAGAATCTCTAGATTGAGCTCTATGGAAACCTTTGATTGAATTTGTTGATCTTTAGACTATTATAAGTCTTAAGCTTAGACAAGTTAAGATAAAGCTTATGATTAAGATAAGATGGCAAATATTCCTTAAGTTAGGAAAACCATGAGGTAGGAAATATCTTATTGAATATATATTGAGGTAGGCCTATAAATGTACCTTTTGAACCTTAGATATAAATGAGCTTCTATTTTGTGGTAGTGTTATATAATAATCAAGATTGTTACCCAAGTCAATTAGGGCTAACCCATGTCCTAATATTGATCTTAAGGCATTACTTAAGTTATTAGGAGTTCACTACTGAGTCCTAGTTCAAATCAGGAGTCAAATAGATCAAATCCTGATTTTTGGGAAATCCAGAAAATCCTAAAAATTTGCCTATCTAAATTGACCTCAGATCAAAAATCAAATTTTGCCATTGCGCTCATTTCCCCCAAATTAGCTAGGGGTGCTGTTTTGGTGGCATTCAGAAGTTGTCAAAATTTCGTCGAACATTTTAATAATATTTAAATACCTCAAAAATTTAGAAAATAAAATACTTATTGAATCAAAAATCTGATCTCACCGTTGCGTTCCTCACCCATCAATTAGCTAGGAGTGAGTATTTGGAAATTTTTAGAAGTCATTTAAAAATTAAAATTTATTTATAAAAATCATAATTTAATTCACTAAATTAATCTAATTATTATTTAATTAAATAAATAAACCATGGTGCTGTTAATTACCCAACGCCGTCTGCCTTAAGTTGCCCGTGTCATTTGATCCTCCGTCTGATCGGACGGTCGATCCGGAGATCAAACGGTCCTGGCATTTCGTCCCCCTTGACCCCGTCGCCAGCGTGTTGAGCGAGGACACGCGACGTTCCGCCACCGTGCTTGCCAACCAGGGCCTTCCCGCGCTTAGTAGGATCCGCTCGAAGGTTCATATAGACTCTCCCGAAGCTTAGAACCCCCCTCATTTGGTGCATTGAAGCTTGATCCATCCTTCGAACCCTAGTGAACCGGACCCGTCAATCCTCAAGGTACTTCTGATCTCATTATCCTCTACGCAAATGCTTAGAATTCATTTCACATTGTTGTTTCATTGCTTGGATTGCATTATCATAGCATATGATCGGGGATTCATCGGCTCAATCGAACCAATTATCCCAATCGTCTGCAATAGATACCATTAAGGATATCCCCATGAAGCCGAGCCTAGGGCTGGCCCTAGAGTGAGCCATAGTCATCCTCCGACAATGGTTCGATCGTCATTAGAAAGGTCTCTACAAGGCCTAGCCACTACTGTAACAACCCAAGTTGTTACTCAAGATGATTAGGATTAATCCATGTCCTAATTTCAGTCTTAGTACTCTAATTAGGTCTTTAGAAGTCTTCCATCGAGACCTAGTCTAAATCAGGAGCCAAATGAAACAAACCCTAATTTTGGGAAAAATTCAGAAATCCTAGAAATTGACCTAAATATTTTAACCTCATATCAAAAATCGAACTTCCCCATTATGCTCATTGCTCCCAAATTAGCTAAGGGTGATGTTTTAGTAGCAACCGAAAGTCATCAAAATTTCGTCGAATATTTTAATAATATTTAAATACCTAAAAAAATTAGGAAAATAAAATACTCGTCGAATCAAAATTTTGACTTTGTCATTGCGTTCCTCACCCCTCAATTAGCTAGGGGTGAATATTTGGGAATTTTCTAAATGTAATTAATTATTTGATTTTAAATGGAAAATCAATTAAAATTCATTAATTAAATTAATTAATATATATCCAATTAGGACTTAACGGCGTTATTCGGCGCCGTTAATTCCGTGGCTTGTGCCGTTAGCCTCTCGTCTGATCAGACAGACGGCGCGGGTCATCTGATCTCTCGATCGCAATGCTTGAGGCCTTCATCCCTCGTCACCTCCGCCTCCTCTCCGCGCGGCAACCGCCGCCCTCGCCGTCCAATCGAGGTCCCTCGGATCTCGAGGCCTCCATCCTTGCCTCCATAATTCCTCCCCGAGATCGGTTGCAACATTTTTTGCACGCACTGGAGTTCATCTGCAACCGATCAATCGAACATTTGAACTCCCGAATCTCACGCAAACCGTAGATCAAAGGAATCTCAATCTCACTATCCTTATATACAATGCTTGCATTCTAAATTCGAAAGTTTATTTCACTGCTTCGATTAACAATCCATCGGACTTGATTGTGGCCAGAGGATCCTGATCAGACCGATATAGGGTTTGATCCACAGTTAGGAATAGTGCCTCCTCCATTTCTAGCAGTAGGTCAGAAACTAGGGCTCGAGTTTACGGCTCGCCCTGACCTCCTCGCTGCCCGTTTCGACTGTGGTTGGTAGGTCTCATCGAGACATACACATGAGCATGCGAGCTTGACGGAGGAGGCATGGGCCTGTGCTCGGGCTGGGTCGGGTCTGCCCGGCTCGTAGCCTGTCAACCGAGCCGGGCAGTTGCATGGGTACTGAGGTGTGGGGCCCGCGTATGTGTTGTCGCGCACGCGGTTAGACACGTGGTGCGTCGGCTGACGCACCCGTGGTGCCCGCTCGCAGAGCTACGGCCGTTCAGGTCTTGCCACGTGGCCAGGGTGGGTCCCATCGTCATTAATAATTGCAGAAAATCTAATATATATATATATAAGAGAACTATATTTATATCATATGTATATGTATTCACTGTTATATATGTATTATTATTAGGTTAATTTAATTCAGTTAGTTAATTAAATTAACAGTGGGTAATTAGTTAGTATTTGGTATAATTAATATTTAATTGATTAGTTTAGATTGTTAACAATAAGATGTAATGAGTCTAGATTAATTAAGTGTCAATCAATTAACTTAATTCTCATATATAAAATAATAAATTAAATTAAATGATTTAATTTAGTTAATAAAATAGTAAAAAATTAGATTGCAAACATCATTAGTTCAAAATTAAATGTATTAATTTAGGAAACTCTAAAGCCTCATAACTTTAAAAATAATAATCTAAACATATCAAATATATCTCAATTTATTCAGAAAAATAAAATGAATCAAATGACGTAAATCAGAATTTTCATCTATGAAGTATTTAACATAGTGACATTTTAAGACCTACACAAATATTCATAACATTTTACCTAGTCAACCAAATATATCAATATGAGTCTTAAAGTGATCAGGAGAACAGCCCAATCTCTGTGGTAGTATTAGTTTTCCTATTTAGTAATTAGTTTGCAAAGTCACATTTATGATTTTCTCTCAAAATGACCAAAATGTTATTGAATTTTAATTGACCATAACTTGGACAATTGAATCCCAAATCAGAAAATATAAAAATTCTATCTAACTTAGAATTTCAGTGCCAACAGTAAACTAAAATAGAATTTAGCTTTTGAACCTCATAAACCCTAAGTTGACCAAAATACCCATAAACCTAGTTAGGTCATAACTTGATCAATTAAAGTCCAAATTAGGTCTACTCCCAATTAAAGTACTTAATATATTATAGGAAAGCTATACACACTGAGTTTGCTGAATTTAGATCTCAAATTAAAAATTTCAATTTTTGACCCATCTTGACCCTAGGAAAATTGCCAAAATGCCCTTAAAATTTAGAACATCCATAGTTTAGCTATTTAGCATCATAATTTAGTGTTCTTAGATTTCATGGAATCCTTGAATAGCAATCAACAATAAACTGCATAAGAATTTAGATTTCATTTAAGTAGAAATTATTATATTACCCCTTAAGTCAAATTCTCTAGTTTGGATCTATATGACTCATTTCTTATACAAATTGTGTGTACATACTATCTATCTTCATGTTAGACAATAATGAATCATTTGGCAGCAAGAAATCCTAATTTGGATCCCTTAATTCAAAAAGTAATTTTTTGGATCCTTAAGCAAAGGCAAAATGGTTATTTTGCATAAAATTTAAGTTAAGTGTTCTTAACCCCTAAAATATCATTCAAATCACTAAAATTAATGATAAACTACTTTAGAATCATTTAAGTGAATAAAATCAATTAGTCAATCAAATTTGGTTAAATTTTATAAATTTTATTAAGTCCTATTCCTAGGAATTAACACTTCACATTAGGACTATTCTTGAGACTATGATTAGATTATAGGTTAGATTTTATTCATTGGATAAAGTGGGTTACTCAATGAATGAAAGCTTAGTTTTATTAGTTTCTAGATTTTATAACTTAATTTTGATTATTTTATCTTCCAACCTTAAGATAAGAATATGAGAATCATCCTATTAACTTTGACTTTGCTTAATAGGATATGCCTTAATTACTAGATCACATTTAGATTGAAACATAGATCTT
Source organism: Gastrodia elata (assembly GCA_016760335.1). Lineage (NCBI taxonomy): Eukaryota > Viridiplantae > Streptophyta > Magnoliopsida > Asparagales > Orchidaceae > Gastrodia > Gastrodia elata. The sequence goes on from CM028676.1 coordinate 45,457,757, forward strand.
AAGTTCTACTTTTGGATTATGTGATTAAACCCAAGCTCGCAGTGTTTTAGTCATAATCCCTAGTTTAGCAGATCTTGATCAGATCTTAGTTTAGAACGTCTAAGTTCACCAATTAAGGTGTAATAATTTATTTTTTACTTGTAGTTCATTCTGATTGAACTAGATTGGAATCTGATCAGTTCTAATCATTTTTAACTTATAAGACCATGATTCTAAGTTACACTCAATAGTAGGAATTGGAGTTCCTGAACTTGTGTAACTTGGAATAGTTAAAATGGGTAATTATTTAACAAATGATATCACCATATTTAGTAGAGTCACTTGCTCACTATTGAACTTTTCTTTCTTACGCATTCCTTGAATTTTGTGCTTTATTCCTTGAACATATTATATAAAACATTGTTGTATGAAATGAAAACATAGAATATTTAGGATAACTTTGCATTGGGTTTAGTTATTAGTTGACTTTTGCGCATAATACCCCAATGGGCAGGGGAAAGGTGAGATAAGGATTACTTAACTTCTCCCATTGAGGAGTGCGTTGTTAAGTTGGAACCCGAATAGTCTTGCTGTAGCGCCCCGCCCCGTCACCGTGCGCAAAAGGTATAACTGATCGGCGGCGGAGCGACGTGAAACTTGGGGAGGAATATTCCATCTCCCAGAATAGCTAAAACCTAACCCATCTGAATGGTTACTGACTTAATCTTAAGGAGGGTTGAGAACTAATACTTAAGATAAGAGTAGTATCCTTATCTTAAGTATTAGATAAATACATCATTGGATGTAAAATACATGAGAAATCTAATATATGTATAAGATATCAGCATTTCTAGTATACTGATCTTATTATAATACTAAGTATAAGTAGTATATAACAGAGTGCGGAAGCTAAGCAGTCATCCAAAAATATTCATCACAGAAGTTGTATAAAATATTTGTCTCAGAAAAGAAAAGAAAACACATCCATAATTATTACTAACAGTTTACTAAAATACAGACATAAAAATTAAATACTGAACTGAAATAAACTAAGCAGAAAAGTAAGGCTATGGAAGAGTCCACTAGTTCTCCATGGGCTCCTCCTGAATCTTCTAGGTGTCCTCCTGACCTGGCTCAATATACTGCTCAAGATTTAGCAAATTACTGAATCCCAAAAGTATCCCGTGTTAGACAATAAGTCTAACACATCAAAACTAATCGAATAGTTCTAGTTATTCATTTAACATTTACATAATATAAATAAAACTGTATAAAAATTATAAGGTAACTGAAGGTATAGAACTATATAAAATTATATAAAACTGAACTAAAGTAAAGTAAAATTGTACTGGAAACTGAATACTAAAAATAAATAAAGTCAGTAATGGATCTGAAACTAAATGATAGTATGTAAAACTATGATGTATGATACTGAAACTATGCATCTGAATATGCCACAATACTATATACTACTGATATGCAACTAAAATATCATTGAACTGCTATGAGTCGTATGATCCAATATATACATACATCCAATTGGGAACTGCAATATCGATGCATCTTGAAATTCCCCAGCAATGTATGCAACATTCTGTAACCTATGTCATCACTGATACTCATATTGTTACCGATACTCAACATCATGCTTATGCTTATGCTTATTTTTCTAAGCTACATGAGATAAATCCAGAAATCTAAAAAATTCTTTGAAATCCGATAATGAATTCAGGGTCTCCATTGTGCAGAATCCTGCTAAAATGATTCTAACTTCTAAATTCTAATCTTGATAATTAATTAAAATTGAGAATTTACTTAAAAATTATTATATGGGATGATTGTATACATATATTTAGCATATTTGCAAGAAAATGTGGTTCCTAACACTTAGTTTGATTGAGCCACCCTAACAATGTAATCTTCGACAGGAGGCATCACCCAATGGCGATTTGTATCTCAAGCTAAATCATTAAGATGCCCAACTCACAATCACACTTAGTGTCTTAAAGAAGGTGACTCAAATTACTTAGTTTGTTTAATCCACACCTATTGAAGCAATCTTTACTTGGAGGCATCACTCGATGGTGATTTGTATTTTAATCAAACTAAGGAATGAGTCCTCATTTATAACACTCCTATGAGTGATTGATTTACTCTAAGCGAGATTATATCTACATAAGCCCGTAGGATAGCACAAAGATAAATCTTACTTAGAGTGACTCAACTATTTCTGAATACTATTAAAACAATCCAATACTATGGGTATACCATACTATACCAACCAATAATTTGGGTTCAAACAACTCTATTTAATTAATAAAGATTTATCAAAGCTATTAATCTTTATGCTAAATAGGTGAGTCATACATAAGGCTACAAAGATGTGATCAAAAGATCACTTAATAATGGTTTCTATTGTAAGGGGGAAGTTCTATTCTAACTGCTTTAGGTGATTCCTACTATAAGGTGTTAAGATCAACTACTAAGATTATGAAGAATCATCTAAGTTTTTACCTCAATAAATTATAAGAGTTCTTCCTACCTCAATGTATCAATATTTAAGGTCTTTAAATATTTCAAGAACGATCCTATAGCAAGACCTTTGAGATTTCATTTTTCTACATCTTATGTTAACATTCAAAGCTCACTTAATATGCTTAGATTAAAGTGATCAGATCAGATGAATAAAATCTATTTGATTATACTCTATTCTACAATCATAGGATGAAATCAAAGATTATATTAGAGTTAGATCATTTTAAAAATCATTACAAATTTATTATCCATCTTATACCAATAATCTTATATAATAAAAAATCAAAGATCCAAAGTTTAGATTCAGATGACTCAATCATATAGATTTAATATTACCTTTAGTACTTCTAATTCAATAATTTAAGATCAATACTAAATCAGATGCATTATTGGAATAATATTAATTGAATTATCTTATAATCAAATTAATTAATTTAGTGATTAAGGTTTAGATCTTAATCAAGAAAAGTTAGGATTTAACCCCTAGCCTTACCAAAATTAAGAACAATAGTTAATTTAAAGGTCAATGACAAATCATTATATTATTGGTGTATTATTGATATCAAATTTTAGATTTGGATTAAGTGTCATTTACTTAATTAAGTTTTAAGATTCTTATGTTCACATCTAGTTAATGTCAATTTAAGCACATTTAATTATCCAAATAAATATTAAAGTTCTCTAACATACATCCTAATATCATGAAAACATAAGAATATAAAGATGATATAAAATAGTAGGTAATTAAGGCTAACCAAATTCTAAATCAAATCAAAAGGGTTAGCACTTGATTACAACTCTAAAAGACTTAGATTTTATGCAATTTGGTTATAAAGACCTACTTAGCCAATACAAGTATTCAAGGATCCTACTTTTTAATATTTGGCAAAAAAATGTATAAGAGATTTTAAGCGCATGTCATAAAGGATATCTTTCAAATTTAATTTTCAAATAAAATTTTATGCTATGCTCAATTTTAACTAAAATAGGTTCAATTTTGTTATAATTTAGTCCCACTAGGGTCCTAGGGACCTTAAAATATAAAAACAGCGAAGTTTTGGCCATTTTAGCCTATTCTACGCACTTTCAGAAAATTCTGGGCGCTGCGGCGCGCTACATCGAAAAATGATGTTGTGGCGCGCTGCAACGCTTTTGATGCTGCGGCGCGCTACAGCGGGACCAATTCGAGAGCTGGATGCTACGGCGCGTTGTGGTGCTTTCAGGTGCTGTGGCGGACCAACTTGCATAAACACTGTTCAATTAATTTTTCTTCTTGTTTCATATAATTTTCTAAAAATGACACTGTGGCGCGCTGCAGCAGTCCAACTTGCGGGTTACTGTTCAATTAATTTTTTTCTTGATTTCATATAGTTTATCCCGAAATGACGCTGCAGCCCGCTGCGACACACTGTGGCGCGCTGCAGCGGTCTAACTTACGGGTCACTGTTCAATTAGTTTATTTATCAATTTCATATGATTTTCCTGAAATGACGCAGCAGCCTGCTACGGCGCGCAGCAGCAGAAACTATTTGAGTTGCGGGCGCTACGGCGCGCTGTAGAGCCTAACGGTGATTTCGCCCGTGCGAAAATCGTGAATAGTCACATTTCAAGCTCAAATATTCTCAATTCAGAACATTCCATTAGAGATGTCATATATCAATGAAAAGGTCATTCTGATACCTTTCCATCGATACCAAAATCGGCACAAATGGATTATTTTAACTATAGGAAACATGCAGTTAAAAGTGCGGGTATACATAATGGGCGAAAAATAGAGCATGAGATTTTCAAAACAATATGATGCCTTAATGAACTTTAATGGCTTCCAAATACAGTTATGGATTTCTAAAGATACAAACTAGCATATTAGCAACATGAAGTAGACAAGGGAGAGGAGCAAATGGGTACCTTTGACCTTACTAGAAGAGGAGGAAGAAAACTCTATTTTCTTCAAGACCTTGGAGAGGAGTTGAACTTCTTCTTCTCCAGTAAGCACCCAAAGAAGAAGGAATAAGGGAGGAGGAGTTCAGCTTTTGTAAAGGGGAAAGATGAAGGAGTTTGAGCCCCTTCATAAAGGAGAGGAAGAAAAAGAGAGGAGAGTGAGGCATGGCCATGGGGGAAAGGAAATGGCTCTGCCTTGCTTGCGCCAGGAATTGAGGGGTGCCAAAATGGGGAATGGGCTGGTGGGTCCCATGCGCAGTAATGGAGAAAAAGACAAAAATGGACAAATGCAATTAAATGAATATTTAATCATTCATTTGATTCATCAAAAATTTAGATTAAATAAATGCACTCCGAAAAATCCTAAAAATTTACCTCTAGTTAATTTGGGGGTGAGGAATTCAATGGAGAAGTTAGATTTTGATTTTGATGATTATTTAATTATGCTAATTTTTGGGGTAATTAATTATATTAAAATATTCACAAAAATTCGACGACTTCCGAACGCGTCCAAAATATCACCCATAGCTAATTTGGGGGTGATAATCGCAATGGCAGGGTCGGATTTCAATTTCGAGATCAAAATAAATACCTTAATTTTCTAATTAATTAAATATTAAAATAATTCAAAATATTTGATTTAGCTCCAAATTTGCTCAAAATCTTTATGGATTTGTTCTAACAACTAAATGAACTTAGTTAAGATATGATTAAGCTAAAATTAAGCTGGGGAATAACCTTGGATTGTTACACTTGTAAATATGCTTGACTCCTCAGCTACTTCTTAAATTGTCTACAGAAGTAAAATAATAACTAAAATATGAATTTGCATGTATTAATATTGCCTCTCAGTTCAGTTTTGTATATAGCCCTAGCCTCCTTTTTGATGCTAGAAAATTTTTGTGCCTTAGACACTTATGTCGCTAAGATCCTTGTAGCCCTAGCCTCTTATGACGCTAGGAAAATTTTGTCGCCTTAGTCTCCTTGTTGACGCTAAGAATCCTTTTGATTTCAGCAGGCTATATTTAGCCCTCATCTGTATGGTAGTCATGACACACTATTTCTACTTTTATTTTTTATTTTAGTTTTACTTTTTAGTTTACTTTTATTTCAATCATCTATTTTACTTGCATTACTTGTATATTATAGGATGCTAGACTTTCTGTTGCTTGCTTTTATGTACCATCGTTAGATTGATTTTCTTTAAATCTGCATATGTAATATAATCATCAGCATAATGTAGTCTTTCTTTTCAGTATTTTATTTACCTTATATATATATATAGTCTTATTTTAGCTTATTTTAAGGTATCTATTTTGCCTCACTATTGCTTAAATTATAAATGCTATTATTTATAGTTTTTCCCTTGTTATTGTATGTTTGATGCTCCTACTTTACTTTCTTTTGCTTAAAGTTTAGGGAAATAGTGATATTAATAAATATATGACAATTTATCAGCCTAAAATGTACTTAGATAATTGTCTACTAGAGTTTTTTTTTATTGGTTGGGGCCCTAGCATTATGAAACCGATAATATCAGAATCTGAGCAGTTTGGAGATTTAGTATCTAAGGAGAAGCCCTATCTGGAAAGGTACAGTAGGGTGGAGCTGAAGATATTTAATTTATTTGCTTTTATTGTGAGGATGAGTGTTGCTTTTGCTTTTTTTTAACTATAAGTAATTGATATAATAATACAGGTACTTGTGTGGCTGTATTTTCTTTATGCACTATTATTTCTGAGCATTTTTATTTCATCTCTCATTGAATCATGGTGAAGTGAATGTATTATGTACTTGTATTTTATTTGCTTCCATATTCTGTACTTGTATTGATTTAGTGATTCGTATTATGCAGTCATTCTGTGCACACCCTTTCCTTATTAGTGAATTGTTGATCTTACCTAATCCAATGATAAGTGAGGGATTGCCAGAGTGGCACACCTCCCCTTAAGTCTAATCTTGTAAATTAGGGGGCGGGGCCTACAACTACTAAGCGGGCCGAGCCTCAGGGTCGCCAGGATGGGGCCAAAACCCGTGCCCTAGGTCGATCCCTGTCGGGTTTGACAGAGAAGACAATCCCGTTTTGGGTCAGGCCAGGTCGACCTGGGCCTGGCCCGCATTTCTCTGGGTCCGCGTCTGCACACCCGTGGGACCCGCTGCGGAACTATCACCGCAGGATTCGTCCGCATGGCAGCTTCTGCCACAGTTGCTGATGCGGGACCCACTTGTTCCGTCGCGCTGGTCTGTGGGGCCTAGGGGCTCTATCCTGCCTCCCTCGTGCTGCCACGCGTTCGCATGGGCCTGCTGCTGCCTCCTGGATGCGAACTACTTATTTAGAGAGAGAATATTATGATAATAATAAGATATTAATGATTATTATTATTATCATTACTATTATCATTATTATTTATGTGATGATAATAATAATAATAATAATATATTATTATTATTATTATTAATGAAAATTGGTGCTATAATATTATAATAATAATATAATAACATTATTTGTATTATGATTATAATTAGATAATGATAATAATAATAAGTAAGATAATATACATGTTATTATTATTATTATTAGGAAATGATAGTAGAGAGAGAATAATAATATTAATAAGAGATTATTATTATTATTATAATATTTGATAATAATAATAATAGTATTGCTATTATTATTATACACACAATTATAACTATAATATCTTATTTAGTTATTATTAATATGATTTATCATTATCCTTAGTAATAATGATAATAAAATCATTTATTATTATTATTATTATTATTATTATTATTATTTAATGATAATAATAATAATGTATTTGAAGTATCATTATTATTATTTCTTTCAATAATAATAACAATAATTAATATAATAATAACAATAACAAATTAATGTTATTATCATTATTATTTTAACTTAACAAAATAAAATAATATAACTTATAATAGTTATACTAATATATATATATATATATATATATATTCTAAATAAATAAAAAAATAGGTAAAGAATAGAAAAAATTGCATAAAAAATATTATGAGCAAAAATAAAATTAGTAGTTAGTAGCTTCGTGATGTTATGAGTCAAATTAATTTGTAATTATTTTTATCTCTCATTTGAAATTTTAATATTTCAATTTGCATATAAATTTTTCCTCTCTCAATTTTATTTTTGTTTTTATGACTCTTCTTTCCATTCAAATGGGGTTCGCCACGGAAAGACCGTGACTTGCCGATGAGGTGGTTAATGACTCAAAAGGAGCTTGGCAGGGTGCCAGAAAGTTGTCGGCACGGTGAGGGATGGTTGTTGGCCAAGGAAGGGGAAGAAAAGGGGAAGACGGGGAAAGGGTTTGGTGTTGCTTAAGGGAGGAAGGAGAGGGAGGCTGGGGGTGGCTAGTGATGTAGGGAGGTGGAGGAGGAGGAGGCTTTGAGGAGACGAGAGAAAATTTTGGGAAAAAAATTAATAAAAATATTAATTGTATTTTTTCATCAATTGATTTTCAAATTTGAGGAAACTTTGACCAGGAGATTCATACTAGAAGAATGTCCACGGTTTTTTTTTTTTTTTTTAACATTAAAACTTCAAAAATTAATTATGGACAATCCGACTCTCAAAATTCGACGAAAATTTTTGTGTAGTCTTATTTTATTATTACAAATCCAAAGACACTAAAATTTTTGAGTTTGGATTTATATTTTATTTTTCTTATTTTTTATATTTCAAAATTTCAAAAATAAATAAAGAAGTATACATTGGTTAGATTTTCTCCGATCCTGAATATTATAATCACAAAAATATATTCTTTCTAACCGTCTATTTTGCTTCTACTTAATTTTGAACTTATCCGGGATCTTTATTTTATTTTAATTAGGTCAATTTTTTTTCTTTTAATTGTTTTATTATAGATTTGGATTGTCAAAATACTCATGTGTAGAGGCTGCAAATGTAACCAACTGCTAGAGATGTAGGGGCAATTAGCTCTGTCGCAGAATGGCTTAAGGTGCTACAAAGTGGTGTGGCGAAGTCACATGGAAGTTGAGCAGTGGCTACATGGATGTTGCAGAAGCTTTTGGAATTCGATTTAAGCAATGGAGATTGAGTAACTTGACCCGACAAAACAACTTCGGTGATGGCTGCAGAGCGGCCACAGAATTATTGCGACAGGGTGCCAGCAAGGTGGTAAACACCATTGTTGCAAGTATACTTGCGTTTATTGTTGTGTATGTATGGTAACTTGAGAAAATTTTGTTTCTCTTCATCCCGATTCATATTGAATTTCTTCAACGATGTGGCTTCGTGATTTTTTCTTAGTTTTGGAGTTTCATATAAATTTGTGCTTTGTGTTTACTAATTTGTGTTTTCTACAATTGTATTTTGCCATAGTTACTTTGGGTGAAATTATTTAGGTGTTGTGTTCGAGTCGACACTCACAATATTTAATAAGAACAAGTCATTGCTCAGCGAATGTGTTGTGATACCACCTTCACTACAACTAATATAAGAATGTGTGGTTGCTCAATGAAGGTTATTCTATGATACCAAGTTACTTCACAACAATTGGTATCAAAGCAAAATGTATCAATTTGTTGGAGATGCAAGGGTGATTGACGATATCGTGTAATGGCTAAAGGTGCTACAAAGTGGGGTGGCAAAAAGTCACATGGAAGTTGTGCGGCTAGCTTTGGAGTTTATCATGTAAATATGTGCTTTGTGCTTACTGGTTTGTGTTTTCAGTGACCTTATTTTGCCATAGTTATTTTTGAGTGAAATGATTCAGGTGATGCGTTTAGCTCGTACACACAATATTTAATAAGAATTGGTATTAGAGTAAGTAGTTGCTCAAAGAATCTTATTTTGTGATATCAGTTTTACAACAACTAATATAAGAATGTGTGCTTGCTCAACAAAGTTTATTCTATGATACCAAGTTATTTCAGGACAACTTGTAACAAAGCAAAACGTTGTCGTAAAAAATGACAATTCCTCATTCAATTGGGAGCATTGTGAAAGATGCAGGATATGGGATTAAGAGACTCATGGATATCTGGTGCACAACATATGAAAGAGAAGCCTAAACAAAGATGAAAATTTGAACGGAAGAAGGATCCAAGGTATACAGCATTGGCGAGCAAGGAAATATATCTACATTAGAGCAAATGTCTTCCAAAACAAGATGTGTCAGAAGCGAGGGGGAGCAAGCCATGTTCCTACTTACTAGGAGGAAGACAACTCTTCGATTGCATGTGAAACCCAATGGTCACCAAGTTCCAAAAGGAGAATCATGCGGGAATGCGTTCGTGAAAAAACTTGTTGACCCATGAACGTGCTTGGAGATAGAATAAGCCATACCAAATTTCCAAGAATTATAGACTATGTTAAGAGCTGCCAAGGTTGGAAGTACTAGATGAAAACTTGCACTCGATCTCCAAGAAAGAGGTAGTTGTGTTGGGCGGAGCTTCGAGTACAACAAAAAGAGGTTAGCCCATGCGGGTTTCAAGGTGTTTCTCTTCAAAGCTTTTGATCGTGCTATTGGAGGGGCGATGGGACTATTAACGCTTCGCGCTCATTCAATGCATATTATAATGTATATGCATTGAGTAATGTAGATTTTATGTTTGACAAAATTAAGTATTCCAAAGAAAATTTTGAATTTAGACTTTATTGTATGGTCGATTCATTTAATTGTGAACCTAATCACTCAAGAAATTAGCTATACAAGAAAAATGTAAGAAGCAACAGAGTTAATGATTAAATCAACAAATAAATAAAGAGTTGCTACACTTGCATACTAGTATATATCAAAAACATATAAATAATATATTAATCCAATATATAAATAGATAATTGATTGAATACAATTTTTTATCTTATATGCAAAAATTAAAAAATAATTATATTAATCCTAAATATTTTTTGATATATATTCTTATATACATATATCATTTTTCATAAATAAAATAGGCACCCAAGAATAAATAATGCAAGCATTATTTAGACTATTTTCTTATACATTAGATAATTTTGAGGATATTTTGAAAGCACGAACACAAAAATTGTTGGATTAAACTTTATTAATAAAATAAGCTAAATTATATAAATTAGTTGGTAAAAAATTAACTTAGAAATATTAATTGAATAGGGAGAAAAAGAAGAAAGGGATTACGCTCCATAATGTCATTATGTCATGCAATAAATTCAATACAGAAAATAAAATAAAAAAATTTGTGAACAATCTCCATATAAACGATGTCAGATGAAAGATTTATGTTTCAGATGAAAAATGCAACAGGAAATAAATTTGAATCGTGCTTTGCTGTTACTTGATTTTCTTCTTCGGCCTCAGCTGCAAAAGTGAAATACAAAATAAGTATATTTATTATTTGATCTTTATTCTTTTAAGATTGGAGGATTTTACTTTAGAACGATTAAGTTGGAACTTCATTTATTGTATAATATAAACATTATTGAAAATAACAAACAAATCTAATTCAAATTATTTTAAAAAATCTATTATAATATATAAAACAATACAAGAAATTAACGTTTTATATAGATAGAGTAGAGTGGCTTTGAAGTCTTTTGTTCAGATTTTTTCTTTAATGAATTGGTGCGTGCATGCCATCAATTCTTAATACAGACTAAACCAACAGAAAATTGTAGCCATTAGGGGGAATTCTATTACCAGCTGACACCTGAAATGAACATGAAAAGAATGGCAATTTTGATGTATTAAAATAGATATACAAGGCATAAGAACTTTTACCTGATTGCTGTGCCCACATTTTTTCTTCCTGCAGTTAACAGCCCTTGGATGCAATCTGGCATAGCACCTACAAGCAGCAAAGATTGGAGTTCAAGATCCAAATATAATAAAAAAAACAAATTAAAACTTGCAATGTTGAGTTTAGGGAGGGAGACTTCAGTCAAATTCTGGGCAAAGCCGAAATGAACCAAACTCAAAATTTTAATGTTTAGATCGACTAGAACTCGACTCAACGAAAACCATTTCTGAACAGAGCTCGCATTGCTTGAAATAAGATTCCATGCCTAAGAGAACTTGATTCATTGAAACACTTTTTAAGCATGTAACAAGAAATGCCATATTATTTATCCATGGAAATTTATAGCTTGTAGAAAAAATTTGGAAGCATCATATACACTGATTCAATAAAAAGAACGATTGGAACTCAACGCAAAAAGCAGGCCTCACAAACCCATAATAATATTTGTGTTGGGCTAGTGATGGAGTTTTCTGACCCGAGTAATATTTGGATTGGGGTCAGGTTGAAACATTTGCCTCAAGGAATAATCAGGTTGACTCAAGATTACTTGTGTGATGGCTGTTCGAGTTTAAAAGGTTTTAACTTGGATCAAATGAGAAGGTCAACATACTATAGTGCCTCAATAATAGTTGTTTATTCATTGTTAAAGTGGATAGATTCCGAATCAAGCTGATTATAACAGTGCTGGTTCGTGTTGGGCTTTTTAACATGTTTACTGAACGAGGTAATCTACTTCGGGACAGACAATTTTCAATCAGACAAACCAACACGCTAGCTCATTTTTACACACTACAAAATAGCGGGAAAAGAACAGCACTTTCGGGTTAGACATACCATTTACACCCAACAGATTTTTATTCATATATCAAAATTATGCATTTTTATTGAATCAATAAATATTGGTTATTAATTATCAATCAAACCCAAACCCAACACGATAGCACATTTTTACACTACACAAACAACGGGAAAAGAACATCAATTTTGGGTCAGCCAAACCTTTTACATCCAATAGATGTTTTTTTCATATATCAAAATTTAGCATTTTTATTTATCCAATAAATATTGGTTATTGATATTTAGATATATCATTTGATTATTGTATATTTATGTTGGGAATTTCAAAATTGCCACAACTTTCTTAAAAAGAAATTTCAAGATTCGTGTTTTGAAGTTTTATTTCTTATATTAATTTGGCTTTCTTTCAATCAATTTCAAAGATTACTGCTTGGAAGTCCTAAGAATCTAGAGCATCTCAACGGTCAAAAAAATGAGGTGTTAAACAGAAAAGGGCTACTAGATAAAGGCTCTTCAGTATTTATGGAACTTAAAGGTACGCCAACCACTGCATTTAAACTACTTAGTGTTTCAAAGATGAGTGAACCGAGCTATAAAAATCAAAGCTAAAATTAAATAACAAGAATAAAACTAAAACCAAAGCTATTAGTTGCACTAACATTTAAAGAGCTTGCCAGATCATACAAATCAGAGACAAGCAGATTATTGTTAAATAGTGTGTTTCAAAGATTTAAGTCTCTTATTGAATGACTCCAGCCATTAATGCCTCTCGCACAGAGAAAGTTTTTGTGCGCCTTCATAGCATCAGTAACTTGTTACGCAGCCAATTCCAGCCAATTTGTCCCATTCCGAGTGGTCAACGAAGATTATCTCAACTATATGTCAAAAGTTTAATTAGTATATGCAGTGCTAGTTTATGAGTGTAGCTTAGCCAATATATTCTCACTTTAAATGTTTAATTCCAACAAATCAAAACAAACAAGAACAGCTGTACTTAATAAATCCTGCAAAGCCGAAAAAAAATTAGAAGATTTAACATAGACAAAATTCAGAAAATGATTTAGGGGTTTACTAAACCCTATTTAAGTAAGATATACTTAGTACCAAGCAGCCCCATAAGCAAAATTATAAAGATTTTTAGGTAAAATTCTTTAAAGAGAAGCTTCATTTCATGTTAAAAATAAAAACTGGACATTCTGAAATAAGAATGAAATTTATGTCATACTTGCGGCAGATCATCTTATCCTGATTGTACTTCCTGGCAAGAGCCATCAGAGAAGGCTCGATGATACCACCTCTAAGCCTCAGCACCAAATGCAAAGTAGATTCTAGCAAACAATAGACAAAAAATAAATTTCCAGAACGAAAAGCAAAAATAAAAAGGAATAATTACCTGCACAAAGAATAATAGATCATGCATTTAAACACACCTTTCTGGATGTTATAATCAGCAAGGGTTCGCCCATCTTCAAGCTGCTTCCCGGCAAAGATCAGCCGCTGCTGATCCGGGGGAATCCCTGCAAAACATCTACTCAGCGTCCGTAACATAGTTCCAAGAAAATCATGATAATGGATCGGACTAAAAAATTGCATGGCTATCAACATATACTTCAATTAAATAAAGAGAAAAAGAAAAAGAAATTACCCTCCTTATCCTGGATCTTAGCCTTCACATTGTCGATAGTGTCACTGCTCTCGACCTCGAGGGTTATGGTCTTCCCGGTGAGAGTTTTCACAAAAATCTGCATCTTATTCTCTCCCAAGCTCCTGCAATAACAATCTGTAACCCCTAAATTGCAGGTTTGTTTGAGCTATTTATATGAGCCACAAGGGGCACCATCTCATGAAGTGCTGTTAGGGCTGTAAGAGACTTTGTTCTGAATGGTAGATATATCTCATTCCAATACTTTAGTTTGATTAAATAAATGAAATTGTATTTTAATATGGAATTAAGGTCTAGCAAAATCTTAAACTACAACAAAAAATTTAGTGGAATTATATTTTTCTCTTTGAGCAATACACTAATGAAGCCTTTTTCTATCGTTTAACCTTAAAAAGAACTAGTATACTACTTGTATCTAATAAAAAGTATAATAGTATGCACGAACAGTTTTTTTGAATCACATTAGTAGAACATATTATGAGTATGCACATGTTTATAAGAATATATTATCAAGAAGATAATTGTTAATTATGGAAATTGTAAGTTTATTACTGCTGTAAACAACAGATGTGAAATTCAAATATGAGAACAAAATATCAAAACATTTGAATAATGACAGATTTTCTTTTTCAATTAAAAATGTAATATGCATGTGTACCAAAGATAAAAAGAAAAATGATCTTCTGTTTAATCTAACGATGGGATAATGTTAAAATACATGAAACATTAATATCAATTCATTCCAATGTAGTTAAATGATAAAATGACTGCATAAAACGAGATAGCTCTAAGATCCAAATCAACATAGCAAACATGATTTCAGATTGAACAAACAGAAAAGTAGAAATTTTAGCTTAAAATATTCAATAACATAAAATGACAAAGATTGGGAAGCATAATTTAATATCATATTTAAATAAAAGCCAATGTAAATACTCCATGGCAGATGTACCAACTATGAGGCATTGAATCTACAAATATAAGAGAAATCCTTACCTAATGCAATAAGCGACGGCGATGATTAAGAGAAACGTCTCGTTGTAAGGAAGGATAAAATGAGGAAGAAGGCGGTGAAGGATGAAAGATCGCAGTCACGAAGAAAAAAATCTGATCTGGAAGAGAAGATGAAGATCGGCGCTACGAGTGAGGGAGAAAGTGGAGGGATCGGCAACTTCTTCAAGGCAAAAGGAGGGAATAGGCTGCTCTTTTGTCGAACGAGGAGAGGCGCTGGAAGGAGGGAAGGCCGCTCCTTGCTTAGGGCTGGACTACGAGTCATTTTATAACCAGTTCAATTGGACGTCCGATTTAGATCAGGTGGTCGAAACTTTTCAAGCGGAGACCCATCGATCATTTGGACTCGATAAAAAAATGAGTTTTAATAAAAAATATTAAATTTTAACTTATATTTTATTTTTTATTAATTAAAGCATTAAAACTCTTAAATTTTATTTTAATTAATCGGGAACTTGAAATTCGATAAAACATGAATATGTTATTCTCATTTAATGCTTGATTCAAAGTTATAAAAATTTCTAATTTATAATTCATATTTTATTTTATATTAATTTTTAATTTAAAATTTTTGAAAATTATTTTAGAAAAAATCACACTTAATTTTTTTTTTGTAATAGAATCGTGATACTGTGCTCTGATCTTAGAACATTTTCTTTTAATTTATATTGAGCTTAGCTAGTGATTGACTTTAATTTATTTATATTTGAGTTTAATCGAACCCAATATTTATTGTTACAATGAGCCTACAAAGTTGATATACAAATGACAAATTGAAAGAGAAGTAAATGCATGCTCCACACCTTAGAATATATTAACAGATGGGGAATATGGTTGGCGACTTTTGGCATGAAATACTTGGCCATCATTCATCTCTCACTCTATACTCATTCTCTGGCATTTGGGCATTCCCTTTAGCATCATTCCTTTTAAAGGGAATGTCCAAATGCCAAAGAATGAGTATGGAGTGGGAGATGGATACTGATGACCAAGTATTTCATGCCAATTTAAAGTAGTGGAAGAAGCTCCACTATTAAAGGCTTGTGTTGGAGTCGGCTACGTTTGGACTTAGAGGAAGATAGCAGAGTATTTGATTAATGATCTTGCATAGAAGTTTCTTATTGGTTTTGATGTCCTTCACAAGACAATAAAATGCATGAAACTCAAAGTACGCATTATTGTCCAAAATAAATAGAATTATACTTACATATTTTTAGAAAATGATATGCACATAAATAATATGATTTAGAAGAAATGCAGTAGTTGAATAAGATAGAGAAGAAGATCTAATATGAGAAATATGCCAATATTTACTATTTGCAATGTGTGGTTGCTCATTATCATTTTATGGATTATTGATATGAATATTTCTAAACTCAGCAGTGACATAATGAGTAACATTTGAATAAAAATACCATGATCATTGGGTACAATCGAGTAATGAATTGATTGGTACAAATATGATGTCCGATATAATTGAAGGTTATGGCAATGATAGCAGTTAAAAAGCATTGTATCTAGTATGATTTCATAATTCACAATTACATTGAAATGGCATCTACCACGTTCACAATATAGATCCCAACTGGATGATCTCCCTCGATTGTAAGGAGATAGAAAACTAGTTGGTTGGATAATCGATTTTGACTAAAATGTGCATAAGTATCTATTGCTAACGATGATATTTACGAAATTTAGATGACTGTAAAATGAATTTCCTGCTGTTGTAAAAGATGTAGTTCTGACATTAGAATCTAGGTTCTCATAATTAAACAAAACTGCAATAATATCATATAAGGTTAAAGGATCAAATTGGACCATGATAATTGCAGCTAAAGAGGAGTAATCAGAATCCAATGTGACAAGAAGACTTAAGATTATTTGTTAGTCCAAAAAAGGAGAGCTGTCAACTACAAAATTATGTGCAATTGACTTAGCTTGTTGTATAAAATTAATTATAGTAAGATTCCATTTCATAAAGATACGTAGCTGATATTCGAGTAATTAAAAATGAGCTTGGGAAGCAAGAGAATAAATGGATGATAGAGCTTGTCATATAGAGTGAGCAAACTCATATCCAAAAGCATGATCGAACTTAGGATCATATGGTCTTGCTAACACCAACTTGTATATGCATGATTAAGATCAGTAATACATGGAAGAAATGGTGCAAGTGAACGATATCTGTCATATATGTAGCCCATTAAACCATGTGCACATGGAATAGAGACAAAAAATTGCGATAACCATAGGGAAAATTTTGGTAATACACATTTAAGATTAAAATAGACTCAATATCTGGTTGTCGAAGTGATTGTGGTGACATTTGGGAATAGATATTGTTGGAAGATGACATAAGAAAAGACTGTTGAACCTTTCAATTAAAATAGCATGATATCGTGATCTTGAAGTTGTCTTTGAATTGAAACAAAAACTACGATGAATAAGATGATGACAATAATGAAGAAGAAGAATCTTTATGTTTGTCTGGATTAAAGACGTTTGAGGATATGGGATGAAGACTGCAACAAAGAAGATTGTAAACAACTTCCCAATCCATCTAAATAAATGGTGTCTCTTCAACCTTACTATGCATTTCTTGGATGTGTTTGGATCGATGGGTGCTCTGATACCATGATACTGGAGCAAGAACAACAAATATATTTCACATTGCATATAACGTAAAAAGTATTTTTCAAAATATTCTTAGATACAAGAATAGTGCGCGTGCGCATATATAGAATTCCAACTAACTATTCAGAGATAAGAAATTCAACCAAGAGTAAAAGGCACACGAGCAAAGGCTAAGGTGAGTCAATTAGATAGTGTGTGCGTGCGCATATATAAACATATATGGTTGATTAATTTAATTGTGAACTTTAGACTTTATTGTATGGCCGATTCATTGTGAACTTAATCACTTAAGAAATTAGCTTTACAAGAAAAATGTAAGAAACAATAGAATTGATGTTACAAGAAGAAATTATTTTGAGGACATTCTTAAAGAACCGACGCCAAAGTTATTTGATTTTAAGATAAGCTAAATTATACAACTTAGTTAAATTAATTAACAGATTAATTAGTTTCTAAGAATATAAGAAGAATTTAAGCCATATTTTCAATTTATTCGGCTGACTGTGAAGCATAAGAAGACTAATTATATTACGTTTGATTTTAATTTTACAAATAAAATTAATATAATAATTGTTATACCTATTACTTCTATCCAATAAAGAGAAATGTATTTAGCATCCAAAAAAGGTCTATTAAATATAATTTGGACATAAATTTAATACAAATTTTAAAAATAATATTTTTATTATTTTAATATAAATAAATAAATGCTAATTAAATATATTTAAATCTTATTGAATGAGCTTTTTTTAAGTGCCACATCAGCGAGTTAAATAACATTCCTCATCACATAAAATAATTATTATAATTATTAATGAATAATAATTAAGTAGGAATTAATTATTCTATTTTTTTTATATTATAAAAATTTTAATTAATGTAATGTAACATAATAAACGTTAAATTATGTTTTTCAAATAAATTACTATTGAAAACTAAATTTAATATATAATATAGTTAATATTAATATTTTATTAAATATAAACAATTACCTAAATACATCTAATCATTGTACAATGATTAAATTTAATCTTATTTTATATTAAGAAGTTGCTAATATACTATTATCCGAGCATCATTAAAATATATAATTTTAGTATCTAACTCATAATAATTATTAAGATTTACTATTAAAAATTAAGATTATAAATCAATTAAATGAATTAATTATATTGAAAAGTTCTTAAGAGTATTCAAACATTTTTCTATATAAATTTACTAACTATTTTTGAAACTCATATTATGGGATAATAAACTTAGAGACATGTTTATTGAGCTACATATGATTCCTACAAAAATTATTTTGAAATAAATTGAGATTCAAATAAAAATTAAATAGGACTCAGAATTTAAATAATTAATCTATTACAAATTTAAATATAGTAGTGAGCCAAAATGAAATTTGAGGTTTTCCTAAATATAATTTAAGAAATTTAATTATATTATATTATAAAAGTTTAATATTATGTCACAAATATTTCTAAATTTTTAGTAAAATATATTTAGAATAATAAAGAAATAAAAAATATTTCTTAACAATATATATTAAAAAATATTCAGAATTAATATAATTTTTTTATTTTTTTTATTTTTATATATAATACTCATAAAAAATATATTCAATCAACAATCTATTTACACATTAAATTAACATATTATTTATATATTTTGATATATATTAATGTGAATCTAAAATTTGAAGACATGCAAATATGCAATTGCATCGCACTCATTTTTTTTGCACTTTGCAATTTTATTCGCTATTATTTATTTACATGTAATTATCAAAACAACAGAACTTTTTTTAGCAAATATCCCGACCCCGCAGAGGAAAAAAAGCCCAATACACGTGTTTTGGCAACAAAGTGCTCCAAACAAAAACCCGCCGTCTTGAAAAAGCATTAAAAGCCGTTATCTACAGGAAACGGATCCACAACCCAAGCTCCGGCTCCAAGATCCGATTCCAAGCCCCCTCCCGTTGCTCCGCCTTCGCCGCCGCAAAACCCGCCGGAGATGCATGAAACTGTCGCCGGCGGCAAGTCGTGTTCAATCCGAAGCCTCGCCTTCTTCTGCCATTCGATACCCTCTGCTTCCCCCAGCCCCGCTCTAGCCTTCAATCTCCCCACAACCCGCGGATCTTCCACGACCTTGAGCAGAAATCCGAGCATCTGCCGCGGCCTCCTTTCCAACTCCCTCAATCGCCTCCACATCCTCTCCAGCCTCTCCTCTAGCGCTCTCTGCTCCTCCTTCAGCCTCACAACCTCGATCACCACCGCCTCATCCTCTTCATCCACCTCCTCTTCCTCCGCCCTTCCCTTCCTCTTCCTCACAACATGCCGCAGCAGATGCGTCTGCCCTCTGAGAAACGACGCGTGCGCAAACTCCCACCGATCCGGATCCACTTTCCTGAATCCCTGCAATCAAGTACAAAATCCCCAAATCCCCTTCAGAACAAAAAAAAAAAAACCCTAGATCTGAGCGAGCGAGATGAAAGGGGGGGACGGAACGGACGTATGTGTTCAGCTGGCGAACGAAGCTGGAGAAGTTGCTGTGCTTGAAGTTTGCGGGAAGGAGTGTTTGGGAGAAGGCGAAAGGGTCGAACACGACGAAGCTGTTGTTCTTTCGTCCCCACGAGATGATCTCGTCGCTGTGCGGATCGGAAACCATCTGATATGCTTTGGCAACGAAAGGTGCTGCGGCAAAGTCTCCGCCGCCGATGGCCCCGCCGGCGATCTCCATTGCTCCAGCTAGGTGCGCTTATAGCGTACTTATTTATTTACTTTTTCGGTTGTTGCTAATTGCTTGCTAATAAAGAGTGAGAGTGGGGCCGGAGGGGGCGTTCTGATCGACGCGTGTTCGTTTATCTCGAGAATTCTTTCATTGGGAACATATTTTAAATCAGAATTCATGGTCTAAAACATTTTCACTGTTGCCATTTAGCGGTTAGAGACGCTCCACGTTGCGTGCTGATAGTGTTCAGAAGCTGGGTTTTTTTAATCCGTGAGAGGCTGTGGAAAGTAGGAAGGATTGCTATGCTGTGTATGTGATAGATAAATATTAGTTCCTTAATTGGAAATCTGTATGCAGTGTCAAATTAGATAAATTCCTTGGCACAATCAAATAACGGCTTGCTTGCAAGAATCATTCTAGTTAATACAGGCACAGAGAGCATCAAGTTGTGTTCAAAAACAATGAGCAGAACTGCAAATGGACCAAACATGCCGTGAAAGTACTGAACTTGCACTTAATGGTTGAGACTCTTCTCGAGCTTGTATTGAGTATGTTTGATAACTAAAGTTTGGTTTGTATAAAGTAATGGCTCATTGGGATCAATTAGAAATTGGTTCGCAAGCGGCTTGTGAGGACTGTCGAGTAGCTTGTTGGGTAAAAAAGAGATAGTCTTTTTCGAGGCTTAAATGAGCTGGACGTACTCAAGTCTTTGACTAGTTTCTTTTGCTAGGTGAACATGCTTGATCATTTTGTAGGAGCAAGTATGAGAAATGAGTTAGAATGAAACAAATACGAATAAGGGGGTTTTATTTTTAAAATTTTGCTGCCATAAAAAATTTGCACACAATTATATATTTGGTTTCTGCTAGAGCCTCAAGTGCTACGGACTTCATGCACACAAGACGGGTGCCGAGGTGCGGCTTGCCCAAATGGGTGTCGAGACTGGCATGCTCAACCGGGTGCCGAGGCACGGAAGCGGAGGAGGTTTGCCTAGATGCACCTACAGGCGCCGTAACACACATTGTAATGCTAGATGGAGGGGAGGAACATCCAGGCAGGCGCAAACATGCACATGAACCCATGCCCAGGCGCGTCTTGAAACATCAGAAGGTGTTATTGGTAGGGTGCCGGAAAACAATTAGACGTGTCTATGCGGTCCTAAAAATACCCAACATTGACATAACTGTGGGCGTTACTGTATTAACTCAAAGCTGTCTTAATATGATTTTGTTAAGATTGTCCAATCCAAATTTTAGTAGACACCAATTTCTTTCAAAGTAATGATGATAAATTTTGTAAATTTTTGTACCAAAATAAATAAGAAAAATTATTGAAAATAATTTAGTGGTTAAATCTTAAAATAATTTTATTTTTAGATTTCTCATATTAAAGTACATTCACGATTTTAAAATTTTAAATTACAATGAGCAAATTATACACTAAATATAATTTTAATTTATTATATTAAATTTCTTACGATTGAAAATCATTAAATTGAAATATTTAATTTTTTAAATACATGGCCGTGTTGTCATATTTAGAATCTGGTCAGACGGTTGCCGCTAATTTGAATCGCGAAAAAGCTCAATATCGATTTAATTAGTTGATAGTGGTTTAAAGCTAAGTCCTTAAATTAGATCGAATGCTGGATTGAGAGTAATTTACACCGCTGGATCATATAACAATCAATAAGAATTTAAAAGACAATATTTTCTTAATGAGGATTATTATGTCTTTTTTCTACAAAATAATTTTGAGCAATAATTGAAATACTAATAAAAGTAATCTGTTACAAGTATGTTATACTTCATCAAAAATTAAATATTTTTGTCTAGAAAGTGAATAAATAATAATAATAACATTGTTTTAGAGGGCAAAATCTTGAACATTGAGGAATTAAACACGTTTGTTTGATTATCATAGCTTTGAGTTATAATATAATATATATAGAATATAATTTATAATAGCCCTCTCGTAGGCCTAGTCATATGTAACGCCCCGTTATTAGATTCAATATATTAATCCAATAATGAGTATTATGGTAGCATTTAATATTGGATTAGGGATTTCTAACCCACTATTGAGTGCTACCTTTGTAATGCGGATCTATAGTAGAAGGAAACTCAAACATTCCAATCAAACATTCATCATTCAAAATATGAAAATATACAACATGAAAGGATAGTTTAAACATCACAAAATATTAATATACAAGTTCAGGAAATATATATCACTCATCCTCACATTAGCAAAATGTAAAGTGAAAGCAAACAGAGTCTTCAGCATACACCTACAGCTCAGACTCTCCTTTAGGTACCAAGTCTGATCCAATCTCATGATCTATCGTATTTGATTTATAATATGATAGAGCACAACCAATAAAAAAAAATAAGTGGTTAGATTTTAAATAAATACAATTTAAAGCAACTAAATATATTTTTGTTATACGGATATCACGTTAACCATTTACAATTAAATATAAGCGGAGCATTTGGCATGGAATGAATAAACAAGTAAACAACTACTAAAAGCTGTACGGTAAAAAAGGCTCACATAGTTCAAGTAACTTATTAATTTTTGCATGAATAGATTAGTAGATATTTTGTTAAATATGCATTTAATTAAATAGGAGAAACATGAATATGTCAAATGAATTCATATGCTAAGTAAAGAGACAATGTAGATAATTTTGTATAGTATAAGAAAACTACACTGTAAAATCTGTAATTAAAATTAAAATAATAAATTACTGTAGTGCAATAAGTAAAATAATCTCAGTCTAATAAGATGGAAGAAACGTAATCATAAGATTATAATAATCATTTGCAATCAATAAAATTTTGAGATATGCAATTTATGATTTATATATCTTGTATTTTGTTCTGTGAGTGTAGAAAAAGTGAAGAGTTGAGCACGTCTGCTCAACTATCTGAAAGTGGAGTTAACTGTAAACACACACAATCTCCCTTAAATGAATTATGTGATTTTTGAATACTCCAATAGCTTGCTCAGGCTTAATGACAGTTATATTATAATCCACCAAAATAAATCTCTCTGAAACATATTTTAAATATTCATTTATGCACAATATCTTAATGTATGATTTTAAAGCTTTGATTTCAATATGTAGCAGCATTTCAAGGATTATTAAATTATTGTAAATCACATGATATCTATTACTTTCTATTTTGAATTATCTATCATGATGATTGGGGCTAATCAAGATCCAATTAACTTAAATATTATAGATTTCTAAGTTAATTGATAAAATAATAGAATAATAAAGTCAATTTTGAAAAATAGTAATTTAATTAAACTTTATGTAATGACAAAATAATTTATAAATATATTTCTTTAAATATGAGTTGAAATTTATGCTTATTGAATAAAGGCCATAACCCTAAGTTATTGATGTATACGAATCATTTGAATTTATCATATTGATAGTAATTCTAATAATTCACCTATAATCATTAAGCATAATCTTGTTATTGAATGACTTCAAATTATCATTATTCTAGTTTATGATGCTTTGGAATTCTATTCTAAGGTTGACTTTATTTTAATCAACTTAGTTTCTTCCAATATTCTACTTCATAACTCAATTCTATATTTAAGCTTACTTTAAAATTTATAGTAAGCTTCAAGTTCATTAGAGGTCCTAAGGTTTAAATATTTTTTATTTTCTTGGATACTTATTAATAATTATATACTATTGATTCTAATGAAGATCTCATATATGGCGAATTTACTAATAATAATAATATTTCAATCTATCAATTTGGGGATCCCATGGCTAAATATATGACTTGGTTTTAAATTTCTCTACTCACTTATTACTTAATAATATTTTATATGGCTATAATAAGAGGGTTTATTTTTTACATATAAAATGTTGATTACCTAAAGTCTCAAGATTCTATTTTTGAATATAATGTAGTTTAAATGAAGGTTATATCATATTCTAATTATTCACATAAGTTTGGATTTGATTACAAGGTTTCAAATCTAATGTTCAATACTTTAAGCCCTTAATCTCACTATTACGGTTCAAGATTTACCCCAAGCAATATAATGAATCTATTATTACTTAGTTTCCTCTAATATAATGTTATAAGATTCACCTAAGTATCAATTTAAATTAACCCTGCTATTCTAGGTTCTAGGAAGCAATAAAATATTGATTCAATACACATGATTTCCATTAGTTCATAAGAGAGTGCCACAAATACAAGTTTGTCATACAAAATTCATATGTAAATGATCCAAACATCATAAGTAATGAATCCATATTTATAATGAATATTTTTAATAACACCAGTCTTTGTTTAGTGTATTTTTACGTTATTTCAGTTATGAAGTGGACAGATTTCAAAAATTATAAACTTGTGGAAAATTGGGTGTTTTAGCGCGCTAAGGCGCTCCTCGACCCAAGAGCAGGGAGCTATGCGCGACATAGTGCTCCCCTATTTGAGAACCGGGAACTACAGCGCTCTACGACGCCATGCGGGTCAACTTGCTCGAACGAAACCGGAATGTCTTCCATAGGGTATCAAATTTCTTTCAATTTAGGGTACCTCACGGGTCATGCCATATACCGATCGAAAGGTCTCTCCGAGACCTTTCGATCGGTATTTAAATTGACACGATTAGATCACTCTGATGCTGCTAAAATTGATGCCATAGCTTTGGATATTAGAAGGAAAACTGTGATTTTTTTACCATACAATGATGTTCATCTTCATCAAAATTGTACTCGGATCGAGCTCGTTCGAGCTCGATTGAGAACTTGAGATTTTGTAAATGAGGAGTAATAAGCAAGCAAATTTGTAATGAAACGACTGAATAAATCAATGGGAAAGGAAGTACTTAGGGTTTCGATGATGGAGGTCTTCTTAGCTTGGGATGAAGCTTCCTTAGCTCTCTGATGGTTCCTAACAACATGCAAAGTGATCTTGGGGGCGTCTAGATAAGGATGGAGGAAATGTGGGTTTGATTAGGGGGTAAGCATGGAAAGCTCTCCCATTGGCATGCATGTGCGGCAGTCAAGGCCATGTCGCACACGCAGCCATTCGTGCGAGGAAGATGGTCCTAATAGGCCTGACCCGATAGTAGGTGATGGGCCCCACCATTTAATAATTATTTTATTAATGTAATTTAGCCATTAAAATTGGGCCATTAAACGAGCTTCGAAAAATCTCAAAAAAACTTAGCTAATTTAGAGGTGAGGAACTAAAAAATAAAGTTGAATTTTTAATCGAAGTTCAATTTAATTATCTTATTTTTTTGAGTATTTAAAATATATTAAAAATATTCGGGAATATTCGACGACTTTCAAAAAATTCTAAAATTTAACCTATAGCTAATTTTGGGGTGAGGAGTTCAATGGTGAACTCTGATTTTGATTTGAAGATCAAATTAATTATCATAATCTTCTTATTGGACAAATACTTTAAAATTATCAGAATATTCAATTGAGTTCTGAACCACTTTAAATTTTTAGGGTTTGCTCAAAATATTGTATGAAGATAATTGAAGATGATTACAAACTAATTTGACTGATAAATAAGATTTAATAATTTTTGGGTTGTTACATCATAATATCCTTATATCTTCAAAAGTAGGATGATAGCAAAATTATCCTGTTCTAAACATAAATTTGTATTATATATAGATTGTTAACAATCTCCTTGGAACCCCATTTTATTTATTCAGGCATGTTATATATTTCTTATAGTATATCAAATAATGACATTATATTTAAATCAATATGTTCTCAAATATGAAATTTGTAATAATCAAAGCCGAGCAAAGGCATATAATTAAATTAGCATATACAAATGTATTTCATAATATCTGGGGTACCTAATTTTCTTCTTGATCTCTTACAAATTTGTATAAAATATTTGGTTAGAAAAGTGATGATGATATTTGTATTTAAATAATAATATTGATAATTATTTTTCTTCTTTTTCTTTTCTTTCACTTTCTCTCTCTCTTAATAAAAAGAATAAAAGAATAATTTAGGTAAATAAAAATAATAATAGGTTTATTATTATTATTCTTAAGGAGAGAAGGGGATAATAATAATAATGATGATGAAGATTTGATATTTATTATAGGAATGAATATTATTATTATTATTATGAAGTATTATTATGATTATCATAGATTATGATATTGATGAAGGATGATAATGATGGTGAAAATAATTGCAATAATAATAATAATAATATATTAATATTATTATTATTATTACTATTTATCGTTTATATGATAATTTACACGTAAATGATACTATTATTATTTATCATAGAGAGAAAATATGATAATAATAAGAAAAATAATATTATTAGTATCTATGATAATTATAGATACACATTTATTTAGAGAATAATAAGAATAATAATACTAGTATGATCATTACTATTTTTATTATTAATAAGTATATGATAATAATAATAATAATAAATATGATAATATACTTATTATTACTATTATTATTATTATTATTATTAAATAAAGATGATAACAACAATAAGGAATAATTGTTATCATAATAGTATTTGAAAATACTAACAAATATGATAATATTTCATTCTTATTATTATTATGATTATTATTTTTATTAGTGATGATTTACTATTATTATTGTTATCATCATAATGAGGATAACATTATGATGATAATAAAATTATTATTATTATTATTATTATTACTATTATCATTATTTAATGATAATAATTATGATAATATTAAAATAATAATAATAATTACTATTATTACTATCAAATAATAATAGTAATAAAAATAGCAATAATGATAATAATAATAACAAATTAATATTATTATTATTATTATACATAATTTTAGTAATTATAATAGTAGTATATAATAATAATAATAATTATTATTATTATATAATATTATAATATATATATATATATATATATATATATATATATATATATATATATATATATATAACAGCTCTCGTTTTAGGGTTCCTCTTGGCAATTCTGAGGCGATTCTGGATTTCTCGTGTCTGGCCGTCGGGCCCTTGGCTCTGGCCAGGCTTTGGTGTTCGGCTCCCTCTAGTCAGGCTCTCCTTCATCTGGCCGTCGGGCTTTGGCTCCGGTCAAGTTTGGATCGGGGAGGGTTTCTAGACCCTTATCTTTTTACTGTAAAGGCTGTTTCTCGATTTAATTTTTTTTGTTTAGCTAATGGCAGATCCGCCTTTGGTAAATGTGAGATCCTTTAGGGATGTGGTTGATTCCTCTCGTTATTCTGCCAAACCGATCGAACAGTTTAAGGGGGTTCCGGCAATTCTTTTCTCGAACGCGGAGGTATGTATTCTTGCTTCACCGCTTTTGCTCACTCTTGTTGGTAAGTTTGCTCGCCCTAAACCACATTTTGGTTTGATTGACGGCTTTATTAAAGGGCTGAAACTTGTTGCCCCTGTAAACATTAGATATTTAGACACTCATCACGTTTTCTTTACATTTGAATCGGATTTGGATTATGCTTGTCTTTTTGCAAAATGGTCGTTTGACCTAAAGGTAACACGTTAAGATTTTGCAAGTGGGATCCTTTTTCGAAGGTTGCTCATGATGTTCCCATTGCACCCATTTGGATTAATTTTCCGGGCCTTAGGCTCCATTTTATATCAAAAGACATTTTGTTTAACATAGGGCATGATATAGGGAAACCCCTCCAATTAGATAAAAATACAGCTTTATTGAGGAATGTTGCTGCCCCTCGAATGCTTATAGAATTAAACATTGAGTCCCCGCCTTCGAGCTCAATTTGGCTGGGCTCCAAGGAAAAGGGATATCTTCAAGAAATAATCTATGAAAACCTACCTTTATTTTGCAATTGGTGTTGCTCTTTTGGGCATAATACCGATTCCTGCTCATTCCGCCATAGTCCTGTTTCTGTTAGGCAGGCGGCCCCTTGCGAAACTGTGTTGGCTAGAGACATTTCTGCAACTTTAAATTTTACTGATAACATAAATCTAGCCGTGCCTTGTGAAGAGGAAATCATTGGTACTAGGGCTTTAAATATAGTTACTATGGAAAATATGAATGCTCCTTCTCTTGCTGTTGAAACTTTGGTTGAAAATAATTTGCATATATCGGGGAATGCTGTCACGCATACTGATTTGGTTATTG